>CM036774.1:355000-807500 GCA_020796225.1 Arion vulgaris
AAGCACGATATCATCTGTATGAAACATGAATTTAAGCAGGATTTCCAGATTTGGCTTGTCTAAACTTGTCTTGAAGCAACAGTGACATTGTTCAACTTAGGCGGCCATCTTGTCTCTCCTATCTTTTGTCTCTAACCTACGTCAATCTCTCGTATTATCGTTGCTATCTGCTTATAATGAGCAGATGCAGATTTGGTGCGCAAACTCTACAGTCAACTATATCTACCAACCTATCTATCTAAACTACCTGTCTGGCCTGTAAGCTGCCACCTGGGGAACTATGACACCCCCCCCTGGAGACCTCGCCGTCGCCCCGACGGCGAAATTCCAAACTTCGTAGTTAAATGCTCCAAGCAGTGTTAGAGTTGATTAATGTGAGGTGGTTGTACTTCAACATCCTGTCCTCACATGTCGTGGTATGGGCAGGGGTTATCTCACAGTACTTGTCATGTCTCTATGTCACTCATGATCTTTGGAGTCTTGTCTAGCTATCTGAAAAGAACTAACTAAAAAATACAAGTTACAAACTGAACATGGCAGAGAAGAACATATATATAATGTCTAAATATCAACATTATATGACCTCCATGAGGCATTTAACATCCACCCCACAAACCCCAAAAGAATAAATTGACATCCCAAATACATTAAATATCATCCATTTAACAAAATGTAGCCTCAATGAGGTTTTAAAAAATCCACAATATTCTCAAGTGGAATCAAACAATATCCAATATTTCTCAAATTTTGGTTCAATAATATATATAACGTCAATGAGGTATTCATTATCCACCCCAAACTCCCAAACAGATTCAACCAATATTTAATATTCGAATCCCATGTACATAATCACCATGAATGGAACATTACTAGCCATCCAAAAACCCACAAGGAACCAAGCGAATTCCCAAATGATTTACCTATCTGGCTCAACATCAGATAATCTCAATAAATGAGGAAGTACAATGCGTCCTTCATAGTCCAAGGACCCGACCAAAAACTCAATTATTTCCTTTATTTGGTTTAACATTAATCTCGGTTAACATTAATCAGGAAAACTCGGTTTCCTGGGGAATTGTACAAATCGCCCAAATCATGGTTGTCCTCGTCATGATCGAACGCCTTCCCCACGGGACCATCCCTGGGTGCCACATCAGTGGTATCCCGTGTACCATCCTCCCTACGTCCACCCCGAAGTATTTTGTCAAGGATAATGAAAACCCCAAAGAAAAGAAAGCCATGGTTAAACCATAACCCGCAGATTGAAGGAATCAATCCCTGCAAATCATGCTGATGTGAACACAGGGCACCGGCACTAAAAATTAGCAGAAATAACCCAATCACTACTATAGTATTCCATCGTACAGGCCTGGCCATGGAGTGGACGCCACACCTCTTATGATACAACGCATAGTCTATCTGACCAAACAAATTTCGAGCAAGTTGTGCACGCTGTTGCACTGGCTCTGAATCCGACCAGATTTTAAAATCACATTTCGCGTTGAACCTAATATTTTGCTCATAACCTGAACTCAAAATTTCAGTATCTGACCCACACATTCTTAAGCTTATATGCATAGAGTTACAGATATTTTCATTACCGTCGCCTACCTGGAGATTATCACATGTCGCGTGCCTGTATGCACACTCGTTGGATCCTGTGACCTCTATTGCTTCCTGGTTGCGATCTATCTTCGTAACTTCACTAATTACTTGTGTCGTCATTGACATGTCGCTGGAACCAGACAATGTCAATTGATTCGTCTCTTGCACAGGCGAATCTTGAACCTGCTTCCGATTTAACTTCTCTTCTGTGGCTTCTCTAAAAATGGACCTAGGCCACCTTACCTTTCTCCGCACCCCGCCATACTGACTGCTACGGTCAGAAACCTTTCGTTTAAATAAACGCCACTTATTAGTTGAGTCCTCCCAGGTGTGTTTAAATTTTTTTGAATTAACCCGTAATATCTTATTATTTCCTCGCCGTTTCACTTTTGCATTAGCATTGTTTAATTTCTGAAATCCTGCATTAGTAATCTTAGAACTCGCACTAGTTGCATTCTTGCTCCTTGACTCTGCTTGTACTGTCCCATGTGGATGAAGTAGATGAGTTTCTTTTAATAATGCCGACCGCTTAAAATCTACTGAACTTACATGTCTTACACGTTGCCCGTAGTCATGGAGGGGCTTTTCAAAGGGTGGCGATTGACTCGTTGGTTTCACATTCTGCACTACCTCTGAACTAATAGTAGATATCACCATTTCACACTCTACGTAATCGTGGTCACTAACCACAGGTACACCAGTAGTTTGCCGTCCAACATCCTGTTCCTTGCTAGTTGCACAAACGGATAATGGATGGTTCTGTCTGTCTGGAAACTGCTCTTCGACGACGCATGGAACATATTGGGGAGTATTAGGCTCATCGACAACGGATACAATGTTATAGCTATCGTGAGAAGCATCCTCTGCTATACAGAGAAAATTATGTAAAATATCCGACTCATCACATGACCTATCAACAGCGGATACTAAATTGGACTTTTCCTGAAAATCATCATCCGCCTCGTAGGGAGAATCCAGTAAGAAGTTTGGTATGGTACAAACCTTATCAACTTTTGAAACTATCATATCCACGCCATTATTCTCCTGATGTATGTTATCCCAAATTTGCTGGAAATTTTGTTCCTCGCGCAACTCACGACGGTTCAAGTCATGACCCTCATAACCTGGATTGTCGTGACACTCGGTCTCTGGCATACAGGAACGGACCTGAGGAAAACCTGGATCCTCACTCATTTCACCAGACGTGGATTCATACGTATCAATTTGCCTCTCTTTGTACCCGTAAACTGACACACAGGGACCAACCGGAGGGAGAATCCGCCCATCATTCGACCCATGACCGACCATACTAACAGGGGTCTGATCCTCAGGGGCCATGACACTGGGAAACCCGGATCGTGCACGCTGTCTTGGGGGATGGTCGTGGAATGGGAAATAACCATAATTACCCCTACTTTCCTCTGCTATTGCGCCTCGCGTAACCCTGTAGGCGATTCTGCGGACGAAAACCATTCCGATCCGACTGAGGTGTGGAGGTGAAGGTTCTGGCAGGGATATGGCAGCGTGGCCCGGAGTGGCGTTCTGCCATCTTAGATTCCAGGGCGTCCATGCGACGGTGTAACCCAGAAATCGCACTGGGGTATGCTGCAGGGATGGGATTCCGTTCCCAGCGCAACGCAGCATCTCTCGCTTCCAGAAATGATGTAGAGGGGTTCTGGAAGATACGCTCGGCGATCATCTTATAGCATAATTTATCGTTTAAGTTCTTGATAAAATGGTCGCGTAAAATTTGTTGCTCCATGAGCACGAGACCTTCATTACTTTGCGCCGCAGTAATCGCAGAATGCAGGTCGGCTAATCTATGCGAGTAGTCGCGACAAGATTCACCATCTCTCTGAGTCGTCCTGTAAAAAGTGGACAGGAGCTCGTGGGCGGGGCGGTTATCCCCATATACTTTAACCAGGCTAATCAGGAGCCTGTCTGGATTATTATCCACTAACATCTGAATACGTAGCTCGCTTCTGATTGAAGCAGAAATATTATCAAAGAGACAGTCCAATTTATCTTCTCCATCCAGTCTGTAGTATCGCCAATAGGCCCGTACTTCTCTGGCGAACTCCTCTGCGGTCGGTCCATCTTTGTCACCGAAAGTTCTTAACTTCTTGTCAGGTGGCCTAATGGCTGGTCTGGGAGGGTTAGACTGGGAATCAGGTGGTCATTTCCTGCTATTGGGCCCACTAAATTCCGCGAACCCTGAGAACTGAGGTTGTGGATCCACTAATGGTATATCATGAACTATGGGTCCTTGCATCGTCGTTTCTTCGATGGACCCATGTGTTCTCGTGCTTTTATACGCCATATGCTAAGTAAAAGGAAAGAAACTGCAATTTGATAGTTAATAAAATAGTTAAATCAGCAATACACAAATAGCTACTGGTATATAATTAATCGATGTCCTTGGAACATTCAAACACATTGAAAGTAGAAGCCAAACAAATCGTTCGAAACGTTAATGTTAGAAATATATTAACTGCACATATGAAGAGTTGTCAGTTGGTCGTTGTGAAAAATGTTCAATGGTTAGTTCCGACAAAGATACTAAATTTTACTAATCCAAAAAGTGTCAAACAAAACCACTTGATGGTAACTCAGAACTTTTGCGCTGTGGAATGAAGACAATGTAATGGCTCTGCCTGGGCACCTGGTCCTCGAATGTGGGCAAGATCTTTTTATCTTCTGACACCATTGAAGTAGTGTAGGGGTTTCGTTGGGGTAGGTAGTAGGGTGGGGTACCTTTGTTGAGGAGCCTAAGAGCTGAGGGTGGTGGTTAGTTCAGCAGTGACACTGGTCTTTCAATGGTATGGCGTTCTATACCGTGGATACATTAGAGCTTGGTAGTCTGGTTTCCGTGGTCTGAGGCTGACTACATGCTAACAACGAGCATGGTTTCAGGTTGAAGGTTTAAATGTAGACAAACCTATTTTATGACCCTGTGTATTGTCTCAGCAATTTTATTGCATCAGAATGATAATGCATGATTATAACGGCAATTTATTTAGACGTCAGAAACATATATAAAACTGGCTCTATGCATGTGAAGCTTGATTTTACTTAAACTACATTCGTTTTGTGTAGCTGCTAGTCGGCTGCACACGACGCAGATCACGTACTACCGTACACAGTCCGGTAACGGTTGTTCAGCCTAACTCGTTCAGGACGAAACATTGAGATTTACAGACAGTTGGCGCTAGCTGCTTTCAACATTGTCAATGGAAAAGTTTGTAATCGCCTACTATTATCAGAAACACTTACTTTGACAACAAAAGGTTTGCACAAGCACGATATCATCTGTATGCAACATGAATTTAAGCAGGATTTCCAGATTTGGCTTGTCTAAACTTGTCTTGAAGCAACAGTGACATTGTTCAACTTAGGCGGCCATCTTGTCTCTCCTATCTTTTGTCTCTAACCTACGTCAATCTCTCGTATTATCGTTGCTATCTGCTTATAATGAGCAGATGCAGATTTGGTGCGCAAACTCTACAGTCAACTATATCTACCAACCTATCTATCTAAACTACCTGTCTGGCCTGTAAGCTGCCACCTGGGGAACTATGACAGATAGATAGATAGATAGATAGATAGATAGATAGATAGATAGATAGATAGATAGATAGATAGATAGATAGATAGATAGATAGATAGATAGATAGATAGATAGATAGATAGATAGATAGATAGATAGATAGATAGATAGATAGATAGATAGATAGATAGATAGATAGATAGATAGATAGATAGATAGATAGATAGATAGATGAGATAGATAGATAGATAGATAGATAGATAGATAGATAGATAGATAGATAGATAGATAGATAGATAGATAGATAGATAGATAGATAGATAGATAGATAGATAGATAGATAGATAGATAGATAGATAGATAGATAGATAGATAGATAGAATAGATAGATAGATAGATAGATAGATAGATAGATAGATAGATAGATAGATAGATAGATAGATAGATAGATAGATAGATAGATAGATAGATAGATAGATAGATAGATAGATAGATAGATAGATAGATAGATAGATAGATAGATAGATAGATAATGATAGATAGATAGATAGATAGATAGATAGATAGATAGATAGATAGATAGATAGATAGATAGATAGATAGATAGATAGTGATAGATAGATAGATAGATAGATATGAATAGAATAGATTCTATCTGTTCTGTTCGGTGCCACGAACACCGTAAATCTGGAGAACCTGTGGCTTTTTCTGCCAGACCGCGAAATTAAACCCGCACCCACAGAGGGCTTGTCACACCGTCGTTATGTTATGTTACGTTATGCGATCGACGTCATGGCACATTGGGCATTCCAATTCGTGCTCTGTCCTCCGCTCAGCAGCCATCCAAAAGTCCATTTGCTCACCGTACCCACGAGAAGTTATTACTATATCTTCTCTCTCTACCACGAAGACGACACTGTCTTATCTTATCTTTATCTTATCTTAACCACATTTGCAGTTAAGCACGTGGGAGAGTTAGTTTCTATCTTGTGCCAGGTGTGTTGCGCTTGACGTTGTTAGTCCATGCCTTCGCAGGGCCTCTGAGATGTTATCTATCCATCGTGTTCTTGGCCTGCCTCGTGTTCTGCGCCCTGAGTGTCAATTATTGTAGGTACATGATGGTAGTAAATGTGGTTCCATTCTCATTAGATGGCCGAACCACTTGAGTCTTTGCTTCTCGATGTACTGTATGCATGGTATAGTACCAATGATGCTTCTGATATTCTCGTTTCTCACTCTATCTCGCCTTGTAACGTTGACAGCTTTTCGTAGACATCTCATTTCACATGTTGTAATCTTTCTTTCTTGTCTTAGTCAGGGCCATGTTTGGCACTGATAGCAGAGAGTTGGAATAAATATGCAGTTTATCAGTTGTCGTTTGACTGCCATGTTAATGCTTGAATGTTTTAATAGTGGTTACAGTTGGTATGTCACTGCGTTTGCCTTCTGGCATCTACTCTCGATTTCTCTGTCCATCTTTCCATCTGCTGTGAATATACTCCCGAGATATTTGAATTCTGGAGTCTGTTGTATTTTGACATTATTCACGTGTATATTTAGTTGACCTGTTGACCTACTTATTGTCATGACTTCTGTTTTGGAGGTGTTAATTTTCATGTCATATTTTTCGCATGTCGCTTGCAGTGCAGTTACGTGTTGTTGAAGTTTGTGTTCGTTGTTGTAAATTATACTCTGATCATCTGCAAAGAGTAGTTCGTTGATTAAATTGTAGTTGTTATCGAGGTTGTTATCTGTCTTGGTTTCTTGCGTTATCCTGTCTATGTATATATTGAAAAGTATAGGGGAAAGCACACATCCCTGCCTTACTCCTGATGATAATTCAAATTCGTCTGTCAGGCCATCACTTGTTCGTACTACGCTTGAGCATTTTGGTATAGCGCTCTAATATTGTCTAATAGTTGGCCCTGAATTCCATATTCAGTATGACCCATAATTTGTTTCTGTTTATTCTATCAAAGGCCTGTCTGTCATGTCCAATCTTCGTCCAACGCACTACGAACATGCTTGGCAGGCGGGCATAAAAGACTGTTTAAAACCTCTTGTTTTTTTACCAAATACCGTATTTCCAGGTATAGATAAATGTCAATTTATCAAAGAACAGAACTATGAATACGTCAACCCAAACATCACAACTTATGTCCCAGTTTGGGTACATGTCTGTCCCAATCTCGCGTAATACAAATATTCTTTTCAATTCCGAAAAAAACCACCACTGAACGCCTACTAGATTTTCATTTTATTAAATGTAGTCCAGGGTTGACATAAAGTTCTTGTAATCTGTTTGAAACAGATATCAAACATTTGTACATGTATCAGACATTTTATCAGTTGGGTCAGTGTACGAAGTGAGACTAGGATGGGGCCTCTTAACAACCCTCAAACTTTGTGTTGGTTATGTTTGTTACGTTTTGATGGTCTCTCGCCGAGTCGATAATTGATGTTGATTTCGTTAAGTTGATGTTTTCTTGTCTACAATTGATGTTTTTGCCTTGTCTACAATTGATGTTTTTGTCTTGTCTACAATTGATGTTTTTGTCTTGTCTACAATTGATGTTTTTGTCTTGTCTACAATTGATGTTTTTGTCTTATCTATAATTGATGTTTTGTCTTGTCTACAATTGATGTTTTTGTCTTGTCTACAATTGCGCCCGAGTGGTTAACGGGGTCCAAATTTGGGCTGTAAAGAATAGAACCACTGTTACCTGCCACGCGTGTCGTAAGAGGCGACTAAGGAGGTTTGACTGAAATCGGATGCATGTGTCCGCTAGGAATGCTAACCCGAAACAAATGCTTGCAGAAAACGGATGCACCAGGCCGTAAGGCACATAACATGGTGCAACGAACCCTCACAATGAAGAATGGGATAACGGATTCTACGGTCGCCAATCTGCCTCGGCGATTTAGCCACGCATTAAGAATGTCAGACCTACCATCACGAGGGTGGCCAAAAATTACTGCAGGAAGAGGTCGGCTCAAACGGGGAAGCAGAAATCATAGGAATTATATCCTACAGAACTGTACCCATTATGCAGACTTGAGAAGAAAGACGTGGCCCACTTACACTAGCATCCAAGGTAAACTGTATGGCGTGGCTGATAATCTGAGGCAGACGGTCATCTATACAAGAGTTTTCAAAGTCATCTATACAAGAGTTTTCAAAGTCATCTATACAAGAGTTTTCAAAGTCATCTATACAAGAGTTTTCAAAGTCATTTATACAGGTTTTCAAAGTCATCTATACAAGCGTTTTCAGTCATCTATACAAGTTTTCAAAGTCATCTATACAAGAGTTTTCAAAGTCGTCTATGCAAGTTTTCAAAGTCATTTGTACAAGAGTTTTCAAAGTCATCTATACAAGAGTTTTCAAAGTCATCTATACAAGAGTTTTCAAAGTCATCTATACAAGAGTTTTCAAAGTCATCTATACAACCTGCATTTCTTACGACATTAGTGATATCTGCACTATAAATTGACTATCCTTCCTGGATCACTGCTGTATCAGCCAGGCGATCTTCATGCTCGTTGTCTTGTACTCGTGCATTCCCTTGTACAAAAATACAAATTAAATGAGTTATTCAGGATGTGAAAAGCCGTTACCGCCTTATAGAAATATCCTGAATTATATTACGCAAAATCATTGAGTCGTTTCAATAGAGAATATTTATTTGAGAATATATTGACATAATAAACTAACATTTGGAAATACTGTTTTAAATTCAGGATGTATAATTTCGTAGTCCCTATTTCTGTAGTATTGTATTAAACCGAATTGTTTTTTCTGCTCATTTTTCGCTGTGCTAACAACGTTCTGTGACACTCATATTTGAAGTTAGCATTATAATTTCAACTTATTTCTCTTGGCTCCTTGTGGAGCATAGGTCTCAAATAATGTTCCCACTTTTCCGGTTTCTGGCTGTTTTTTGTTATGTCTTCCCAGGATAGTCCAGCCTCCTTCAGTTCCTCAAGAAGACTTCATCACCAAGTCTGTTTAGGACGTCCCTTTTTCCATTTTCCTTGGGGGTTTTCCCCTCAAGTGCTTGTCTAGTGATACTCGACTGTGACTTCCGTAGGGTATGCCCTACTCACCGTCAATTTCTCTTAAAAACCTAGGTCACTATGGGATCCTGTACTACTCTTATCAACAGATCTGTGTTTGCAACTCTATCATACTATATCAGTCTGAGAATATGCCGAAGACATCAGTTGACAAAGGTCTAAATCTTATTTGTATCTAACTTGATGACACGCCACTTTTCCAAGCCATACAGCAACACATATTTCACATTTAGACTGAATATCTTGAGTTTTGTTTTTGTGGAGATGGAAGTAGGTTCCCACACTGTGTGCAAGATAGCAAAGACTTGTCAGGCTTTCCTAATCCTGGCATTAATGTCCTCATCTGTACCTCCTGATTTGCTGATCTTGCTTCCAAGGTAGACAAAGTTACCAACATCTTCTATACCCCTTCCCTCAATCAATATTGGATCTTGCTGTATGTTGTTGCTTCGCAGTACTTTTGTCTTCTCTTGGCAGATTTTAAGACCGACCCACAGCACCGTTTCTGCCAGGGCATCCTCTTTTTACTGGATGTGTTATAGTCTGTGTTAAAGCAAGGCAAGATCATCTGCGAAGTGCAGGTCCTCTAAATTTTTACAAAACGTATATTATTCTGTCATTGATATCCCATGTCACAAAATCAGATATACATCTCCGTATAACGTATTGTCCGTTCACAGAGTAGCTATACAGATTTACTGGGCTGAGAATTAACTACCGTTTGCTCTGGCTGTCTTTTCTTCTTCTTCTTCTTCACCTTTCAACTCCCAATGGAGCACAGGTTTTCAACATACTTCTTCCAGCTCTTCCTCTCTCTTGCCATCCCTTCCAATTCTTTCCATGTTTTACCTATCATTTTAATATCAGTCTCCAGCTCTCCACTCCGGGTATGTCTAGACCTTCCACTACTCCTCTTTCCATGCGGGTTCCAAAACAGTGCCTGTCTTGCAATGCTTCTGGTCGGTCTTCTCAATGTATGTTATATCCATCACCAGCTCCTCTTCCTTAGCTCTTTCTTCACTAGTATCTGCTTAGTTCTTTCTCTGAGTTCCTCGTTTGTAATCTTATCATACCATATCAGTCCCTCTATTCTACGTAAGCATCCATTTACGAAGATATGTAGTTTTCTGATGGTTGATTTTGTTGTCTTCCATGTTTCCGAGCCATAGAACAGCACTGACTTCACATCTGATTAAACGATTCTCAGCTTTGTGTTTGTTTTGATCTCCTTTGACTTTCATAGTCTACAGGTTTTGTGTGCGTTATTGAGCTGCAGACAGAACAAAATTCCTCCAGATCTTACAGGTGTGTGAACAGGCGTCCTCGATAACAATGGACTGGATACTTCGGCGATAAGGCTCTCATTGCAAAACTAGACAAAGTAAACTCTAGATAAACATGCTCCAACCTAAAAAATAATTAAGACAGAATCAAGTGTAGATAGACATATTTCGACATCATAAAACTACACAGTTAGATCTATATAGGAACGTATGACACAATAAATGGTTTGACTGTAGTCAGGGGCGTAATCGTGAAACCAGGAAGGACCAACGCACGCCCGTACTGGGTGTGGTAACTTTATTACTACTACCTAGGTAAACAAGAAATGATCAAAGATGAAAGGTAAACTAGACCTCAGAAATGTCGTCCTGAGTACAGGTGTGTCACTCAGAAATACCATTATAAGAACAGGTGTGTCACTCAGAGATGCCATCATAATAAGAACAGGTGTGTCACTCAGAAATGCCATCATAATAAGAACAGGTGTGTCACTCAGAAATGCCATCCTAAGAACAGGTGTGTCATTCAGAGATGTCATCCTAAGAACAGGTGTCTATTGTCTATTGTCTATTCCCAGGTGGAAGATGTAGTTGCCTGTCCACTCTTGCCGTTAAGCGTAGGAATGGGAGCTTTAATTTGCGTTCCAGGGCTAGATGAGTCGCCCTTGTTGTGTTATATCCGTGTTTATGTAGTGTGGTCTTGATATTGTCTATCCATCTTTTCTTGGTCTTCCCTTGGCTCTAGTACCCGATCTCTTTTATTGTATGCTGTTATTGGTGGTCGATTGTATTTCATTCTCATTAAATGTCCAAACCACTGCATTTGTTGTCTGTCGATGTATTCGGTGCAATAATTCATGCCCACGCTGCTTCTGATGTCCTCATTTCATAGTCTGTCTTTCCTACGAACAGGTATATCACTCAGAAATGCCATGCTAAGAACAGGTATGTCACTCAGAAATGTCATCATAAGAACAGGTATGTCACTCAGAAATGCCATCATAATAAGAACAGGTATGTCACTCAGAAATGCCATCATAATAAGAACAGGTGTGTCACTCAGAAATGCCATCATAATAAGAACATATGTGTCACTCAGAAATGCCATCCTAAGAACAGGTATGTCACTCAGAAATGCCATTCTAAGAACAGGTGTGTCACTCAGAAATGCCATCATAATAAGAACAGGTATGTCACTCAGAAATGCCATCCTAAGAACAGGTGTGTCACTCAGAAATGCCATCCTAAGAACAGGTGTGTCACTCAGAAATGCCATCCTAAGAACAGGTGTGTCACTCAGAAATGCCATCATAATAAGAACAGGTGTGTCACTCAGAAATGTCATTCTAAGAACAGGTGTGTCACTCAGAAATGCCATCATAATAAGAACAGGTATGTCACTCAGAAATGCCATCCTAAGAACAGGTATGTCACTCAGAAATGCCATCCTAAGAACAGGTGTGTCACTCAGAAATGCCATCATAATAAGAACAGGTATGTCACTCAGAAATGCCATCCTAAGAACAGGTATGTCACTCAGAAATGCCATCCTAAGAACAGGTATGTCACTCAGAAATGCCATCCTAAGAACAGGTGTGTCACTCAGAAATGCCATCCTAAGAACAGGTGTGTCACTCAGAAATGCCATCCTAAGAACAGGTGTGTCACTCAGAAATGCCATCATAATAAGAACAGGTGTGTCACTCAGAAATGTCATCCTAAGAACAGGTGTGTCACTCAGAAATGCCATCATAATAAGAACAGGTATGTCACTCAGAAATGCCATCCTAAGAACAGGTGTGTCACTCAGAAATGCCATCCTAAGAACAGGTGTGTCACTCAGAAATGCCATCCTAAGAACAGGTGTGTCACTCAGAAATGCCATCATAATAAGAACAGGTGTGTCACTCAGAAATGTCATCCTAAGAACAGGTGTGTCACTCAGAAATGCCATCATAATAAGAACAGGTATGTCACTCAGAAATGCCATCCTAAGAACAGGTATGTCACTCAGAAATGCCATCCTAAGAACAGGTATGTCACTCAGAAATGTCATCCTAAGAACAGGTGTGTCACTCAGAAATGCCATCATAATAAGAACAGGTATGTCACTCAGAAATACCATCCTAAGAACAGGTATGTCACTCAGAAATGCCATCCTAAGAACAGGTATGTCACTCAGAAATGCCATCCTAAGAACAGGTATGTCACTCAGAAATGACATCATAATAAGAACAGGTATCTCACTCAGAAATGTCATCCTAAGAACAGGTGTGTCACTCAGAAATGCCATCCTAAGAACAGGTGTGTCACTCAGAAATGCCATCCTAAGAACAGGTGTGTCACTCAGAAATGCCATCATAATAAGAACAGGTGTGTCACTCAGAAATGTCATCCTAAGAACAAGTGTGTCACTCATAAATGCCATCATAAGAATAGGTGTGTCACTCAGAAATGTCATCCTAAGAACAGGTGTGTCACTCAGAAATGATATTATAAGAACAGGTGTGTCACTCTTAGAGTCGCATGCGCCCGAGTGGTTACCGGGGTCCAAATTTGGAGTGTAAATAATAGAACCACTGTTACCTGCCATGCATGTCGTAAGAGGCGACTAAGGAGGTTTGGCTGAAATCGGATGCATATGTCCTAAATGTGAGAAGTCGTATGCGTTTGGGGGCCTACCAAACCAATGTGCAACGTATACACGTTCTTGGCCAAGATCAAACATATCACAAAGAGTGATTAAAATTGGCTGTAAAGAACAAAAGCAAAGAAGAAGAAGAAGAGTCGCATGTATCTCCGCCTTGCTGTAACCATAGATACGACGTAACAAATCAACTGTCCAGGATAAAGAAGAAGAAGAAGCAGAAATCTAGAGAAATATAATTCTGAAACAGAATTCTACAGAAGCAAAATTTCGTTAACTGTTCCAACATATATTTAGAGATTGCATTCTTATTCAACAAATAGAGTTAGTCTAGATAAGATTTCCCATGGCACAAAGTTGAAACAGAATTCTCCATCAGACAAAGTTCAAACGAATTTCCCCATCAGACAATGTTCAGACGCATTTCCCTATCAGACAAGAGATCAGATAGTCTAAATATAATTTTTCTGTCACAGAAAAAAAAAGATCAAAATCTAGAAGTGACTAAAAAAAAGTTCCTTAATAAGATATTGATATTCCATCATTGTAAAACCAACACCCAACATTTACAAACGACTTCACGAACAATTAAATTTTACCAATTAATCTATTGTCTATTCCCAGGTGGAAGATGTAGTTGGATGTCCACTCTTGCTGCTAAGCGTAGGGATGGGAGCTTTAATTTGCGTTCTAGGGCTAGATAAATCGTCCTTGTTGTGTTGTATCCGTGTTTATGGGGTCTCTGTGGCTGAGTGGTTAAGCCCTTTGCCTTGCGAGTCGAAGGTTGTTCGAATCCGGATCGTGGCCTTCTGTTCACGAGTGCAGTTTTTCCAGAGACCCTAGGATTGTTGCCGGAGCTACGGAGTTCGTGTTTTGTGCAATACTCTCTGCAGGTGGCGTGTCATTTCTGCGGAAAGGGACGGAGCCATATGGGATAAAACCCGGTGCGATGAAGTCAATCCTTAGACTTTAAAACCCTTTAAATCCGTGTTTATGTAGTGTTGTCTTGATATTGTCTATCCATCTTTTTCTTGGTCTTTCCTTAGCTCTAGTACCCGATCTCTTTTTATTGTATGCTGTTATTTGTGGTTGGTTGTATTTCATTCTCATTTAACCAATTAATATATACAAGTCTAAGCCAATCTAAAACCAGATTGCACAATCGTAATCCCAATCTTAAAACTAGGTTGTACAAACCATGTCCTCAGTCTTTGACTCATGGGAGTGCACAAATGATAAAGCTACTACACACAGAAAAGTTGCGAAACACACAGTCATGCAATACCTTATCAGCGACCGGCTTTATTAACCCAAATAATTGACGCACAGCTCATTCAATTCTCAGTCGCAGCTAAACTTACACTAAATTATTTGTTCTAGAAATTCTTGGTTTGGTTTTAGGAAGAAAGTAAGTATTCCAACATAGTGAAGAAAGTAAGTATTCCAACATAGTGAAGAAAGTAAATATTCCAACATAGTGAAGAAAGTAAGTATTCCAACATAGTGAAGAAAGTAAATATTCCAACATAGTGAAGAAAGTAAGTATTCCAACATAGTGAAGAAAGTAAGTATTCCAACATAGTGAAGAAAGTAAATATTCCAACATAGTGAAGAAAGTAAATATTCCAACATAGTGAAGAAAGTAAGTATTCCAACATAGTGAAGAAAGTAAGTATTCCAACATAGTGAAGAAAGTAAATATTCCAACATAGTGAAGAAAGTAAGTATTCCAACATAGTGAAGAAAGTAAATATTCCAACATAGTGAAGAAAGTAAGTATTCCAACATAGTGAAGAAAGTAAGTATTCCAACATAGTGAAGAAAGTAAGTATTCCAACATAGTGAAGAAAGTAAGTATTCCAACATAGTGAAGAAAGTAAATATTCCAACATAGTGAAGAAAGTAAATATTCCAACATAGTGAAGAAAGTAAATATTCCAACATAGTGAAGAAAGTAAGTATTCCAACATAGTGAAGAAAGTAAGTATTCCAACATAGTGAAGAAAGTAAATATTCCAACATAGTGAAGAAAGTAAATATTCCAACATAGTGAAGAAAGTAAGTATTCCAACATAGTGAAGAAAGTAAGTATTCCAACATAGTGAAGAAAGTAAATATTCCAACATAGTGAAGAAAGTAAGTATTCCAACATAGTGAAGAAAGTAAGTATTCCAACATAGTGAAGAAAGTAAGTATTCCAACATAGTGAAGAAAGTAAGTATTCCAACATAGTGAAGAAAGTAAATATTCCAACATAGTGAAGAAAGTAAGTATTCCAACATAGTGAAGAAAGTAAATATTCCAACATAGTGAAGAAAGTAAATATTCCAACATAGTGAAGAAAGTAAATATTCCAACATAGTGAAGAAAGTAAATATTCCAACATAGTGAAGAAAGTAAATATTCCAACATAGTGAAGAAAGTAAGTATTCCAACATAGTGAAGAAAGTAAGTATTCCAACATAGTGAAGAAAGTAAATACTCCAACATAGTGAAGAAAGTAAATATTCCAACATAGTGAAGAAAGTAAATATTCTAACATAGTGAAGAAAGTAAGTATTCCAACATAGTGAAGAAAGTAAGTATTCCAACATAGTGAAGAAAGTAAATATTCCAACATAGTGAAGAAAGTAAGTATTCCAACATAGTGAAGAAAGTAAATATTCCAACATAGTGAAGAAAGTAAGTATTCCAACATAGTGAAGAAAGTAAGTATTCCAACATAGTGAAGAAAGTAAATATTCCAACATAGTGAAGAAAGTAAGTATTCCAACATAGTGAAGAAAGTAACAAAACATAAACAACCTAAGATACGCTGATGACACAATTCTCATGGCTACAAATGAACACGATCTGCAAGACTTGATAGACATACTAGTGAGAGAAAGTGAAAAGAAAGGATTAAGCATGAATATAAAGAAAACAGAGGTTATGGTTGTCTCCAAGAAACAAGAAACACCAACATGCAATATCAAAATAAATAACACAACACTGAAACAAGTCCATCGATTCAAGTATCTAGGAACATTCTTAACACCAGATGGAAGATGTACAACAGAGATTAGAGTAGAATAGCTCAAACGAAAGCAGCTTTTATGAAAATGAAGAACACACTATGCGTGAACTCACTACCAATGACACTGCGAAAACGAATACTCCAATGCTATATTGAACCAATTCTGATGTATGGCAGCGAATCATGGACACTGAACAAACAATCAATACGATCATTGGAAGCCACAGAGATGTGGTTTTACAGAAGAATGTTGAGAATTCCATGGACAGCAAAGAAAACAAACGTTGAGGTTTTAAATCAGGTCTGCACACAAAGAAACCTTATCAAAAGAATAAGAATCCGACAATCAAGGTTCTTCGGGCATATAATGCGAAGAGAAGGTTTAGAACATTTGGTGACTACAGGTAAAATTCAGGGAAGGAGAGATCGTGGAAGACAGAGGGAGAAGATGTTAGATGGCCTGACATCATGGTTCGACAAAATATCGACGTCAGAACTGATTACATGCACCAAGCAAAGAGAGTTGTGGAGAGACATGATCGCTTACGCCGGCAGGCATGGCACTTGATTGATTGATTGAAGAAAGTAAATATTCCAACATAGTGAAGAAAGTAAATATTCCAACATAGTGAAGAAAGTATCTTGAGAAGAAATGTCTGATCAACCACTAGTAACAACTGTTATAAGAAAGAGAAGATGGAGATATGTTGGACACGCCTTGAGAAGAAATGTATGGTCAACCACTAGTAACATCTGTTATAAGAAAGAGAAGATGGAGATATGTTGGACACGCCTTGAGAAGAAATGATCAAAGACTAACATATTAGCCATTGAAGTGTGAGGCAAAGGGTTCAAGACAGACAAGACGTCATAGGGAAATTGCGAACCCAACATTATTGAGAGAGTAGAGACATATCGGTCTCAGTTCCATAGAAGACACTGAACAAGTTTCACAGGTTTGAGTATATGAAGACATTGATTCAACGTATAATGGTACGGGAGGAATTAATACATACAGCATACATACAGCATACATACAGCATACATACAGCATACATACAGCATACATACAGCATACATACTAGAGTAAACATAATTAGTTTATGAAATGCTTATACTTCTTCTTCTGCGTTCTCACTAGATTGAGATTTCGGATTCTCTAATAAAGGCAGCCGTCTGTCTCAGATTATCAGCCACGCCATACAGTTTGTCTTCTGCGTTCTCACTAGATTGTGATTTCGGATTTTCTAATAAAGGCAGCCGTCTGTCTCAGATTATCAGCCACGCAATACAGTTTGTCTTGGACGCTAATGTAAGTGGGCCACCTCTTTCTTCTCAAGTCTGCATACTGGGGCAGTTCTGTAGGATATTATTCCTATGATTGCTGCTTCCCCGTTTGTGCCGACCTCTTCCCGCAGTAAATTTTGGCCACCCTCGTGATGGTAGATCTGACATTCTTACTGCGTGGCTAAATCTATGAGGCATATTGGCGACCGTAGAATCCGTTATCCCATTCCTCATTGTGAGGAGTCGTTTCACTATGTTATGTGCCTTACGGCCTGGTGCATTCGTTTTCTGCAAGCATTTGTTTCGGGTTAGCATTCCCCAGCGGACACATGCATCCAATTTCACCCAAACCTCCTTAGTCGCCTCTTACGACATGCGTGGCAGGTAACAGTGGTTCTATTCTTTACACCTCAAATTTGTGCCCCGGTAACCACTCGGGCGGAATTGGTTATAGTAGAGTTAGTTTTCGAACGTTCCATATATTGATGTTATTTAAGTGTTGTTACCTATTGGTGTTATTTAAGAGTTGTTACCTATTGATGTTGTTTAAGTGTTGTTACCTATTGATGTTATTTAAGTGTTGTTACATATTGGTGTTATTTAAGAGTTGTTACCTATTGATGTTATTTAAGTGTTGTTACCTATTGATGTTATTTAAGAGTTGTTACCTATTGATGTTATTTAAGAGTTGTTACCTATTGGTGTTATTTAAGAGTTGTTACCTATTGGTGTTATTTAAGAGTTGTTACCTATTGATGTTATTTAAGAGTTGTTACCTATTGATGTTATTTAAGAGTTGTTACCTATTGATGTTATTTAAGTGTTGTTACCTATTGATGTTATTTAAGAGTTGTTACCTATTGATGTTATTTAAGAGTTGTTACCTATTGATGTTATTTAAGTGTTGTTACCTATTGGTGTTATTTAAGAGTTGTTACCTATTGATGTTGTTTAAGTGTTGTTACCTATTGATGTTATTTAAGTGTTGTTACCTATTGGTGTTATTTAAGAGTTGTTACCTATTGATGTTATTTAAGTGTTGTTACCTATTGGTGTTATTTAAGAGTTGTTACCTATTGATGTTATTTAAGTGTTGTTACCTATTGATGTTATTTAAGTGTTGTTACCTATTGGTGTTATTTAAGAGTTGTTACCTATTGATGTTATTTAAGTGTTGTTACCTATTGATGTTATTTAAGTGTTGTTATCTATTGATGTTGTTTAAGTGTTGTTACTTATTGATGTTATTTAAGTGTTGTTACCTATTGGTGTTGTTTAAGTGTTGTTACCTATTGATGTTATTTAAGTGTTGTTACCTATTGATGTTATTTAAGAGTTGTTACCTATTGATGTTATTTAAGTGTTGTTACCTATTGATGTTATTTAAGTGTTGTTACCTATTGGTGTTATTTAAGTGTTGTTACCTATTGATGTTATTTAAGTGTTGTTACCTATTGATGTTATTTAAGTGTTGTTACCTATTGGTGTTGTTTAAGTGTTGTTACCTATTGGTGTTGTTTAAGAGTTGTTACCTATTGGTGTTATTTAAGTGTTGTTACCTATTGGTGTTATTTAAGAGTTGTTACCTATTGGTGTTATTTAAGAGTTGTTACCTATTGGTGTTATTTAAGAGTTGTTACCTATTGGTGTTATTTAAGTGTTGTTACCTATTGATGTTATTTAAGTGTTGTTACCTATTGATGTTATTTAAGTGTTGTTACCTATTGATGTTATTTAAGTGTTGTTACCTATTGATGTTATTTAAGTGTTGTTACCTATTGGTGTTGTTTCATTGATCTGGTTTCATTTTAGTTGGTTAAGACATGAATGTTCTCGGGATAATTACGACGGTAGTTTCCCTCTTGCTTTCCGTCGGTCAGTGACTGCATTAGACGGGGATCGTAGCTATTATCTCTATTGAGGTATTCTGCCTTAAATCACGGAGTGGAGACCATATCTGATACTAATTGTCTGCTGCTCTCAAATTTCATTCCCCTATGCGTTCATTGACCAGAAATTAATGAAGAACAATGTTGCTTTGTTGAACGCAGGGAAAATAACAACGCAATATACATAACTAGCAGTTTTACCCGTTCTTCGCAAGGGAAATTTAGTTGCATATTAAATAAACATTACCCCCCTTCCTCCTGAATTGAACATATTGTCTCCAGCATAGCAGCAAAGAATCTAATACATTCGACCATCGGACAGACATGTTGAAAGACCAATACATATGTTTGTGTTCGTGTGACTGCTTTGCGTACCACGTGATCGGAAAGTAACGACATGACCGCTGTGCAAATCACGTGGCAGTAACGTGAAAACATAGATACACGTATTCGGCGATTTCTGTGCATGACTATTTGCGTTACTTTGGAATGTGGTTATAGAAAGGAACAAATAGTCTAGCTTTATAATTTTTACATCTTTCCAATCTATGAAAGCTACCCTCTTGCCAAATTTCAAATACGTAGGATATCCAGATATCTTCAAACAATTGGGACAGATATATATACAATTTCATTCATCTTAGTCTTATATATATATATATATATATATATATATATATATATAAACAGTAATGGAAAGAGCGATACAATTGAAGTTGGACTTATGTTTCATAGTCTATTCAAAAGCTTTCGCTAAAGTAAAACATGGAGAAATAATTAGAATGTTAGATAGTATTAATATTGATAGGAAAGATCTTAGACTGTTCAAGAATATGTATTGGAAACAAAGCGCAGCCATAAGACTAAAGAATCAGTGAGCAAACTATCAGGCGATACAATTAGGAGTAAGACAAGGATGCGTACTCTCACCAGACCTGTTTAACATATACAGTGAAAACATCATGAGATCTATAGAAGAAAAGACAGGAATAACAGTCGGCGGACAAAATATGAACAATCTAAGATACGCTGATGACACAATTCTCATGTCTTCAAATAAACAAGACTTGCTCTCCACATTAGCCGACCTAATCGTGGTTGGAGGGTGTGTATGCCTTGACGATCCTTCAGGCTATGTGGGCGGGAGTCTAACTCCTGGCAGATCCAACCAAGCCAAACAGACTGAAGACGAAGAGCCAGAATAAAAGGCGGAGAGTGGAGTGAGGGCCTATAGGGTGACAGCGCAGAAACCACCGACGAGTGGTAGTAGCTCCGGCTGCAACCAATTCACTCCCCAGCTATGGGTTAAAAGGCAGCCCTCCTGTCTCTTGAGGAGGGCATCATTTTCTTGTCTTATATCCTACTTCTATTACAACTTTTCTTTCCTTCGAGTTAGACCACAGTCTTCTCTAGCAATAAGAGTACTGAAGTCGGAGGCAACTAGCCAAGAGACACACTATAGCAATCAAGTTGCCACGTACTAACGCGTAAAGCGAACGAAATGAAGAAAGAACAAGACTTGATAGACATACTAGTGAGAGAAAGTGAAAAGAAAGGATTAAGCATGAATATAAAGAAAACAGAGATTATGGTTGTCTCCAAGAAACAAGAAACACCAACATGTAATATCAAAATAAATAACACAACACTGAAACAAGTCCATCGATTCAAGTATCTGGGAACATTCCTAACATCAGATGGAAGATGTACAATAGAGATTAGGAGTAGAATAGCCTAAGCTAAAGCAGCTTTTATGAAAATGAAGAACGCACTATGCGTGAATTCACTACCAATAACATTGCGAAAACGAATACTCCAGTGAAATATTGAAGAAGAAGAAGAAGTGTTCACTGAATCCATTTTAATTATTTCAGAAATAGACATGAAACTAAAAACTGTTTCTCATTTCAGAAATAATGTCGTTACCGTTTGGTCTCAAACCACTTTTCCTCGGCGGCGTAGCTGCTGATGGCATGGGACTACTGTTACATATAATTGGTACAGCAACAAAATACTGGTCGAAAGGTACTACTCCGAATGGAGGAGAAGCTAATTTTGGGCTACTTGCTTATTGCACACTTATTGTCTGCAATGACTATTCCGATGTTAAGGGTAAGTATATTTATTTCTTATGATAACATATACATGTGTACATACATAACACTTTTGCATAAACATATGTGATGTTTATCACATATGTAAATCAAGTCTGTAAAAAAAGCTAACACCAGTTAAGGTGACAGTTATGGAAAACTCATAAAGGAATCGCATTTTACAGACGGTCAAGCAAATCATATCAACAACAGAGAAGCAACTATAACATCACATAACAAGCCCAGTTAACATGCAACGAATACAATACACATATCAACAACAGAGAAGCAGCTATAACACCACACAACAAGCCCAGTTAACATGCAACGAATACAATACACATATCAACAACAGAGAAGCAGCTATAACACCACATAACAAGCCCAGTTAACATGCAACGAATACAATACACATATCAACAACAGAGAAGCAGCTATAACACCACATAACAAGCCCAGTTAACATGCAACGAATACAATACACATATCAACAACAGAGAAGCAGCTATAACACCACATAACAAGCCCAGTTAACATGCAACGAATACAATACACATATCAACAACAGAGAAGCAGCTATAACACCACATAACAAGCCCAGTTAACATGCAACGAATACAATATGAGAATAAACATTGACTAAACTGAAGTAATGACATTTGCTAGAGAGGAAAACACTACCAATATCATCATCGACAAACATCAATTAAAATAAGTCAAAGACTTTCAACACATTGGGAATACTTTTTTCAGCAAATGGAAAAATAACTAACGAAGTTCAACATAGATGCAATAAAGCAAATCAAAACATCGGACGTAAAATCCTAAATACACTCTACTATGGAAGAGCTACTGAGTTAGTGCTTGAGCAACGCTGTGAGCTATGAATGTTACATGGAATGCTTTTTGCTGTGTCAACCGTGCGTTTGTTGTGTGTTAGTGTGTATTCAGAAAATTTCGGACAGCGGTTATGACGAACAAACTCAATCTGCCGTATGCAGTTATATTGCGAGTGCAGAAAGCTGGATTTTGTCGTGATTGATGTTCCTTCGACAAGAATTGCAATTCAAGTGATGAACAGTTTTGTGTTGCTACATTAGCAACGGCCATATGCATTTTATGCGGTGCAGGTTGCTTTTGTGGTGGTATGCGGCTGTTTCATTCTGGAATTAGCTCACACAGGAAACATTTCACAGTTGTTAGCATTTCGTGTGATTTTCATTGACACAGGAACTGAGCAATTATGGGGTGACCGTTGCAGTGAAGTTGGAACCGTACTTATGAACTATGGAAGAGTACGACCAGTCCTGGAGTACGGCATTGCAGCATGAAGTAGTGCATCCAAAAAGCAATTCGCCAAAGTGAGCAGTAGTCAAAACCGTGCAGCACGCATTATCACAAGAGCCATGAAGTCCACGCCCATCAAGGCGCTGGAAACAATCACAGGCCTCCAACCAATGTCAGACCGCAGAGACAAAAAGTTACACAACTGGCGGAGAAACTAAAGCGACTTAACTCCAACCCTGTGTACGTCAGAATGAATAGACTAGGAAGGGGCAGGCTAAAGAGAACCAGCTTCGCAAGAAGTGCCAAAGCACTGATCCAAGACCATCCGGTCCTAACAAACTGCAAACCCAAACTGATACCGGCAACCGATAAGAGCCCACCGTGAAAGACCAAAATGCCAGAATTAAAGGAATCAATCCCAGGAATAAAAAAGGTAGCAAGAAAATGCGAAAGAAAAGCACTTACAGAAAAAAAAATGCATAGAGACAGAGTACACTGAGAGTGTGTGGTCACACGTGTACACCGATGGATCGGCAAATAACGTGATTAGCGATGGCGGAGGAGGAATAGTGCTTAAGCTCTGAAAGAAAGTGAAGATCACGAAGACAATTGCCACATGTAAGTATTCATACAACTACCGGGCAGAGGCAATAAGAACAGCAGCTGAAATGATCCAGGAGAAAAGCAACGCATCACGCAACAAAGTCTTGATATTCACCGATGCTCTCTCGGTAATCACGGCACTAAAAAACACAGCCAGAACAGCGCTCAATGAGCTAAAAGTGATCCTCGGTGTACTAGCAAACTCACTTAAACGAGCAGTCATACTGCAATATAAGTGGAAACGAAGAAGCAGACAGGCTAGCAAAGGCAGGTAGGCGACTGCCGCAGACCGATGACGAGATCAGCTACGGGGAGGCCAAAACGACCATCGGTTGGCAGTATAGAGAAAAGTGGTCGAAAGGCCACCCTCAACACAGCATCAGAGATGGATACTATGGTCTTCTTCTTCTTCTTTGCGTTCGTTCTTTACGACCAATTTTAATCACTCTTGTGATATGTTTGATCTTTGCCAAGAACGTTTATACGTTGCACATTGGTTTGCAGGGCCCCTAAACGCATAGACTTCTACACGTTTAGGACACATGCATCCGATTTCAACCAAACCTCTTTAGTCGCCTCTTACGACATGCATGGCAGGTAACAATGGTTCTATTCTTTACACCCCAAATTTGGGCCCCGGTAACCCCTCGAGTGGGGTACTATGGTCTATCCCGTAGCGAACAAGTTGTTATATTCCGTCTCCTTGAACTACACGTGAGCCCACATAGTGCGGAAGTCGGGCCCCTGTCACAGGGATGGGGTCACGATTGTAAGCCCCAAAGTCGGACAACCCAGGCAAACGTGAGCACGGCAAAAACTGATGGTGACGATAAGGCAGGCACCATC
Source organism: Arion vulgaris (assembly GCA_020796225.1). NCBI lineage: Eukaryota > Metazoa > Mollusca > Gastropoda > Stylommatophora > Arionidae > Arion > Arion vulgaris. The sequence goes on from CM036774.1 coordinate 379,181, forward strand.
GCAAAGCGAGCACGCACGCTGACGATGCAAGAGTGGGCCCGCCAATGGGCAGGCGAGCATGGCACGACATGCAAGGAAGGCACGGAAAATGTGAGCACGGCGAAAACTGATGGGGACCAGGCACCAGGGCAGAGCTAACATGCAAGCTGGCGACGCTATAGTGGGCCCCACCGACGGGCAGACAAGCATTGCATGGCACGGCAGGCACGGCAATCACGGCGGACACGGCAGGCACGACAGGCACGGCAGGCATGGCAGGCGAGTGGGTGTGCGGACCACCCGAATGTGCAGAACAACTGGAAAGCCCAGCAGAGGTAAAGCTAGTGCGCGTTCCCGCTACTGTAAAGCTACTGCTGCCTTGTAGTTTGATTGGGGACAATCAAAGACTAGCGGAGTAAACCGTAAACAAACCTAAACGGGCGGCAAACCAAGGTGTTCGAAAAAACGACCTGTTCGCTGGGCAGATGGCGCTCATAAGCCCGGAAGGGCAGGCCGTCTAAGGGTCGCTGCCCTGAAAGAAAATAGCAGCCTGCTGTCTTGTGGGTTTTGGCTTGTGACAGCAAAAGGCTAACGGAGAACGAGCCCAGTAAATGCTGGATGAAACCGAACACACCACCGAAGGATAAGCACCTGATCTCCAATTGGTACTGAAGGATGTGCACGTACCTTCCGTTCTTGATGTTTGGCTGTTTATATATCACAATAGAATGATAAAAACGGCTTAAGAACGATCGCGAGAGAGAGAGAGATTCCGCCTCCGAACCGGCAATAATAGACTTTGGGCCCACATGTTCAACAAATTTTAAATTGGCACAACTAGCCTGTGCCACTGCGAAAAGGCGGACATGATGGCAGAGCACATACTGCAAGACTGTCAGTTGTTAGCAGGCCAGAGAAACGAAACCTGGTCCGATAACACAGAGTTTCACGAGAAACTGTACGGAGGGACGGAATCATAAAAACAACAGCTGAATTCATGAGAGAATTTGGTACATCGGTCTAATTAGGCGGGGATCGAGAGAGAGATAAATCATAGGACAAATAGTACCATTTTAATGCAAACATGTCACCATAAACACTAAAAGATAGCTTTTATCTTGGATGCTGACATCAAACGATAAAAGAAAACTAGTCACAACAGAAATGAAGTTTCTACGCAGAATGTTGAGAGTATCAAGAAGAGACCGGTTGAGAAATGAAGACATCAGGAAGAAAGTGGGTACAACATTAGTAATAAATTTCATCAAGAAACAACAAATTAAATGATTCGGTCACATAAACAGATTACCAACAGACAGTGTACATCCAAGAGCAATGTTACTCGATACAGTGGATACAGTGGATACAGTGGATACAGTGGATACAAAGCAAAAGGTCGTCCACGCAAAAGATGGTAACAGAAATAACAAAGACAGCAAAAAACACTGTTTATAAAGCGCACACAAAAGCCCATTCTAGAAATCTCTTCTTATCCTGATGCTGTGACACAAAACTCTAACGGAGAAAAGAAGAAGCAATGAAAGATCATGTCAACGCTGCTTTTGTCATGTTCAAATGCTCTAGCTTCTACACAATATATAGTTTAATATGCTGATGCAAACACCCAGATTGAAGTCTCAACAATTATCTTCACCCTTCCTCATTACAACTGACATGAGCACTATTTAAATAACTGAATAAATTCATAGTTGTAACCAAATGATACCCTGTTCTGGGCGGCTGGTCATTAAGGGCCAGGGAGCCGGGCCTACCTAAAATAACGAGTAACATACTTATTATTTTAGAAATTATTTGTTCATAATTATTACTTTTAACTTGACACTGATTAGCTTTGAAAGTTGAATATATAACACTAAAATATTAATATTATATCATAGTAATATAACAATCATAATAATAAAAAATATCTTTATAAAAAAAAAAATGATGTACAGTCTAAAATTCAGCCTAATGCTTCACACATTTCCAAGAGCACTTTTTCGTGTCCTTCTTTCGGGTCTATCTATACCATCCGTTAACCCTTTGTGCAGTAACGCAGGGGTTTTTGCATTTAAATAGTCCGTTTGAATCCACACCGATTGAATCTCGAATATATATAAAACTGGTGTAAACTTATAGAAAATAATAGAAATAAGTTACTAACCATCATAGAATAGTTTATGGTAATTGTCCGTTAGATCAATGTGCATCTGTCTTTCGACAATGTACAGTTAACAAGTTTACCGAGTGGATTATATATTACAAAATCCTCCATTTGTTATGAGCGTGTCTCATGCAGGACACCCGTGTTGAATTCAAGTTTATCCAATAATTCTTTCAACATCATCAAGTAGCTTTACGCTTCCGGAACTTGACTCCCATGACAGCAGTTCTGAAAAACTCTCAATTCTGTGCAACTTGATCGGCGTCAGCAGTAGTCATCCTCAGATCGTCAATGACATCTTACATCCATCGTCTTCTAGGTCTTCCTCTCATTCTTCTTTAACTCTTTCCACGCTTTAAGCCGCACACTGCGCCATGGCGGAAGTCCGTTGCACGCTTTAAGCCGCACACTGAGGCATAGAGTTGCTTCCTTTATAAGAAGTCTTTCTAGTTTTACTTCTTCTGTTTTACTTATAGTACTTTTAACCTTGTTATTCTGTTAGGTTGTCCAGTTTACTTCAATTTAGTATATAATAATATATATATGTTTATTTATTGACGAGTAGTTGGGATCGTAATTTTTTTTTTTTTTTTACTTCCTTGAATTAACTGCTTAAAAATTGAGGAAATAAATGGGCGTGGAAAGAGCTAGATACGATTCTCTCCAAAATGATCTTCTCTAGGCACTCATGTCGTTTGATGTGTCAGAAATATTTAAATTTCCTTATTTTTATGCTCTTTAATATCCAACTCTTTTAATATCAAGCTGTTGCAGAACAGAAGCGTTTGTTCTTTTCTCTATCCATGATATTCTAAGTACTCTTCTGTAGCATTTGCATTCAAAGGCGCCCGAGTGGTTACTGGGACCCACATTTGGGGTGTAAAGAATAGAACCACTGTTACCTGCCACGCATGTCGTAAGAGGCGACTAAGGAGGTTTGGATGAAATCAGATGCACATGTCCTAAACGTGTAGAAGTCTATGTGTTTAGGGGCCTACCAAACCAATGTGCAGCGTATACACGTTCTTGGCAAAGATCATATCACAAAGAGTGATTAAAATTGGTCGTAAAGAACGAACGCAAAGAAGAAGAAGAAACATTCAAAGGCATTAATTATCTCCACCACTTTTGTCAATGTTCCATGTCTGACAACCATATGTTGCCAAAGAAAAAACGCAGGCTCTTTAACTCGTGATTTTTGTTCTTATGTAGGTTCCTTTCCATAGGTTAGTTAGTTCTTTTAGTTTTTACAAAGCAATGTTCAGTCTTCTTTTCATTTCTTTTATAGCATTCCCGTCCTTTGTCAGCAATGCCCCAATGTATTAGCAAAGTTGTAGCCTCTTTCTATTTTGTGACCGTTGACGCATATATTAGCCATCAATTCTGTTATCAGTTGTAAATATCTATGCTTTCATTGTATTGAGATAAAGGTTTTGATCTTTTCTGGGTTTTTTAAAGTGAACTTCTCGTACCTTGTTTTTTTCTTACATTTGTTTTGCATTTATGGAGCTTCTTCATTATAATATCTGCCCGGAGATGCGTCCATTCACTCAGGTTTTAGAACTTGAGAGATGTGTCTGCTCTTGCTCTACTACCTATACCAGAGTAGCTCTCTCTCGATTCCACCCACTTAGCCAGACAGGATCCTCTGTCTTTTTCAGGGTCACCACGAGGAGGTGGGGTAGGGATCAGTGCTAGCTCACTGACCCTGATGATGCATTATCCAGATTTGTTTGCGATTGTGGCCCCAGATCATTCCACTAAAGAGGTAATAACTTCCGGAATAGACAAATAATAGACATACTAAAATATGACCTAACACAGACATTATGACTTTTTCGAAAAAGTTTGTCTGGCCCTGTCAACAAAAATGACCAAGAACCGCCACTTCCTCTGTCTATCTGGTTCAAGACGGTATTCATAATCAATCATACCACAAACAGAATTCAATTCATTAATGTATAAATAACATGCAATAGCTTAATAATGATAGAATAAAGGTTGACAATTAACTTGTCATCTATAGCATCAAAAGTTGGACTGCAGATAAGCTATGAAAAACAAATATAATGAAGACACCTATGGCAAGAAATGCAGATATCACCCTGGAATCTAAAATGATAAAAATAACAGAGCAGTTCACCTATTTAGGTAGCAATTTTGATTGCACAGGAAATGTTAAAAAAGAAATTATGATACGAATTGGCAAAGCAACATCAGCTTTTAAAAGTCTAAATAAAATATGGAACTGCAAATTATATAGTATTAAAACTAAATTACGAATTTTCAATTCAAATGTTGTATCAATCCTAACATATGCTAGCGAGAGTTGGAAAATTACTAAAGATATAGAAAGCAAGTTGAATGCATTTGAAAATAGATGTCTGCGAAAAATAATGAATATAAATGGAACGAATTCAGAAGAAGTGATGAAATCAGAGACATGTCTGGTCAACCACTAGTGACAACTGTTATAAGAAAGAGAAGATGGAGATATGTTGTGCACACTATGAGGAGAAATGATCAACGAATATCAAAGCAGGCATTGAAGTAGGATGCAAAGGGTTCAAGAAAGAGAGGTCGACCTAAGGAGACCCTGAAACGAACTTTGCTGAGAGAGGCAAGAAATATCGGTCTCAGTTCCATGGAGGAGATTAAGCGAGTTGCCCAGGACGGAGCGGTATGGAAAAAATGCTTACTGGCCCTATGTAACGTATAATGGTACGAGAGGAATTATTATTATTAATACTATTATTATTAATGCCACTTGCTTGTTTTACTTAATTTCAGGGTAAAACACCATAATATTTTTCGGTTTTCACTTCTCTATGTGGGAAAGGTTCGATGTGTGCATTTGTCGTGTGTGCATTTGTCATGTATGCATTTATCACGTCTGCAATTGTATATGTGTGCATTTCTCATGTGTGCAATTGTGTATGTGTGCATTTATCATGTGTACACGTGTATTGTGTGCAATCACTTGTCATATGTGCAATCGTCATGTGTGTAATTTTCTATGTGTGTATTTGTTATTTGTGAAATTGTCTATGTGTCCATTTGTCACGTGTGCAATTGTCATTCAACCCGACATTACACTAGGCCGCGAAGGCAAAGTTCCTGCTGTGTCGTAAGATTGTTGTTGTTTCCGTAACTTTGACATTTTTTTAAGGGATGGGATTGTTAGTCCAAAACCCAACCCCCAACCTGGAGGACCAGGAGACCATACTTCGTCTGTCCTCTCCTCAGTTGCCTGTCCGGCTTGGTTGAACCTGCCAGGAACATAAGTTCCCGCCGTCCTAGCCCATTGAATGATTGAAGCACGCAAGCCTCCCCACTACTACAAGGTAATGGTCTCATAGGATGACTTGTATACATTTGGATGTCATCAACAAATGATAATATATTACCTCGTTCATTAATATTCTATCTTGCCCATGAAATTAATATTTACATCCATTAAGTTAATATTCTGTATTATCCCCATGTATATGTTGAACACAGTTAATGGGAGTTAACCTGACAAAACATCTCGGTGGAGGTCTGCCCCAAACCCCCAGACTTGTGATATGAGTGGATTTACGCTGATATCCAAGATACAGAGATACATATCCAGCTATGGGCATATAGCCCCACTGCATTGTAGAGACCTCGAGATCGAGACAGGCAAAAGCTATGGGAGTAAACCCAAGTAGAAAATCCGGAGCGGAGCCCTAAGGCGGACAGGCATCAAGTGATGTCCTACCGGCAGCTCCTGCAACCGAACTGATACCAGATGTCGCTTACCTCCTCTGGATTCTATCAGCGATGTCGAGAGGGGGTATGTGACTCTTGGACAACTCAGTTACTCCATAAAAATCGCTCAAGCCAGGTATCCCCCGAACAATAAGGTGTTATCCTGCCACAGTTCACCTGCGTCAATGGGTGCTTGGAGCTCAAAGTATTACCTGACAATTGGACTGTAAGTACCGCATCAAACAATAATACTAAAATCCAGAAGGCTCCAGCCTTCGCTTAGCAAGCTAGAACATAAGGACAATGTGTCCTGGCCTGTCAGAAGATCTTACACAGATAGACGACATACGGAAAACTGCAGTAATTAACAATGAGCTCAAACGACTTGGATTGGACATCGCAGCACTACAGGAGACAGACTCGCTGAAAATGGATCGCTGAGGAACAAGACTACACATTCTACTGCTAGGATAAGCTCAAGACGAACCAAGACTGCATGGAGTAGGATTTACCATCAAAATACACTGCACCATGTAGAACCTCCAATAAACGGCTCAGATCGTATTTTGTCTATTGAACTCGCACAGTAACAGGCCCAGGTCCATCTCTTCAGTGTATACGCACCAACACTACACTCAAAGCCTGACGTAAAATATAAATTTTATGAGGAGATACAATCAAAATCAGTAGAATTCCCAAAACGAACACCTATACCTAATGGGTGACTTCAATGCCAGAGTTGGAGCCGATCACAACTCTTGGCCATCGTCTGCTAAAACATGGTATTGGAAAAATAAATACAAATGGACAACGGCTACTGGAATGCAACTACAACAACCTTTGCATCACAAACACTTTCTTTAATATCCAACCCTGCCACAAGGTGTCCTGGAAACACCCACGTTCACATAGATGGCATCAAATAGATCTAGTTATAACAGAGGCAGAAATGCGATAAACAGTGTGCTCAGCACTCTAGCTACCATATGCTGACTGTGACACTGACCATTCACTGATATGTAGCAAAGTTAGGCTGAAAATAAAACACCCACCATTCGAGGAGAAGGATGTCCACACATTAACACCGAAAATATCACCAAACCAGAAATGGTACAATCGTTCTGCAATACATTAAGAAGCATTCTCCAAAGCACACCAAAAGGAAATGCGGAAACAAAGTGGTCCTACATCCGGGACGCCATATATAATTCGATCAAAACCACATTTGGCACCCGAGATAGGCAAAACCCTGATTGGTTTGCTGCAAACATATTAGAGTTGGAGTCTGTCATAGCAGAAAAGAGAACTGCCATTCAGAACCACAAAAACAATCCAAGTGCCAAGTTACTCCTTGCTCTTAGATCTGCAAGAAGTGTCGCACAAAAAACAGCCAGGCGATGTGCAAACGACTACTGGCAGGAGTTATGCAGAAGATCTCCTTTGATACTGGAAACATAAGGGGTGTTCATGAGGGCATCAGGAAGGTTTTTGGCCCAGCTACCAAAAGACTGCACCTTAAAACAAAAACAGGGAAGTTCTAATCGATCTCAAAAAACAGATGGAGCGCTGGGTATAACATTATCTAGAGTTATATTTCACCAAAATGAGTGTAACTGACATCGCGTTTGATGCAATTAAACTCTTCGACCTTGGCACATTAGACCAGATGCCCTCAGAGGCAGAAATCAGTATTACAATTGACACCTGGCAAACAGGAAAGCAAATGGAAAGCGGCATCCCCCTGAAGTAATCAAATATGCTAAGCAAACTCTCCTGACCAGTCTGCATGAATTATTGTGCCTATGCTGGGAGGAGGGTGAAGTGCCTCAGGACATGAGAGATGCAAACATCATCACCTTGTATAAAAATAAAGGTGATCGTGGTGATTGTAACAACTACCGTGGTATCTCGTTGCTCAGCATCGTGGGAAGGTCTTCAGTACGCGTAGTACTAAATAGGTTACAAAAGCTAGCTAACCAAGTATCCCTGAGTCACAATGTGGATTTAGATCCAACAGATCCACTATTGACATGTTATTCTCCTTGAGACAACTGCAGGAGAAATGTCGCGAACAACGAATGCCACTGTACATTGCCTTCATAGATCTAACAAAGACATTTGACCTAGTGAGTAGAGATGGCCTCTTCAAGCTTTAGGAAAAAATCGGCTGTCCTCCTACATTACTTAAAATCATAACATCATTCCATAACAACATGAAGGGTACAGTGATGTTTGATGGTGTTCCTCAGTGGTTTTCCTATCAACAGCGGCGTCAAGCAAGGGTGCGTACTTGCACCCACATTCTTTGGGATATTTTTCTCCCTACTTCTCTCCCATGCTTTTGAATCCACCGAAAGAAGGAATATTTCTCCACACAAGATCAGATGGAAAATTGTTCAACATGGCACGACTCAACGCAAAGACCAAAGTGTCACCATCAGGGAACTTCTGTTTGCCGATGATGCAGCATTAACATCATACACAGAAGAAGGGCTACAACACCTCATGGACAGATTTGCTGCAGCATCAAATGAATTCGGCTTGACCATCAGCCTGAAGAAAACAAATATAATGTTTCAGGATATTAGCAGAGCCCCATCTATCAACATTGGCAGTCATACGCTTGAAGTAGTCAACACCTTTACATACCTTGGCTCTGTCATCAGCAGCAACCTCTACCTCGATGATGAAATTAGTCGCATTGGAAGGCCTCACTGCTATGTTTAAATTAGCAAAGCGTGTGTGGGAAAACAGGGCACTCAAAAGAAACACCAAGACACAAGTATATAAAGCTTGTGTTCTCATCACTCTGCTGTATGGTAGTGAGAAGTGGACCACATATGCTAGACAAGAACATCGCTCACACCTTCCACATGTGCTGTCTCAGGCGAATATACAACATCCGTTGGCAAGACCACATCTCAATATAGAATTCCTGGACAGTGCTGGCATTCCAAGCATGCACACCTTACTGAGTCAGCGACGTCTGAGATGGCTGGGACACGTGTGCCGTATGAGCGATGATAGAATATAAAAAACCCATTCCATATGGTCAACTGGCAGCTGGTGCTAGACATGGGCGCCCATTATTACGCTTCATTGACACCTGCAAGCGTGATCTAACTTCATGCGGCATAGACAAAGAACACTGGGAGCGGCTGGCCAAAGGCAGGCAGTGAAATGAAAATGAAAAGAATAAAAAGCACCATCACAAGTGGAGGCAAAAGAGAGCGCAGAGTGCAAAGAGAACATCCTATGTTTCAATGTAGTATTTCGTTAACCTAGTACATGGGTCCTGGAAAGGTAGCGAGAAAAGGAAAGAAGAAATAAAACTTAAAGAAGGAAGACCATCAGAATGGCCGCGACAACTCCAAATTCACGCCATGAAGAGCGTAGTGTAGCAGTCCTGATGTTACCAGCGGTATACTACTCCTCGGATGGGTAGAAGAACAGAAGAACAAAACAAAAAAATGCGAAGAAGAACGCCCGTATAATATGATCTAACGCTAATTCTTACACGTGACAATCGACTAACATTAAGTATACACAAAGGCGTCTATTTAACTTAAACGAAGTTTATTTGTAACAAAAATGAAAATACACATACACTCTCCAACCGATATGAGACCAAGATGCACATAAGTATCGTTCTCGCAAAAGTTATACAATTAGAGGAACTCAATTGCCAGTGAATATCAACAACAAACAAAAAGAAATTGGAGGAGTTCCATCTCCAAAAATGAATTCATACAATTTACAGAAATAACTTATAATATTTACTGTACCACTCAATTCTAATATGTCCTCAGTCTTAATTTAATTAGATAACACACGATTTTTACACGAGCTCATTACCTAGGCGTCTCTTCATGAAGGTGTGCTTCTCTCTGTAAGAGGTCGGATGATAAGGGGCCCACAGCTCGATCGTACACTTTATAGCTTGGCGGTTATTGAGGCGGTTAGGCTGAGGAGCACTTGGTTTCCGAATGTCAATTTTACTGGAAGTCTCGGAGGCGCTCAATTCTAATCTGTTTCCCGGTCGTCCTGGTTCGGTATGAAGTCATCAAGAAGGGGTTTCTGCTACTAGATAAAGTTCTGGGTCTTCATTGTGGGTGCACACACCGATCACAACGCATAAATTAATTATCACACTAGTTCAGCTTCTCAAGCTATTATCTCCATAAGCTCTACATCTTTTACACATTAAAAACGGCCCTCTCTCTTTCGTGTCTTTGTTCATTCTCCTAATCTCCATAAAATCTATCTCAGTATCACCTAAAACTACCCAGCAGCCCCTACTCTGGGCTCAGGGTACCTGTCCTAACCGTGCGACGTCCAACTCCACGGGATAAGTCGCCCACCTGAATGTGTGTACGCTACCGGTTTTTCCCGGGTTCCCGGGTTTTAAGATGGAAGGTGTTGTTTTCTTCGTACTTGCTATGGTCGGTTGATCTGAGGCCTAATAATCCTCAATCGTAAAAAACCCCAGTATTTCTGAAACAGAGGATTTATCTAAATATCTAAAACCTCTGCCCTATGTGCCGCCTTTGGCACGAAAGGAACAAACTAAACTAAACTAAACTACCGGTCAGTGGTAGTTTGCCTGGTCACAAAAATACTTAATTATTAACTAAATTGGCCAAGGACACCGAAGAATGTAAGTCGGTTGTCCTCTGACCCTACTCCCTAAATAACAGCGGAACTCTGTTACATCAGCTCCAGTCTCCAGTTTTACCTGCAGCAACTGTGGCAAGGAGTGCCACTCCAGAATAGGCCATTACAGCCACAAGAAACATTGTGATTCCACCACAGAACATACTACGTGACGTAAGACCTATTGTCTCCTGAGACAAAGAGGACAATGATGATGTTGAACAAGATAGGATAAAGGGGATATACTGTTGTATGATTTCTCTGAGTCCAATACCACTACGGCTCGATCGATTTCTGCTGGAGAAGACATTCTAGAAAAAGGAAATCGAACTACACCAGGTATAATTTACATTTCTGTAGTCCCCGTGATCTGGTTGAAGATATAACATCTACCGAGATCACGTGTCAGTGAACGATGTGTCACAATCTTCTTCAAACCATGTTTAGTCCCTAATGATTATGTACACTTATATAGATGAAACACGTACAAACAGAGTACTATAGTTTTACAAAATACAGAAACAGTGACGATAAACAGCAACGTTTCGACCAACAAGGCCTTTATCAAGCAAACGAACAAACAGGAGTGACAAATTAAAATGAAACGTCGAAACGTTGCTGTTTATCGTCACTGTTTCTGTATTTGTAAAACTATAGTACTCTGTTTGTACGTGTTTCACTATTTACCAAGTTTTACTGCAGTCTTCCCCCTATTTCGATATTCGTCACACTTATATATGGGTGTAATAGGGGTGAGATGGGGATATTTGATTGATTTAGGTAATGGCAGTAGGTAGCTTTGTTATAACACAAATATTAATTGTTTTATAGCACATATATTAATTTGTTTATAGCACATACAGTATATTGTGATAATTATTTGTTTCTGTAGAAATCGATCCTCCACCTGAACAGAAAGCTTCTGCAGCGATGGCTATTTTAGGAGTCCTACTTGCTGTCTTTGCTGTCCTGGTGGCTGGAGTAGTTGTTGTTAAACCAATCTCTGAGATGTTGGTGAAGGTCTCTGGAGGTCTCAGTCTTGCTGCCTGTAAGTCTGTGACAACAATAATTTTACTACTACTATTGATAATAAATTCTGACAAACATTGCCACATTTGTTGCTTGCCACCTTAATATATTCAAGACCACATGTTTCCAACCTGTTTTTAATTAGAACCCATTTTTTAATAACGTAAATGATACTGCCCCCTTGGATAAACTAAAAAACGATATATTGAAAAACAGAAAAGGTTTTAAACATTATTTTACTAGAAGATAAAACCAACATTGATGTATTCATCACAGTAGGGCCAATACAAAGTGTCTAGTAGTGGGAGACTTTAACAGTCACTCTGAAAGGTGGGGATCCCCAAGATACCAACCAAGGGGAGGAGGGGTAGAAGAGTGGGAAATAGATAATAACCTACAACTCATGAACGGACCCGATGACCCACCAACCTTCTACTCAAGAAGATGGAAAAATACATCCACCCCAGACCTCACCTTTGCCACCGTGACATAGTCCACAAACTGGATCGAACTCTCATGGACCAGCTAGGAGACAGTGACCACAAACCTGTCAAGCTCTCCTTGAACCAATACTCCCCCAAGCCCAAAAACCCAATACCCAGGTGGAACTACAAAAGAGCTGACTGGATACAGTTTGCAGACTCAGCGACATCTACTGTTAGCCCATAAACACACACCAAAAAAAGATAAAGAACATGACAGACCGGCTCAACACATCCATCTTGGGGCAGCAAGAGAATCAATTACTAGAGTGCAAAAAGAGACTACAAACCTTATTCGTCAGAAGAGGTCCTCAATTTTTAGGAAGAATTGAGTCAGGCCAGAGAAAGAGCAGAAATTGAACAGAGCATAGACAGCAACATAGCGCTGAAGGCATCCTCAGCTAAATATAGGAGAGCAGTTAAGCAAGCTGCAAGATAGAGCTGGGGAGACAAGACTGAAGTCTCCTTGGACAGAGACGGAACACAAGCAATGGAAACTATCAAAGCCCTCAGTACGAAAACACTAAACCATCCTCCAATAGCGATAGAGTTCAATAAAAAAATTGCTAAGAGGTAAAAGAGCTGCCAACATCTTTTTTAAAAATTATACAAAGTGAGACAGGTCAACATATCCCCAGAAAGACTAAATATGGCAGTGGAAGAGAGGTAACCCGGAGTACCCATCCACAGAAAGACTAAATATGAAATGGAAAACAATCCCCCAGTACTCACCCACAGAAAGACTAAATATGACAGTGAAAGAAGGCAATCCCCCAGTACTCACCCACAGAAAGACTAAATATGGCAAGAAGAGAGGCAATCTCGAGTCTCCCACGGAAGACAAATAGGCCCGGTGGAAGAAAAGGGATCCCCCGAGTCTCAACCACAGAAAGACTAAATATGGCAATGAAAGAGAGGCAATCCATCGAGTACTAACCCACAGAAAGACTAAATAAGCAGTGGAAGAGAGGCAATCCTCAGTACTCATCCACAGAAAGACTAAATATGACAATGGAAGAGAGGCAATCCCTCGAGTACTCATCCCCAGAAAGACTAAATATGACAATGGAAGAGAGGCAACTTCGAGTACTCACCCACAGAAAGAATAAATATGGCGTGAAGAGAGGCAATCCCTCCAGTACTCACCCACAGAAAGACTAAATATGGCAATGAAAGAGAGGCAACCCCCAGAATAATCACCCACAGAAAGACTAAATATGGCGGAGGAAGAGAGGCAATCCCTCGAGTACTCAACCCCCGAAAGACAAAATATGACAGGGGAAGAAAAGCAACCCTCAGTACTCACCCACAGAAAGACTAAATATGGCAAATGAAGAGGAACCCTAGTATCACCACAAAAAGGACTAAATTTGGCAAAAAAAACAATCCTCGGCTCCCCCACAGAAAGATAAATATTTTGAAAAGAAGGAAACCCCTCAGTCTCCCCCACAGAAAGAAAAATTGGCTGAAGAGGGGAAAACCTAGTATCCACAAAAAAGTAAAAAGCAGTGAGGGGGAATTTCCCTAGTCTCACCCCAAAAAAAAATTGGTGGAAGAAGGCAACCTCAGTACTCACCACAAAAAGATAAATTGACAGTGAAAGAAGAACCGATCCCAAAAAACTAAATATGGCAGTGGAAAGAGACAATCCTCAAGTACTCCCAACAGAAAGACTAAATATGGCAAGAAAAAAGGGAAATCCTATACTCCCCCCAAAAAACCCCAAATATGGCAGGGAGAAAAAATCCCTAGTCTCACCACAGAAAGACTAAATATGACAATAAAAGAAGCAACCCCCTCGTACTCCCCCCGAAAATAAGCGGGGGAAAAAACCACGGGGCTCACCACAAAAAGCTAAAATACAATGGAAGAGGGCAACCTCATACTCCCCCACAAAAAGACTAAATTAAGAAAGAGAGGCAATCCCCAGTACTCCCCCCACAAAAAAGACAAATTGCAGTGAAAGAGGCAACCCCGGTACCACCCACAGAAAGACTAAATATGGCAATGGAAAAAGGGGCAACCCCTGGTACTCCCCCCAAAAAGACTAAATATGACAGTAAAAAGAGGGAATCTCGGGTACCCCCCAACAGAAAGACTAAAAAAGGGAATGAAAAGAAACTCTCGTACCCCCCAGAAAGACAAATATACAGGGGGAAGGTTTTTGGGTTACACCCAGAAGATAAATAGGCAAAGGGAAAGAAGCCCTGCTCCCAAAAAAATTTAAAAATGACAGTAAAAAGAGGGCACTCTCGGACTCCCCCCAAAAAAGATTTAAATGGGGGGGAAAGGGGAAAAACCTAACTCACCAACAGAAAGACTAAATAGGCAAAAAAAAGGCCCCCAGTACTCCCCCAAGAAAGACTAAAAGGGGGTGGAAGGAGGCAACCCTCGGTACTCACCCCAAAAAGACAAAATTTGGAAGAAAAGAGGCAATCCCCCGGTACCCCCCACAGAAAGACTAAAATGGCAATAAAGAGAGGCTCCTCATACTCCCCCCAAAAAAGATAAATAAGCGTGGAAGGGGCCCTCAGTTCACCCACAGAAAGCAAAATTTGGCGGGGGGCCCAACCCTAGTCCCCAAAAAAAGACTAAAAAAGCGGGAAAGGAGGCAACCCCTCGGCTCACCCAAAAAGATAAAAAAGGGGGGGGAACCCTAAGTACTCCCCCAAAGAAAAAAAAAATTTGGAAATAAAGAGGCAACTCAGTACTCCCCCACAAAAAGACAAAATTTGGGTGAAGAGACAATCCCCAGTCCACCCAAGAATTTTAATTGGCAGGGGGGGCAATCCTCAGTACTCCCCCCGAAAGCTAAATGGTGGAAGAGGGTAATCCTGGGTACTCCCCAAAAAAGACCAAATTCAAGGGAAAGAAGGCAACCCCCTAGTCTCCCCCCACAGAAAGTTTTAAAATTTAGTTGGAAGGGGAAATCTCTAATCCCCACCACAGAAAGACAAAATTTGGCAAGAAAGGGAACTAGTACTCACCCACAGAAAGACTAAATATGCAGGGAAGAATCTAATTCTGGGTACTCCCCCGAAAGACAAAAATTGGCTGGAGGGGAACCCCTGACTCACCCACAGAAAGACTAAATATGACAGTGAAAAGGCAATCTAGTATTCCCCCGAAAGGAAATATGGCAAAGGAAAACCCGGGGCTCACCAACAGAAAGCTAAATAGGGCAAAAAAGAGGGCCCCTCAGTCCACCCAAAAAAGAAAAAATTTGGCGTGGAAAAAAGGAAACCCCCGTACTCCCCCACAAAAGTAAATAGGCAAAAAAGGGGAAATCCAAATTCCCCCCAGAAAGCAAAATTTGGGAAAAAGGAGGCCCCCTCAGCTCCCCCAAAGCTAAAAAAACAGTGGAAAAAGGGGCAACCTCAGTACTCATCCGAAAGCTAAATGGGTGGAAGAGAGGAAATCCAAATTCTCACCCACAGAAAGACTAAATATGGCGTGGAAGAGGGCAACCCCTCAGTACTCCCCCCAAAAGCTAAAAACAGTGGGAGGGGAAACCCTAGTCTCCCCACAGAAAGACTAAATGGCTGAAAGAACCCCTGCCTCCCCAAAAAAGCAAAATGGCAATGAAGAGGAATCTGGTACTCCCCCACAGAAAGACAAAATTTGGCAGGGGAAAGGGAAAAGGGCCCCAATCCCTCAAGTACTCACCCACAGAAAGACTAAATATGGCAGTGGAAGAGAGGCAATCCCTCGTACTCCTAACAAAAAGACTAAATGGCAATGAAAAAAGGCAACCCCTGGTACTCACGAAAACTAAATATGGCAATAAAAGAGAGGCAATTCAAAACTCACCACAGAAAGACTAAATATGGCATTGAAAGAGAGGCAATCTCTCGAGTACTCACCCACAGAAAGACTAAATATGGCAATGAAGAGGGCAATCCTCAGACTCACACAGAAAGACTAAATATAGCAGTGGAAGAGAGGTAATCTCTGGAGTACTCACCCACAGAAAGACCAAATATGGCAATGGAAGAGGCAATCCTCAGTACTCACCCACAGAAAGACTAAATATGACAGTGAAAGAGAGGCAATCTCGTAGTACTCACCCACAGAAAGACTAATATGGCAATGAAAGAAGGCAATCCCTCAGTACTCACCTTACAGAAAGACTTAATATGGCAGTGGAAGAGAGGCAATCCCTCGTACTCACCCACAGAAAGACTAAATATGGCGTGGAAGAGAGCAATCCCTCGAGTACTCACCAACAGAAAGACTAAATATGGCATGAAGAGAGGCAATCCCTAGTACTCACCCACAGAAAGACTAAATATGAGCAATGAAGAGAGCAATCCTCAGTACTCACACCACAGAAAGACTAAATATGGCAATGAAGAGAGGCAATCTCTCAGTACTCACACACAGAAAGACTAAATATGGAATGAAGAGAGCAATCTCGAGTACTCACCCACAGAAAGACTAAATATAGCAGTGGAAGAGAGGTAATCTCTGGAGTACTCAACCACAGAAAGACCAAATATGGCAATGGAAGAGAGGCAATCCTCAGTACTCACCACAGAAAGACTAAATATGACAGTGAAGAGAGGCAATCTCTCAGTACTCACCACGAAAGACTAATATGGCAATGAAAGAGAGGCAATCCTAGACTCACCAAAAGACTAAATATGCAGTGGAAGAGATCTAATCTCTGGAGTACTCACCACAGAAAGACTAAATATGGCAATGGAAGAGGCAATCCTCAGTACTCACCCAAAGATAAATATGACAGTGAAAGAGAGGCAACTCTCAGTACTACCACAGAAAGACTAAATATGGCAGTGGAAGAGAGGCAATCCCTCAGTACTACCAACAGAAAGACTAAATATGGCAATGAAAGAGAGGCAATCCTCAGATACTCACCCACAGAAAGACTAAATATGGCAGGAAGAGAGGCAATCCTCGAGTACTCACCAACAGAAGACTAAATATAGCTGAAGAGAGGCAATCCTCGGTACTCACCACAGAAAGACTAAATATGCAATGAAAGAGAGGCAATCCTCATACTCACCACAGAAAGACTAAATAAGCAGTGGAAGAGAGGCAATCCCTCGAGTACTCATCCACAGAAAGACTAAATATGGCAGTGGAAGAGAGGCAATCCTTCGAGTACTCACCCACAGAAAGACTAAATATGGCAATGAAGAGAGGCAATCCACGAGTACTCACCACAGAAAGATAAATCATGGCAGTGGAAGAGGTAATCCCTAGAGTACTCACCCACAGAAAGACTAAATATAGCAGTGGAAGAGAGGATCACCTAGTACTCACCACGAAAGACTAAATATGGCAATGAAGAGAAGCAATCCTCGCATGTACTCACCCACAGAAAGACTAAATATGGCAATGAAAGAGAGGCAATCCTCAGTACTCACCACAGAAAGACTAAATATGGCAGTGGAAGAGAGGCAATCCTCGTATCACCCACAGAAAGACTAAATATGGCAAATGAAAGAGAGGCAATCCATCAGTACTCACCCACAGAAAGACTAAATATGGCAATGAAAGAGAGGCAATCCTCAGTACTCACCACAGAAAGACTAAATAAACAGTGGAGAAGGAATCCTCGAGTACTCATCCACAGAAAGACTAAATATGGCAGTGGAAGAGGCAATCCTCAAGTACTCTACCTAGAAAGACTAAATATGGCATGAAAGAGAGGCAATCCAGTACTCACCAACAGAAAGACTAAATATGGCGTGAAGAGAGGTAATCCTAGAGTCTCACCCACAGAAAGACTAAATATAGCAGTGGAAGAGAGCAATCCCTCAGTACTCACCCACAGAAAGACTAAATATGGCAGTGGAAGAGAGGCAATCCTCAGTACTCACCCACAGAAAGACTAAATATGGCAATGAAAGAGAGGCAATCCTCGGTACTCACCCAGAAAGACTAAATATGGCACATGAAAAGAGGAATCCTCAGTACTCACCACAGAAAGACTAAATATGGCAGTGGAAGAGAGGCAATCCTAGTACTCACCACAGAAAGATAAATATGGCAGTGGAAGAGAGGCTCTCGAGTACTCACCAACAGAAAGACTAAATATGGCAATGAAAGAGAGGCAATCCTCAGTACTCACCCACAGAAAGACTAAATATGCAATGAAGAGAGGCAATCCCTCGAGTACTCACCACAGAAAGACTAAATATGGCAATGAAAGAGAGGCAATCTACAGTACTCACCACAGAAAGACTAATATGCAATGAAAGAGAGGCAATCCTCAGTACTCACCCACAGAAAGACTAAATATGGCAGTGGAAGAGAGTAATCTGGAGTACTCACCCACAGAAAGACCAAATATGGCAATGGAAGAGAGGCAATCCCTCGAGTACTCACCCACAGAAAGACTAAATATGACAGTGAAGAGAGCAACTCTCAGTACCTCACCACAGAAAGACTAAATATGGCAATGAAGAGAGGCAACCTCAGTA
Source organism: Arion vulgaris (assembly GCA_020796225.1). Taxonomy (NCBI): domain Eukaryota; kingdom Metazoa; phylum Mollusca; class Gastropoda; order Stylommatophora; family Arionidae; genus Arion; species Arion vulgaris. The sequence goes on from CM036774.1 coordinate 397,669, forward strand.
CTCACCCACAGAAAGACTAAATATGGCAGTGGAAGAGAGGCAATCCCTCGAGTCTACCCACAGAAAGACTAAATATTGCAGTGGAAGAGAGGCAATCCTGAGTACTCACCAACAGAAAGACTAAATATGGCAATGAAGAGGAAATCCCTAGTACTCACCACAGAAAGACTAAATATGGCAATGAAAGAGAGGCAATTCCTCGAGTACTCACCCACAGAAAGACTAAATATGGCAATGAAGAGAGGCAATCTCTAGTACTCACCTACAGAAAGACTAAATAGGGCAATGAAGAGAGGCAATCCTCAGTACTCTACCCACAGAAAGACTAAATATAGCAGTGGAAGAGGTAATCTGGAGTACTCACCCACAGAAAGACCAAATGGCAATGGAAGAGAGCAATCCTCAAGTACTCACCACAGAAAGACTAAATATGACAGTGAAAGAACAATCTTCGAGTACTCACCACAGAAAGACTAAATATGGCAATGAAAGAGGCAATCTTCGAGTACTCACCCACAAAGACTAAATATAGCAGTGGAGAGATCTAATCTCTGAGTACTCATCCACAGAAAGACTAAATATGGAATGGAAGAGAGGCAATCCTCAGTACTCACCCAAGAAAGACTAAATATGACAGTGAAAGAGAGGCAATCTCTAGTACTTACCACAGAAAGACTAAATATGGCATGGAAGAGAGGAATCCCTCAGTACTCACCAACAGAAAGACTAAATATGGCAATGAAAGAGGCAATCCTGAGTACTCACCACAGAAAGACTAAATATGACAGTGGAAGAGAGGCAATCCTTCGAGTACTCACCCACAGAAAGACTAAATATGGCAATGAAGAGAGGCAATCCTCGAGTACTCACCCACAGAAAGACTAAATATGGCAATGAAAGAGAGCAATCCTCGAGTACTCACCCACAGAAAGACTAAATAAGCAGTGGAAGAGAAATTCCCTGAGTACTCATCCACAGAAAGACTAAATATGGCAGTGAAGAGAGGCAATCCTAATACTCACCACAGAAAGACTAAATATGGCAATGAAAGAGAGGCAATCCACGAGTACTCACCACAGAAAGACTAAATATGGCAAGTGGAAGAGAGTAATCCTAGGTATACTCACCACAGAAAGACTAAATATAGCAGTGGAAGAGAGGCAATCCTCAGTACTCACCGAAAGACTAAATATGGCAATGAAAGAGAAGCAATCCCTGTACTCACCCACAGAAAGACTAAATATGGCATGAAGAGAGGCAATCCTCAGTACTCACCACGAAGACTAAATATGGCAGTGGAAGAGAGGCAATCCCTCCAGTACTCACCCACAGAAAGACTAAATATGGCAATGAAAGAGAGGCAATCCCTCGAATACTCACCCACAGAAAGACTAAATATGGCAATGAAAGAGAGGCAATCCTCTAGTACTCACCCACAGAAAGACTAAATAAGCAGTGGAAGAGAGGCAATCCTCGAGTACTCATCCACGAAAGACTAAATATGGCAGTGGAAGAGAGCAATCCTAGATCTCACCCACAGAAAGACTAAATATGGCAATGAAAGAGAGGCAATCACGAGTACTCACCACAGAAAGACTAAATCATGGCAGTGGAAAGAGGTAATCCCTAGTACTCACCCACAGAAAGGACTAAATATAGCAGTGGAAGAGGAGCAATCCTCGAGGACTCACCACAGAAAGACTAAATATGGCAGTGGAAGAGAGGCAATCCTCGTACTCACCAACAGAAAGACTAAATATGGCAATGAAAGAGAGGCAATCCTCAGTACTCACCACAGAAGACTAAATATGGCAATGAAGAGAGGCAATCCCTCAGAGTGCTCACCACACAGAAAGACTAAATATGGCAATGAAGAGAGGCAATCTCTAGGACTCACACACAGAAAGACTAAATATGGCAATGAAAGAGAGGCAATCCCTCGAGTACTCACAGAAAGACTAAATATAGCAGTGGAAGAGGTAATCTCTGGAGTCTCACCCACAGAAAGACCAAATGGCAATGGAAGAGCAGGCAATCCTCAGTACTCACCCACAGAAAGACTAAATATGACAGTGAAAGAGAGCAATCTCTCAGTACTCACCCACAGAAAGACTAAATATGGCAATGAAAGAAGGCAATCTCTAGTACTCACCCACAAAAAGACTAAATATGGCAGGTGGAAGAGATCTAATCTCTGGAGTACTCATCCACAGAAAGACTAAATATGGCAATGGAAAGAGGCAATCCTCAGTACTCACCCAAAGAAAGACTAAATATGACAGTGAAAGAGAGGCAATCTCTCAGTACTTACCACAGAAAGACTAAATATGGCAGTGGAAGGAGGCAATCCCTCAGTGCTCCCCCACAGAAAGACTAAATATGGCAATGAAAAAAGGCAATCCACAGTACTCATCCACAGAAAGACTAAATATGGCAATGGAAGAGGCAATCCTCAGTACTCCCCACAGAAATACTAAATATGGCAATGAAAGAGGCAACCCCTCAGTACTCCCCCACAGAAAGACTAAATATGGCAATGAAGAAGGAAGTCCCTCGAGTACTCACCCACAGAAAGACTAAATATGGCAATAAAAGAGAGGCAACCCCTCAGTACTCACCCACAGAAAGACTAAATATGGCAATAAAAGAGAGGCAATCCTCGAGTACTCACCCACAGAAAGACTAAATATGGCAATGAAAGATAGACAATCCCTCGAGTACTCACCCACAGAAAGACTAAATATGGCAGTGGAAGAAGGCAATCCCTCAGTACTCACACAGAAAGACTAAATATGACAGTGGAAGAGGCAATCCCTCGAGTACTCACCCACAGAAAGACTAAATAGGGCAATGAAAGAGAGGCAATCCCTCAGTACTCACCCACAGAAAGACTAAATAGGCAATGAAAGAGGCAATCCTCAGTACTCACCCACAGAAAGACTAAATATGGCAGTGGAAGGAGGTAATCCTGAGTACTCACCCACAGAAAGACTAAATATAGCAGTGGAAGAGGGCAATCTCGAGTACTCACCCACAGAAAGACTAAATATGGCAGTGGAAGAGAGGTAATCCTCAGTACTCACCCAAGAAAGACTAAATAGCAGTGGAAGAGGCAGTCCTCAGTACTCACCCACAGAAAGACTAAATATGGCAGTGGAAGAAGGTAATCCTCAGTACTCACCACAGAAAGACTAAATATAGCAGTGGAAGAGAGCATCCCGTACTCACCCACAGAAAGATAAATATGGCAATGAAGAGAGCAATCCTAGTACTCACCCACAGAAAGACTAAATATGGCAATGAAAGAGAGGCAATCCCACGAGTACTCACCCACAGAAAGACTAAATATAGCAGTGGAAGAGAGGCAATCCTGCGTGCTCACCCACAGAAAGACTAAATATGCAATGAAGAGGCAATCCTGAGTACTCACCTAGAAAGACTAAATATAGCAGTGGAAGAGGCAATCCCTCAGTACTCACCCAGAAAAGACTAAATATGGCAATAAAAGAGAGGCAATCCCTAGCGTACTCACCCACAGAAAGACTAAATATGGCAATGAAGAGGCAATCCCTCGAGTACTCACACAGAAAGACTAAATAGGCAATGAAGGAGAGGCACTCCTGAGTACTCACCCACAGAAAGACTAAATATGGCAATGAAAGAGGCAATCCTGAGTACTCACCACAGAAAGACTAAATATGGCAATGCAAGATAGACAATCCCTCGAGTACTCACCCACAGAAAGACTAAATATGGCAGGGGAAAGGGGGCAATCTCAGTGCTCCCCCACAGAAGACTAAATATGACAGTGGAAGAGAGGCAATCCTCAGTACTCACCCACAGAAAGACTAAATATGGCAATGAAGAGAGCAATCCTTGAGTACTCACCCACAGAAAGACTAAATATGGCAATGAAAGAGGCAATCTCTCAGGTACTCACCCACAGAAAGACTAAATATAGCAGTGGAAGAGATCTAATCTCTGGAGTACTCATCCCAGAAAGACTAAATATGGCAATGGAAGAGAGGCAATCCTCAGTACTCACCAAGAAGACTAAATATGACAGTGAAGAGAGGCAATCTCTAGATACCCACAGAAAGACTAAATATGGCAGTGGAAGAGAGGCAATCCCTAAGTACTCACCAACAGAAGACTAAATATGGCAATGAAAGAGAGGCAACCCCTCAGTACTCCCACAGAAAGACTAAATATGGCAGGTGGAAGAGGCAGTCCCTCAGTACTCCCCACAGAAAGACTAAATATGGCAATGAAGAGAGGCAATCCCTCCAGTACTCACCCACAGAAAGACTAAATATGGCAATGAAAGAGAGGCAACCCCTCGAGTGCTCACCCACAGAAGACTAAATAAGCAGTGGAAGAGAGGCAATCCTCAGTACTCATCACAGAAAGACTAAATATGGCAGTGGAAGAGAGGCAATCCTCAGTACTCACCCACAGAAAGACTAAATAAGCAGTGGAAGAGAGGCAATCCCTCAAGTACTCACCCACAAAAAGACTAAATATGGCAATAAAAGAGGCAATCCTCGTACTCACCAGAAAAGACTAAATATGGCAATGAAAGAGAGGCAATCCTCGAGTACTCACCCACAGAAAGACAAAAATGGCAATGAAAGGAGGCAATCCCAAGGTACTCACCAACAGAAAGACTAAATATGGCAGTGGAAGAGAGGTAATCCTAAGTACTCACCCACAGAAAGACTAAATATAGCAGTGGAAGAGGGCAATCCTGAGTACTCACCCACAGAAAGACTAAATATGGCAATGAAAGAGAGGCAATCCCTCGCGTACTCACCCACAGAAAGACTAAATATGGCATAGAAAGAGGCAATCCTCAGTACTCACCCACAGAAAGACTAAATAAGCAGTGGAAGAAGGCAATCCCTCAGTACTCATCCACAGAAAGACTAAATGGCAGTGGAAGAGGCAATCCTCAGTACTCACCCACAGAAAGACTAAATAAGCAGTGGAAGAGAGGCAACCCCTAAAGTACTCACCCACAGAAAGACTAAATATGGCAATGAAGAGAATCCCGACTCACCACAGAAAGACTAAATATGGCAATGAAAGAGAGGCAATCCTCAGTACTCACCCACAGAAAGACTAAATATGGCAATGAAGAGAGGCAATCCACGGTACTCACCAACAGAAGAGACTAAAATGGCAGTGGAAGAGGGTAATCCTAGGTACTCACCCACAGAAAGACTAAATATAGCAGTGGAAGGAGGCAGTCCTAGTACTCACCCAGAAAGACTAAATATGGCAATGAAAGAGAGGCAATCCCTGCGTGCTCCCCCACAGAAAGACTAAATATGGCAATGAAAGAGAGCAAATCCTCGGTACTCACCACAGAAAGACTAAATATGGCAATGAAAGAGAGCAATCCTCAGTACTCACCCACAGAAAGACTAAATATGGCAATGAAGAGAGTAAGTCCTCGAGTACTCACCCACAGAAAGACTAAATATGGCAATGAAAGAGAGAATCTAGTACTCACCCACAGAAAGACTAAATATGGCAATGAAGAGAGGCAATCCTCAGTACTCACCCACAGAAAGACTAAATATGGCAATGAAAGATAGACAATCCCTCAATTTACTCACCCACAGAAAGACTAAATGGCAGTGGAAGAGGGGCAATCCCTCGAGTACTCACCCACAGAAAGACTAAATATGACAGGGGAAAGAAGGCAATCCCTCGAGTACTCACCCACAGAAAGACTAAATATGGCAATGAAAGAGAGGCAATCCTCAGTACTCACCCAAGAAAGACTAAATATGACAGTGAAAGAGAGGCAATCTCTCGAGTACTTACCCACAGAAAGACTAAATATGGCAGTGGAAGAGGCAATCCTCAGTACTCACCAACAGAAAGACTAAATATGGCAATGAAAGAGAGGCAACCCCTCAGTACTCACCACAGAAAGACTAAATATGGCAGTGGAAGAGAGGCAATCCTCAGGTACTCATCACAGAAAGACAAAATATGGCAGGGGAAAAGAGGCAATCCTCAGTACTCACCCACAGAAAGACTAAATATGGCAATGAAGAGGCAATCCTCAGTACTCACCCACAGAAAGACTAAATAAGCAGTGGAAGAGAGGCAATCCTCAGTGCTCATCCACAGAAAGACTAAATATGGCAGTGGAAGAGGCAATCCTCAGTACTCACCCACAGAAAGACTAAATAAGCAGTGGAAGGAGGCAACCCCTCAAGTACTCACCCACAGAAAGACTAAATATGGCAATGAAAGAGAGGCAATCCCTCGCGTACTCACCCACAGAAAGACTAAATATGGCAATGAAAGAGGCAATCCTAGTCTCACCCACAGAAAGACTAAATATGGCAATGAAAGAGAGGCAATCCACAGTACTCACCAACAGAAGACTAAATATGGCAGTGGAAGAGAGTAATCCTAGAGTACTCACCCACAGAAAGACTAAATATAGCAGTGGAAGAGGCAATCCTCAGTACTCACCCACAGAAAGACTAAATATAACGTGAAAGAGGAGGCAATCCTGCATACTCACCACAGAAAGACTAAATATGGCAATGAAGAGAGCAATCCTCGAGTACTCATCCACAGAAAGACTAAATTGGCAATGAAAGGAGGCAATCCCTCAGTACTCACCTAGAAAGACTAAATATGGCAATGAAGGAGAGTCCCTCAGTACTCACCACAGAAAGACTTAAATATGGCAATGAAAGAGAGGCAATCCTCAGTACTCACCTACAGAAAGACTAAATATGGCAATAAAAGAGAGCAATCCTCAGTACTCACCCACAGAAAGACTAAATGGCAATGAAAGATAGACAATCCCTAAGTACTCACCCACAGAAAGACTAAATATGGCAGTGGAAGAGAGGCAATCCCTCGAGTACTCACCCACAGAAAGACTAAATATGACAGTGGAAGAGGCAATCCTCAGTACTCACCCACAGAAAGACTAAATTGGAATGAAAGGAGGCAATCCTCGAGTACTCACCCACAGAAAGACTAAATATGGCAAAGAAAGAGAGGCAATCCTGAGTACTCCTTACAGAAAGACTAAATATGGCAGTGGAAGAGGTAATCCTCGAGTACTCACCCACAGAGACTAAATATAGCAGTGGAAGAGGGCAATCCTAGAGTACTCACCCACAGAAAGACTAAATATGGCAGTGGAAGAGAGTAATCCTCAGTACTCACCCCAGAAAGACTAAAATAGCAGTGGAAGAAGGCAATCCTCAGTACTCACCACAGAAAGACTAAATATGGCAGTGGAAGAGAGGTAATCCCTCGAGTACTCACCCACAGAAAGACTAAATATAGCAGTGGAAAAAGGCAATCCTCATACTACCCACAGAAAGACTAAATATGGCAATGAAAGAGAGGCAACCCCTCAGTACTCACCCCAGAAAGACTAAATATGGCAATGAAAGAAGGCAATCCACAGTACTCACCAACAGAAAGACTAAATATGGCAGTGGAAGAGAGGTAATCCTAGATACTCACCCATAGAAAGACTAATATAGCATTGGAAGAGGGCAATCCCTAGTACTCACCACAGAAAGACTAAATATGGCAATGAAGAGGCAACCCCTCGTGCTCACCCACAGAAAGACTAAATATGGCAATTAAGAAGGCAATCCTAGTACTCACCACAGAAAGACTAAATATGGCAATGAAGGAGAGGCAATCCCTCCAGTACTCACCCACAGAAAGACTAAATATGGCAATGAAAGAGAGGCAGATCCTCAGTACTCACCCACAGAAAGACTAAAATGGCAATGCAGATGAGACAATCCTCGTACTCACCCACAGAAAGACTAAATATGGCAGTGGAAGAGAGGCAATCCTCCAGTACTCACCACAGAAGACTAAATATGACAGTGGAAGAGGCAATCCCTCGAGTACTCACCACAGAAAGACTAAATATGGCAAGAAGAGAGCAATCCAAATACTCACCCACAGAAAGACTAAATATGGCAATGAAAGAGAGGCAATCTCTCGAATTTACTCACCACAGAAAGACTAAATATAGCAGTGGAAGAGATCTAATCTCTGGAGTACTCACCCACAGAAAGACTAAATATGCAATGGAAGAGGCAATCCTCAGTACTCACCCACAGAAAGACTAAATATGACAGTGAAGAGAGGCAATTCTAGCATTACCCACAGAAAGACTCAAATATGGCAGGGGAAAGAGGCAATCCTCGAGTACTCACCCACAGAAAGACAAAATTTGGCAATGAAGAGAGGCAACCCCTCGGGTACTCACCCACAGAAAGACTAATATGGCAATGAAAGAGAGGCAATCCCTCGAGTACTCACCCACAGAAAGACTAAATAAGCAGTGGAAGAGAGGCAATCCCTCGAGTACTCACCCACAGAAAGACTAAATATGGCAGGGGAAAGGGAGGCAATCCCTCGCGTACTCACCCACAGAAAGACTAAATATGGCAATGAAAGAGAGGCAATCCCTCGAGTACTCACCAACAGAAAGACTAAATATGGCAGTGGAAGAGAGGTAATCACTGAGTACTCACCACAGAAAGACTAAATATAGCAGTGGAAGAGAGGCAATCCCTTGAGTACTCACCCACAGAAAGACTAAATATGGCTAATGAAGAGAGGCAATCCTCAGTACTCACCACAGAAAGACTAAATATGGCAATGAAAGAGAGGCAATCCTAGAGTACTCACCCACAGAAGACTAAATAAGCAGTGGAAGAGAGGCAATCCCTCAGTACTCATCCACAGAAAGACTAAATATGGCAGGGGAAAGAGAGGCAATCCAAAGTACTCACCCACAGAAAGACTAAATAAGCAGTGGAAGAGGCAACCCCTCAAGTACTCACCCACAGAAAAGACTAAATATGGCAATGAAGAGAGGCAATCCCTCGCGTACTCCCCCACAGAAAGACTAAATGGCAATAAAAGAGGCAATCCTCAGTACTCCTACAGAAAAGACTAAATATGCATAGAAAGAGAGGCAATCCACAGTACTCACCAACAGAAAGACTAAATATGGCAGTGGAAGAGGTAATCCCTAGGTACTCACCCACAGAAAGACTAAATATAGCAGTGGAAGGAGGCAATCCTCAAGTACTCACCCACAGAAAGACTAAATATGGCAATGAAAGATAGACAATCCCTCGAGTACTCACCCACAGAAAGACTAAATATGGCAGTGGAAGAGAGGCAATCCCTCAAGTACTCACCCACAGAAAGACTAAATAAGCAGTGGAAGAGGGCAATCCTAAAGTACTCACCTACAGAAAGACTAAATATGGCAATGAAGAGAGGCAATCCCTCAGCACTCACCCACAGAAAGACTAAATATGGCAATGAAAGAGAGGCAATCCCTCGAGTACTCACCCACAGAAAGACTAAATATGGCAATGAAAGAGAGGCAACCCCACAGTACTCACCAACAGAAAGTCTAAATATAGCAGTGGAAGAGAGGTAATCCCTAGAGTACTCACCCACAGAAAGACTAAATATAGCAGTGGAAGAGAGGCAATCCTCAGTACTCACCCACAGAAAGACTAAATATGGCAATGAAAGAGGCAACCCCTCGCGACTCACCCACAGAAAGACTAAATATGGCAATAAAAGAGAGGCAATCCTCAGTACTCCCCCACAGAAAGACTAAATATGGCAGTGAAAGAGAGAATCCTCGAGTACTCACCCACAGAAAGACTAAATATGGCAATAAAAGGGAGGAAGTCCTCAGTACTCACCCACAAAAAAGACTAAATATGGCAATGAAAGAAGGCAATCCTCAGTACTCCCCCACAGAAAGACTAAATATGGCAATGAAAGAAGACAATCCTCAGTACTCACCGACAGAAAGACTAAATATGGCAATGAAAGATAGACAACCCCTAGTACTCACCACAGAAAGACTAAATTTGGCGGGGGAAGAAGAGGCAATCCCTCAAGTACTCACCCACAGAAAGACTAAATATGACAGTGGAAGAAGGCAATCCTCAGTACTCACCCACAGATAGACTAAATATAGCAATGAAAGAGGCAATCCTCGAGTACTCACCCACAGAAAGACTAAATATGGCAATGAAAGAGAGGCAATCCCACGAGTACTCATCCACAGAAAGACTAAATATGGCAATGGAAGAGAGACAATCCCTCAGTACTCACCCACAGAAAGACTAAATATGGCAATGAAAGAGGGCAATCCTCAGTACTAAACACAGAAAGACTAAATATGGCAATAAAAGAGAGGAAGTCCTCAGTACTCCCCCCAGAAAGACTAAATATGGCAATGAAAGAGAGGCAATCCTCGTACTCACCCACAGAAAGACTAAATATGGCAATGAAAGGAGGCAATCCCTCAGTACTCACCCACAGAAAGACTAAATATGGCAATGAAAGATAGACAATCCTCAGTACTCACCCACAGAAAGACTAAATATGGCAATGAAAAAATAGACAATCTCTGGTATCACCCACAGAAAGACTAAATATGGCAGTGGAAGAGAGGCAATCCATGAGTACTCACCCACAGAAAGACTAAATATGACAGTGGAAGAGAGGCAATCCCTCAGTACTCACCCACAGAAAGACTAAATATGGCAATAAAAGAGAGCAATCCCTCAGTACTCACCCACAGAAAGACTAAATATGGCAATGAAAGAGGGCAATCCACAGTACTCACCAACAGAAAGACTAAATATGGCAGTGGAAGAGGTAATCCTAGAGTACTCACCCACAGAAGACTAAATATAGCAGTGGAAGAAGGCAATCCTAGTACTCACCCACAGAAAGACTAAATATGGCAATGAAAAAAGGCAATCACGAGTACTCACCAACAGAAAGACTAAATATGGCAGTGGAAGGAGGTAATCCTAGGTACTCACCCACAGAAAGACTAAATATAGCAGTGGAAGAGAGGCAATCCTCAGTACTCACCCACAGAAAGACTAAATATGGCAATGAAAGAGAGGCAATCCTCGCGACTCACCCACAGAAAGACTAAATATGGCCAATGAGAGGCAATCCCTCAGTACTCACCACAGAAAGACTAAATATGGCAATGAAGGAGAGGCAATCCTCGGACTCACCCACAGAAAGACTAAATATGGCAATGAAAGAGAGGCAATCCCTCGAATACTCACCCACAGAAAGACTAAATATGGCAATGAAAGAGAGGCAATCCTGGGTACTCACCCACAGAAAGACTAAATATGGCAATGAAAGATAGACAATCCTCAGTACTCTACCCACAGAAAGACTAAATATGGCAATGAAAGATAGACAATCCTCAGTACTCACCACAGAAAGACTAAATATGGCAGTGGAAGAGGGGCAATCCTTGAGTACCTCACCACAGAAAGACTAAATATGACAGTGGAAGAGAGCAATCCTCAGTACTCACCACAGAAAGACTAAATATGGCAATGAAAGAGAGGCAATCCTCAGTACTCACCCACAGAAAGACTAAATATGGCAATAAAAGAGAGGCAATCCCTAGTACTCACCACAGAAAGACTAAATGGCGTGGAAGAGGTAACCCCTCGAGTACTCACCACAGAAAGACTAAATATAGCAGGGGAAGAGAGGCAATCCACTCAGTACTCACAGAAAGACTAAATATGGCAGTGGAAGGAGGTAATCCCTCAGTACTCACCCACAGAAAGACTAAATATCAGTGGAAGAGGGCAATCCTCGTACTCACCCACAGAAAGACTAAATATGGCAGTGGAAGAGGTAATCTCGAGTACTCACCCACAGAAAGACTAAATATAGCAGGGGAGAGAGGCAATCCCTCGCGTACTCACCCACAGAAAGACTAAATATGGCAATGAAAGAGAGCAACCCCTGAGTACTACCCACAGAAAGACTAAATGGCAATGAAAGAGAGGCAATCCCACGGCTCTACAACAGAAAGACTAAATATGGCAGGGGAAAGAGGTAATCCTAGAGTACTACCCACAGAAAGACTAAATATAGCAGTGGAAGAGAGGCAATCCCTCCAGTACTCACCCACAGAAAGACTAAATATGGCAATGAAAGAAGGCAATCCCTCGTACTCCCCCCTGAAAGACTAAATAGGCAATGAAAGAGGGCAATCCTCAGTACTCACCACAGAAAGACTAAATATGGCAATGAAGGAGGGGCAATCCTAGTACTCACCCTAGAAAGACTAAATATGGCAATGAAAGAGAGCAATCCTAAGTACTCACCCACAGAAAGACTAAATAGGGCTGCAAGATAGACAATCCCTCAGTACTCACCACAGAAAGACTAAATATGGCAGTGGAAGAGCGGCAATCCTCAGTACTCCCCACAGAAAGACTAAATATGGCAGTGGAAGAGAGGCAATCCCTCTAGTACTCACCCACAGAAAGACTAAATATGGCAATGAAAGAGAGGCAACCCCTCATACTCACCCACAGAAAGACTAAATATGGCAATGAAAGAGGCAATCTCTAGTACTCACCCAGAAAGACTAAATATAGCAGTGGAAGAGTCTAATCTCTGGAGTACTCATCCACAGAAAGACAAAAATGGCAATGGAAGAGAGGCAACCCCTCAGTACTCACCCACAGAAAGAACTAAATATGACAGTGAAGAGAGGCAATCTCTAGTACTTACCACAGAAAGACTAAATATGGCAGTGGAAGAAGGCAATCCTCAGGTACTCACCAACAGAAAGACTAAATATGGCAATAAAAGAGGCAATCCATAGTACTCACCCACAGAAAGACTAAATATGGCAGTGGAAGAGAGGCAATCCTAGTACTCACCACAGAAAGACTAAATATGGCAATGAAGAGGGCAATCCCTCAGTACTCACCCACAGAAAGACTAAATAAGCAGTGGAAGAGAGGCAATCCCTCGAGTACTCATCCACAGAAAGACTAAATATGGCAGTGGAAGAGAGGCAATCCCTCAAGTACTCACCCACAGAAAGACTAAATAAGCAGTGGAAGAGAGGCAATCCCTCGAGTACTCACCCACAGAAAGACTAAATATGGCAATGAAGAGAGGCAATCCTCAGTACTCACACAGAAAGACTAAATATGCAATGAAAGAGAGCAATCCCAGTACTCACCAACAGAAAGACTAAATATGGCAGTGGAAGAGAGGTAATCCTAGAGTCTCACCACAGAAAGACTAAATATACAGTGGAAGAGAGGATCCTCAGTGACTCACCACAGAAAGACTAAATATGGCAATGAAGAGAGGGGCAATCCCTCGCGTACTCACCCACAGAAAGACTAAATATGGCAATGAAAGAAAGGCAATCCCTCAGTACTCACCACAGAAAGACTAAATGTGGCAATGAAAGAGAGGCAATCCTAGTACTCACCAACAGAAAGACTAAATATGGCAAGTAAAAGAGAGAAGTCCCTCAGTACTCACCCACAGAAAGACTAAATATGGCAGTGGAGAGAGGCAATCCTAGTACTCACCCACAGAAAGACTAAATATGACAGTGGAAGAGGGCAATCCTCAGTACTCACCCACAGAAAGACTAAATATGGCAATAAAAGGGGAGGCAATCCTCAGTACTCACCCACAGAAAGACTAAATATGGAATGAAAGAGGCAATCCTCAGTACTCACCCAAGAAAGACTAATATGGCAGTGGAAGAGAGGTAATCCTCAATATCTCCCCAGAAAGACTAAATATGCAGTGGAAGAAAGGCAATCCTCAGTACTCACCCACAAAAAGACTAAATATGGCAGTGGAAGGAGGTAATCCTCGAGTACTCACCCACAGAAAGACTAAATATAGCAGTGGAAGAGGGGCAATCCTAGTACTCACCCACAGAAAGACTAAATATGGCAGTGGAAGAGAGTAATCCTCGGTACTCACCCACAGAAAGACTAAATATAGCAGTGGAAGAGAGCAATCCTCCAGTACTCACCCACAGAAAGACTAAATATGGCAATGAAAGAGGGGAAATCCTCGATATTCACCCACAGAAAGACTAAATATGGCAATGAAGAGAGGCAATCCCAGTGCTCACCAACAGAAAGACTAAATATGGCAGTGGAAGGAGGTAATCTAGGTACTCACCACAGAAAGACAAAATTTACAGTGGAAGAGGGCAATCCTCAGTACTCACCCACAGAAAGACTAAATATGGCAATAAAAGGGGAGGCAACCCCTCGCGTACTCACCACAGAAGACTAAATTGGCAATGAAGGAGGCAATCCTCGGTACTCACCCACAGAAAGACTAAATTGGCAATGAAGGAGGAGGCAATCCTCAGTCTCCCCCACAGAAAGACTAAATATGGCAATAAAAGAGAGGCAATCCTCGAGTACTCACCCACAGAAAGACTAAATATGGCAATGAAAGATAGACAACCCCTCAGTACTCACCCACAGAAAGACTAAATATGGCAGTGGAAGAGAGGCAATCCCTCAAGTACTCACCCACAGAAAGACTAAATATGACAGTGGAAGAGAGGCAATCCTCGGTACTCACCCACAGAAAGACTAAATATGGCAATGAAGAGAGGCAATCCTCAGTACTCACCCACAGAAAGACTAAATATGGCAATAAAAGAGGCAATCCTCAGTACTCACCCACAGAAAGACTAAAATGGCAGTGGAAGAAGGTAATCCTCAGTACTCACCACAGAAAGACTAAATATAGCAGTGGAAGAGGGGCAATCCTCAGTACTCACCCACAGAAAGACTAAAATGGCGTGGAAGAGGGTAATCCTGAGTACTCACCACAGAAAGACTAAATATAGCAGTGGAAGAGAGGCAACCCCTCAGTACTCACCCACAGAAAGACTAAATATGGCAGTGGAAAGAGGTAATCCCTCAGTACTCACCACAGAAAGACCAAATATAGCAGTGGAAGGAGGCAGTCCCTCGTACTCACCCACAGAAAGACTAAATATGGCAGTGGAAGAGAGGTAATCCTCAGTACCCACAGAAAGACTAAATATAGCAGTGGAAGAGGCAATCCCACAGTACTCACCCACAGAAAGACTAAATATGGCAGGGGAAAGAAGGTAATCCCTCAGACTCACCCACAGAAAGACTAAATATAGCAGTTAAAGAGAGTCAATCCTCAGTACTCACCCACAGAAAGACTAAATATGGCAATGAAAGAGAGACAATCCTCAGTACTCACCCACAGAAAGACTAAATATGGCAGTGGAAGAGAGGTAACCCCTCAGTACTCACCCCACAGAAAGACTAAATATAGCAGTGGAAGAAGGCAATCCTCAGTACTCACCCACAGAAAGACTAAATATGGCAATGAAAGAGGCAATCCTGCGTCTCACCCACAGAAAGACTAAATATGGCAATGAAGAGAGGCAATCCTAGTACTCACCCACAGAAAGACTAAATATGGCAATAAAAGAGAGCAATCCTCGAGTACTCACCCACAGAAAGACTAAATAGGCAATGGAAGGAGGGAATCCTCAGTACTCACCCACAGAAAGACTAAATATGACAGTGAAAGAGGCAATCTCTCAGTACTCACCCACAGAAAGACTAAATATTGGCAGTGGAAGAGGCAGCCCCTCAGTACTCACCAACAGAAAGACTAAATATGGCAATAAAAGAAGGCAATCCCTAGTACTCACCAACAGAAAGACTAAATATGGCAATGAAAGAGAGGCAATCCCTAGAGTACTCACCCACAGAAAGACTAAATATGACAGTGAAAGAGAGGCAATCTCCAGTACTCACCCACAGAAAGACTAAATATGGCAGTGGAAGAGAGACAATCCTCAGTACTCACCAACAGAAAGACTAAATATGGCAATGAAGAGAGGCAATCCCTAGTACTCACCACAGAAAGAATAAATGCAATGAAGAAGACAATCCTCAGTACTCACCCACAGAAAGAGTAAATATGGCAATGAAAAGAGGCAGTCCTCAGTACTCACCCACAAAAAGACTAAATATGACAGTGGAAGAGAGGCAATCCCTCCAGTACTCACCCACAGAAAGACTAAATATGGCAATGAAAGAGGGGCAATCCCCAGTGCTCACCAGAAAGACTAAATATGACAGTGGAAGAGAGAATCCTGGAGTACTCACCCACAGAAAGACTAAATATGACAGTGGAAGAGAGCAATCCCTCAAGTACTCACCACAGAAAGACTAAATATGACAGTGGAAGAGAGAAATCCTCAGTCTCACCCACAGAAAGACAAAATTTGACAGTGGAAGAGAGGCAATCCCTCTAGTACTCACCCACAGAAAGACTAAATATGGCAGTGGAAGAGGTAATCCCTCAGTACTCACCCACAGAAAGACTAAATATGGCAATGAAAGAGAGGCAATTCCTCGAGTACTCACCCACAGAAAGACTAAATATGGCAATGAAAAAAGGCAATCCTCGAGTACTCACCCACAGAAAGACTAAATATGGCAATGAAGAGAGCGATCCTCGAGTCACCACCACAGAAAGACTAAATATGACAGTGGAAGAGAGAAATCCTCAGTACTCACCCACAGAAAGACTAAATATGGCAATGAAAGAGGCAACCCCTCAGTACTCACCCACAGAAAGACTAAATATGGCAATGAAAGAGAGGCAACTCTCGAATACTCACCCACAGAAAGACTAAAATGGCAATAAAAGAGAGGCAACCCCTCAGTACTCACCCACAGAAAGACTAAATATGGCAATGAAAGAGACAATCCCTCAGTACTCACCCACAGAAAGACTAAATATGGCAATGAAAGGAGACAATCCTCGAGTACTCACCCACAGAAAGACTAAATATGACAGTGGAAGAGGCAATCCTCGAGTACTCACCACAGAAAGACTAAATATGGCAATGAAAGAAGCAATCCTCAGTACTCACCCCAGAAAGACTAAATATGGCAATGAAAGAAGGCAATCCTCAGTACTCACCCACAGAAAGACTAATACAGTCGAAGAGGGCAATCCTGGGTACTCACCACAGAAAGACTAAATATGACAGTGGAAGAGGCAATCCTCGATGCTCACCCACAAAAAGACTAAATATGACAGTGGAAGAGAGGCAATCCTCAGTACTCACCCACAGAAAGACTAAATATAGCAATAAAAGAGAGGCAATCCTCAGGTACTCACCACAGAAAGACTAAATATGGCAATAAAAGAGAGGCAATCTCTAGTACTCATCCACAGAAAGACTAAATATGCAGTGGAAGAGAGGCAATCCTCAGTACTCACCCACAGAAAGACTAAATATGGCAATGAAAGAGAGGCAATCCTCAGTACTCCCCCACAGAAAGACTAAATATGCAATGAAGAGAGGCAATCTCTCAGTACTCACCCACAGAAAGACTAAATATGGCAATGAAAGAGAGCAATCCCTCAGTACTCACCCACAGAAAGACTAAATATGGCAATGAAAGAGAGGCAATCCCTAGAGTACTCACCCACAGAAAGACTAAATATGGCAATGAAAAGAGAGACAATTCTCAGTACTCACCCACAGAAAGACTAAATATGGCAATGAAGAGAGCAACCCCTCAGTACTCACCCACAGAAAGACTAAATATGACAGTGGAAGAGGGCAATCCCTCAGTACTCACCCACAGAAAGACTAAATATGGCAATGAAAGAGAGGCAATCCCTAGTACTCCCCCACAGAAAGACTAAATATGGCAATAAAAGAGAGGCAATCCTCAGTACTCACCCACAGAAAGACTAAATATGACAGTGGAAGAGAGGCAATCCCTGGAGTACTCACCCACAGAAAGACTAAATATGACAGTGGAAGAGAGGCAACCCCTCAGTACTCACCACAGAAAGACTAAATATGACAGTGGAAGAGGCAATCCCTAGTACTCACCACAGAAAGACTAAATTGACAGTGGAAGAGGGCAATCCTCAGTACTCACCCACAGAAAGACTAAATATGGCAGTGGAAGAGAGGCAATCCCTCTAGTACTCACCCACAGAAAGACTAAATATGGCAGTGGAAGAGAGGTAATCCCTCAGTACTCACCCACAGAAAGACTAAATATGACGGGTGGAAGAGAGGTAATCCGAGTACTACCTACAGAAAGACTAAATATGGCAGTGAAGAGAGGCAATCCTCAGTACTCACCCAGAAAGACTAAATATGGCAGTGGAAGAGGTAATCCTCGAGTACTCACCCACAGAAAGACTAAATATGGCAGTGGAAGGGTAACCCCTCGGTACTCACCCACAGAAAGACTAAATATGGCAGTGGAAGAGAGGCAATCCCTCAGTACTCACCACAGAAAGACTAAATATGGCAATAAAAGAGAGGCAACCCCTCAGTACTCACCCACAGAAAGACTAAATATGGCAGTGGAAGAGAGGCAATCCCTCGAGTACTCACCCACAGAAAGACTAAATATGGCAGTGGAAGAGGGGTAATCCCTCAGTACTCACCCACAGAAAGACTAAATTTGACAGTGGAAGAGGTAATCCCTCAGTACTCGCCCACAAAAAGACTAAATATGGCAGTGGAGAGAGGCAATCCTCAGTACTCACCCACAGAAAGACTAAATATGGCAGTGGAAGAGAGGTAATCCCTCGAGTACTCACCCACAGAAAGACTAAATATGGCAGTGGAAGAAAACAATCCTCGATCTACCACAGCACCAGAAGAACTTATGGTGTCTAATTTCACTATAGATGAGCTCGAAGAAGCACTTCAGTGTCTTAACCTTAAGAAGTCACCAGGAAAGAATGGCATCACAAATGAGATACACATCAACTTAGGCCCAAAAGCAAAGAAAAACTGCTAAAATTATGAATGCAAGCTGGAAAGTTGGGGAAATACCCAGTGAATGGAAAGAAGCAATCACAGTGCCCATTCTAAAACAAGGAAAAGACAGACTCGACCCAAGCAGTTACAGACCGATTAGCCTCCTTAGTTGTGTTGGAAAAGTAATGGAGAGATTTGTCAATAGAAGACTCATGTGACACTTGGAGCAGAAACAACTGATACTACCACAGTAGAGTGGATTTGGTCAGCACAGATCAACAGAAGACCAAGTAATCTACATTGCCCAGGAAATTGAAGACGGATTCCAAGAAAAGAAACACACACTAACAGTATGGGTTGTTATGGAGAAGGCATTCGACAGGGTCTGGAGAGAGGGACTAAAAATCAAACTTCTCAAACTTGGAATTAGAGGACGCATGTATAGCTGGATATGTCACTATCTGGTAAATAGAACAGCCAGAGTACAGGTTCAGGGAAAACATAGCAGGAAGGCTGTCATGGAACAAGGTGTTCCCCACGGAAGGGTCCTGTCTCCCACACTATTTCTTGTTTTTATGAATTACATTATGGAAGACATCCCTAACAGAGTGCATGGTGCAATCTACGCTGATGATCTGGCACTGTGGACACAAGAAGAATCGATAGCAGTAGCCACCTCAAGGATGCAAATTGCACTTCAAAAGCTAGAAAAATGGACCAGTACCTAGCTGCTCACCATAAATGAAAAGTAAACAACCTTCACAGTCTTCAGCCTCTCCAAGTAGAAACAAATACTGAAACTCAAGATAAATGACCACCTACTCCCAATGGAGGAATGTCCAACATCACCATGGACAGCAGACTGACTTGGAAAACACAGATAGACAAAGCTGGAAAAAGAGGAAGCAGAGAATTAAGATTATGAACAAACTAGCAGGCACCAACTGGGGTGCAGATGGGGGCATTCTGAAAAGGTTGTACACTGGAAGAGTCCGATCAGTGCTTGAGCATGGCATAGCAGCCAGGGCCACAACCTCCAAGGCACATTTTGCAAAGCTAAGCAGAGTGCCAAATCAGACCTCATGGATCATCACTGGAGCCATGAAGACTATCCCCATAGAAGTACTGGAAACTGTGACAGGGCTCCAGCCAATGGAGGACAGACGGGACATGAAGGTTTTTCAACAAGGAGAAAAATACAAGAGACTGACGAACCATCCAATGCACCTCCGAATCAACAGCTACAGTAGGGGCAGATTTAAAAAAAAAAAGTAACTTCGTTTCAAACTCCAAAGCACTTGCTCGCAAAGACCAAATATTGGCACTGGCTCAACCAAGACACATATAACCAGCCAGCACCTCCTCCCTGAAATGCAGTCTCCCAGAGCTCTCAGAAGAAATAAGTGGTATTGGCAAGAAAGGCACACAGACAGACCTGGAGAGAAGGCTCATTGCAGAAAAACACATAAATGAAAACTACCCAATGGACTCATGGACACATGCATACACGGATGGCTCGGCTACAGGTGCTACCCACAATGGAGGAGGGGGAGTTGTCCTCAGCCTAAAGAATAGAGTAGAACTAACCTTAGCTCTGGCCACCGGCAAGTTCTCAACCAATTTCAGGGTTGAGATAGAGGCCCTCAGTGCAGCTGCAAAAATGGTACTACAAAATATGAACCAAATACATGGGAAAATAGTGCTCTTGACTGACGCATTGTCTGCTATCTCAGCACTGAAATCTGAACGGAACACAGAACTAAGTGATCTCAGGTCAACCGTAGCCCAGTTATCCCATGATTCTGAGTGGGTAGTAATCCAGTGGATACCCTTACACTGCAAGATCACGGGAATAAAGATGCTGACAGACTGGCAAAGAGGAGCAGGAATGCCTCAAGATGACAACCTGGTTAGCTATGAGGAAGCAAAAATCATCGCCAAAGGGTACTACAAGGCGAAATGGGATAAAGAACACCCAAAACATAACAAGAACAATGGGTATTACCAACTGGAACCAGACAGCCATATTTCGCCTCCGGAGGGTCACAACAGAATGAGACATCACCTGTAAACTAAATTCAAAAGACATCAACGACCTGTGCCTCTGTGGCTTGGCAAGTATGACAACAGAACATATCATACAGAACTGCCCCAGTATGCAGACCTGAGAAGAAAGAGGTGGCCCACTTACACCAGCATCCAAGACAAACTGTATGACGTGGCTGATAATCGGAAGCAGACGGCTGCCTTTATTAAAGAATCCGAAAACCCAATCTAGTGAGAACGCAGAAGAACTGAGCCTGATGTCATTAATCGAATTTGTCGATGTTTAGTATCATTTTTATCATCAATATTCCTAAATCTCCGCATTCTGCTATTGACAACCTGTTTCGTTTCTTTGCTAATGGACTGGTGACCATGCTAAATCCTCTTTCGGATAAATAGGATGATGAGAATAAAATAAAAAATTATTATTGTGTCTATATCGAAGCATTTCAGAGATTGGTTATTGGTTATTGGTTACTAAACTGACGTCATTGCACTCTGGGCAGACCCATAAGTGCTCAGTCTCCCCAACAGATATCGAAGAGTATGCATACTGATGGTTCATGTGGCTCGCTGATTAAACACACCTCTCACTGCCTCTCAGGCATCCAGTTCGACTTGAACAACGGGTAACTCCAAACTGCTTAAATCGCTTGATCGATTCAACATCGATTTTAGTGTCCTCATCCAACAGAGAGTCGCAAAGAGACCGAAGAATATCCCCTTATCCATCTTCAACTCCCCAACAATCGATGCTGTTGATGCAAGCCTGTCCGCTCTCTCATTACCGTAAACATCCGCATGCCCAGGACAGTATATCCACGTAAGCCGCTGGAGGTTAGAGACTTCTATAGACGACATCCACTCATACCGAAACCTGCCCTTCTGGATCTTGTGAAGCATCGACTGAGAGTCAGATACAACAACTGCCCCAGTAAATGAAGTACCAGAAATCCAATGGAGGGCAGCAGTAACGGCCTCAACCTCCATCCTCATACTAGAAGTAGTTGTCCTGTACGCCCAACTTCGCTCTGCAACAACCCTACCATGCGCATTAGCAAAGAAACCCCAGCCGGATTTCTCACCACGTTGAACCGACCCATCGGTATATACAACAACATCATCATCCCTTGCATTATCTTCTATCAACTGCTTAACTGTGAGATCAGCCTTCATGTTGCCCCAATCTCTACATTCTCTTCCAAGAGTAATGATAACGTAGAGATAGTTGGTCATGCTACCATCTGTTGGGATCCATTCTTCCCTTTTGGTAGGGTCGCAACCGTAGTCACCTGGCCAATTGTTCTCTCAGCCTGGGCCATCCACGACATGCCACGCTTGATTCTCGTGCCCTTAACATCATTAGTGTTCTTGTGTAGTGGATGTCTCTTATCCGAAGTAACCCGCATATATGCCTTGGTTTGGGCGATTGCATGACGGGAGCGTAGTGACAGAAGGCCAGGCATATATCTCATCTTCACAATGGGGGTATTTCAAAGATACTTTAAGAGTGTCTTTAAAGCGTTTTTTCTGTCCACGAACTAATCGTCTGCCCTCTTACAATATGCATTCCAAAACCGCCTTGTTACGTACTGTTTATGAGAAACAAATTTTAAGGTGAAGGTGTCCTTACAAAATTGGTTATATTTTTCTTATTTTCAACAGCAGAGTTAAACTTATTAATTTTTTTAAATAACAACTGTTTAGAAAAATATAGTTTGTGATAGTTCATGAAGGATCGTAAGGTGGCGTTTAGTAAAAGGGAACTAAAAATATGGTTTGCCAGGTGGCGTATAATATTGTAAAAGTTAATGTAGTCATCTTGAATGTAGAGATATCACTTTATCAATAAATCAATAAATAAATCAATTAATCAATGAATCCTCATCTGTACTTCTGTTCTAATCTATCTAATTTGTGTCCAAATAAAATAGATTTATTTTCTAATTTTCTCATTTCAGTTTTGACCACAATTATTGCTGTCATTATCTGGGGAGCTAAAGCCAACGATGAAATTTACAACATATTTAAAAGGTATAATCCTGGACTTCAAGTAGAAATTGGCTTCTCTTTTGGTTTAGCCGCTGGTGCTGTTCTTCTACTAATTGGTGGCATATGTATGATGTTGACCAGAAGTAGGAATACCACATAAATCAAGTGATATTTGTTTTACTTTTTCGGACGGACATTCTCAAATGTGGGATGGACATCCATCTACGTCATCTTCAAAGAGAAGCTTTCAGCATACCACAAATTTAAGAAGATTATGTAACATAGCTTCAATAGTGATACATACACAACATACACAACATACCAATATTATGTTATAATAAAACTAGTTGTTCTCATAACTCAATATCTTCACAACCTCATGGTATTTTTATCCAGCAATTACACTTTCTATTTTTATAAGGATTGTTGACATGCTCTGTTATTGTGATAAATGTTATTTTGGAAATAAATGAAGAATATTTTGTTAAATATTTTAATTAATTCTTGATTGGGAAAACATTTCTATAAATATATCATTGTGCAGATGTGAGTCTAGCTGTTGTGTACCTGTGTGTCTAGGTGTTGTGCACATGTGTGTCTAGGTGTTGTGCACCTGTGTGTCTAGGTGTTGTGTACCTGTGTGTCTAGGTGTTGTGTACCTGTGTGTCTAGATTTTGCATACCTATGAGTGTAGATGTTGCATACATGTGTGTCTAGATGGTGCATACCTGTGTGTCTATATGGTGCATACCTGTGTGTCTATATGGTGCATACCTGAGTGTCTAGATGGTGCATACCTGTGTGTCTATATGGTGCATACCTGTGAATCTAGATGTTGCATACCTGTGAGTCTAGATGTTGCACACCTGTGTATATAGTTGATGTGTGTAATTGTGTGTCTAGGCGTTGTGCACCTGTGAGTCTAGATGTTGCATATTTGTGAGTCTCTCAGAATCTACTGCATGTGCAAATTTCAGGTAAAACAACAACAAAATCAGACTAACGCGTACAACATATTTATACCACATATTTATATCACATATTTATATCACATATTTATACCACATATTTATACCACATATTTATACCACATACTTATATCACATATTTATACCACATATTTATATCACATATTTATACCACATATTTATACCACATATTTATACCACATATTTATATCACATATTTATACCACATATTTATACCACATATTTATACCACATATTTATATCACATATATATACCACATATTTATACCACATATTTATACCACATATTTATATCACATATTTATACCACATATTTATACCACAAATTTATATCACATATTTATACCACATATTTATATCACATATTTATACCACATATTTATACCACATATTTATACAACATATTTATACCACATATTTATACCACATATTTATATCACATATTTATACAACATATTTATACCACATATTTATACCACATATTTATACCACATATTTATACCACATATTTATACCACATATTTATATCACATATTTATACCACATATTTATACCACATATTTATATCACATATTTATATCACATATTTATATCACATATTTATACCACATATTTATACCACAATGCAAACAAAAATATCAAAGTCATATTTGAAACTATTAAATCCGAACTCCATACCAGAAGAATTATATATTGACCAACTTTTATCTTCTTTTCACGAATTCTGTTTTGCCTCACAGTGTCAGGATAAGAAGAGATTTCTAGAACGGGTTTTTTTATGCTCTTCATAAACAGTATTATTCGTTGCCTCTACTATCTCTGAGGTTTACCTTTAGCATAGGCGACCACTTGGAACCAGGACGGTGCGGTATATTTTCTTCAGTATGATGCAAATCTTCGAAATGCTGTCTATTAAATATTTGTTTCTTTAAAAGAACCTTCGATTGTGATTTTTAAAACATAAGCTACAGAAAGCGCTTAGGCAGAGGCGTGCGATAAATCATAAATCGTATACATCAATATCGGAATAACATAGACCAATATAAACAAGCGTTGGGTGAAGATTTTAAATTATTGAATGGTACAAATTTTATTTTTTATTTCGCTACTTATGCCGCCCCCTTACGACGCCGCCTGATGCGCCACCTCGTTTTATTATAGCACGGCACGCCTTTGCTTGGAACCAGAATCAGTATCACTAAATCTCTCAACCTCCGTCTCTAAATTGTCAAGCAAAGATGCCGCACAAAAACTAGTCAAGAAAGCAACCACAATTAGAATTCTTCACTAGACGTTTCCAGACCACAGCTGGGCACCAGTATACACAGACGGATCAGCAATGGAGACAATCATGAATAGTGGAGGGGGAGTTTACATTGGTCTCTTGACTCAGACCCGTGGACATCTGACAAACATAGCTCTCCTATATAATTCTACTTTTGGAAAGTAGAAAATGTGAACAGTTTTGAATATCTTGGTTCACTGCTAACAACAGATGGAAATGGGATGAAGGAAATTAAAAGAAGAACAAACATGGCTTTACAAAAATTAAACAACTCAAAACAGTATGGAACGGAACTGATAAGAAAACAAAGATCAGAATACTAAGAGCATGCATATTCCCAGTGGCAACGTATGGGTGTGAAGCATGGACATTTAATAGAGCAGTGGAAAACATATAAGTGCTTTTGAATATAAGTGTTACAGAAAAGTTCTTCGTATATCATGGACAGAGAAGAGAACAAATAGATCTATCCAGAAAGAACTCAAAATCAAAGAAAACTGGCTGATGCTACAAATAGGAAAGAGAAAATTGAGATATTTTGAACATAAAAAGACACAAAGGGCTGAGAAGACCATCATGGAAGGAGGCATACCGGTAAAGAGAAGAAGAGGAAGACCACGGAGAAGATGGATTCAGGATGTAACTGATGGTTTGAACATGACGGCTGCAGAGGCAGGACATCTGGCCTAAGAGAGAGAAAATTGTGGAGGACTGTTGGGGTGGCAAAGTTCTGCTCAGGACAAGCTATTTGATGATGATGATTCTCTACTTCACGATGATCACAAATAAAGAAGCTGCTACTGCTGCTGCTGCTGGTGGTGGACATCTCTAAGTGTCTCTGAGATGTTTCCATGTAGATATCACATACTGTGATCGCCAAATGTGGCAGTGTAACAACACAACAAAACTCGCATAACTGAGAATCGTCGTACTCTTCAGGCGCAGAGAAAGAGAGTTGAACGAAAAGACAGAACGCATATTATCGCATGTCTAACCTTGATCATGTATGAACAACCTTTAGTAGAGGATTGTGTTCTAGGATTAGACTCACC
The DNA here is from genome assembly GCA_020796225.1 of Arion vulgaris. Lineage (NCBI taxonomy): Eukaryota > Metazoa > Mollusca > Gastropoda > Stylommatophora > Arionidae > Arion > Arion vulgaris. The sequence goes on from CM036774.1 coordinate 423,715, forward strand.
TCCGCGAACACCAGAGAGGTGCAACAACACACGTCTGAGGCTGTTATCATCATCACTTGCTATAGACGACGATTATATCTAACACATCACACTACTCACTTGTTACTACAAAACCATAAGATAGCTAATTTTCTAAAGACAAAACTAGTACAATTAAATGCACAATAAATCTTTTTTTATTTTTCCAATCCCTTTTTTGCCTCACAACATCAGGATAAGAAGAGATTTCTAGAACGAGTCCTTGTGTGCTCTTCATAAGTAGTGTCTACGTCACCTCTGTTAGCTCTGAGGTCCACCTTTTGCGTGGCCGGTCTTTTGCTTTGTACCCAGTGTATCGGAGCAACATTGCTCTTTGAGATGCACTGTCTGTTGGTAATTTGCTTACGTGGCAGAATCATTTAATTTGTTGTTTCTTGATGAAATCTAGTACTGATGTTGTGCTCACTTTTTTCCTGATGTCTTCATTTCTCAACCGGTCTCTTCTTGTTACACCCAGCATTCTACGTAAACACTTCATCTCTGTTGTGACTAGTTTTCTTCTTGTTACACCCAGCATTCTACGTAAACACTTCATCTCTGTCGTGACTAGTTTTCTTCTTGTTACACCCAGCATTCTGCGTAAACACTTCATCTCTGTCGTGACTAGTTTTCTTCTTGTTACACCCAGCATTCTGCGTAAACACTTCATCTCTGTCGTGACTAGTTTTCTTCTATCATATAATATCAGCATCCAGGTTTGACACTGATAGCATAATGTGAGTAGAAATATTGTGTTGTGCAAAGCACAAAAAGTAATGCACTTAAATGAACAATTTCAACTTTAATATTTAAATATCATTTAAAAGTTTGATAAAAGATTTCTGCCCACAAAAACATAGAATTAAATATTTCTGTAAGAAAACAAGATATCAACTCAAATTATTCTTTTCAACTCCTCGTGGAGCATAGGGCTTCAACAGTTGTTTGTCACATTTCCCGGTCTCTGGCTGTTTTCTTTATAGTTTCCCGGAGTGTCGAGCACTCTTCAGTTCCTCCAGAAGACTCCTGTCTACAGATCTGTTTAGGAAGATACTTTACCGTTGTCCTTGCGAGTTCCACTCAAGTGCTTGTCTAGTGACAATTAATTGTGTCTTTCGTAGGGTATGCCGGACCATCTCCATTTTCTCCTCTTAACCTGGGTCATCATGGGTTCCTGTCTGGTTCTTATCCACAAGTCTGTGTTTGTAACTCTTTCATACCATCTCATCCTGAGAATACGCCGGCGACATCCTTAGGCACATATTCTCAATCCGTGCTAGGTGTGATTTCTCTTCCTCCGATTATAAAAGGGTCGTATTGTCTTTTGTCTTGCTTGTGTCATGTGATGTTGACAGTAACACTGTATCGTCAGCGCATCGTAGTTCAGGTATTTCTCCTCCTCTGATTATAAAAGCATCGTATTGTTCTTTCCCGTTACCTTCTGTAACATTCCTCATGATGTTTTCTGCATATATGTTAAACAGATAAGGCGACAGAATGCAGACTTGTCTGACTCCCTGCCCTATGTCAAACCAGTCTGATGTATCATCACATGTTCTTACAGCCGCCATTTGATCACTATAAAGTTCTCTTATGATCTGTATCAAATGTAATGGGAATTCCATTTCTCCCATAATCTTCCACAATTCCTGATGCTCTACACAATCAAATGCCTTTGAGTCGTCAATAAAGCATGAGTATAGATCTACATTATACTCTCTAGATTTTTCTATGATTGTTCTCATGTTAAATATATGGTCACGTGTACCTCTGTTCCGTTTAAACACAGCTTGTGTTATGTTGATATTTTCTTCCATTTTCCTATACAGTCTTCCCATAATAATTTTTAATAAGATTTTACTTGCGTGGCTAATCAATGCCACTATTCTATAGTTGGTACATAATTTGGTGTCTCCCTGTTTAGGTATTGGGATAAATATTGATCTTTTCCATTCCTTTGACATCACCCGTGTGTTGTCGGGGCTCACATAGGGAGCACCTAATAGTATCACTGCAACCTACAAGGCATGTCGTAAGAGGCGACTGAGATAGGGAATAGGAAGCTATCATAGTAAATAAAAAGCGTCGCACAAATCGAATATGCTAGCCTACTTGTAGGCGCATAACTGGCACAACGTACAATCGCTCTTATGCTCAAATCACATAGAAATCACAAAGAGTGGTTTAACAAGTGGTCGATATTGAGCGTTCAAAGAAGAAGAAGAATCGTCCAATAACTATTTTAATTAGATTTTACTTGCGCAGTTAATTAATGTTGCAGCTTTTTTTGTAATATTTCCTCTCGTACCGTTATACGTTACATAGGACCTGCAAGCAATTTCTCCATACCGCTCTATCCTGGACAATTCGCTCAATCTCCTCAATGGAACTGAGACCGATATTTCTTGTCTCTCTCAGCAAAGTTCGTTTCAGGGTCTCCTTAGGTCGACCTCTCTTTCTTGAACCCATTGCATCCCACTTCACTGCCTGCTTTGATATTCGTTGATCATTTCTCCCCAAGGTGTGTCCAACATATCTCCATCTTCTCTCTCTTATAACAGCTGTCACTAGTGGTTGGCCAGACATTTCTCTGATATCATCACTTCTGAATTCGTTTCATTTTATATTCCTATAGTTGGTACATAATTTAGTGTAACCATGTTTAGGTATTGGGATAAATATTTATCTGTTCCATTCCTTTGGCCAAACAAAGTTTCTATTCAAGAAATATCTACTTCATATTTCCCAATCAACCCCCCAAACCCACAACCGACTTTATTATAAAATTAGATTAATGACAATTAATCTATACAAGTCTAAACCTATAGCTAGATAGCACAAACTTCATCCTAATTTTAAAATTTGATTGTACAAACAATGCCCTCAATCCTGACTCATGGGAGTACATGTATGACAAAGATACTAAACTCAGAATGATTGTGAATATACAATCATGCAATACCGTATCAACGACCAACTATATTAACTCAAATAATTGTTACAAAGTTCTATTCACTTTTAGTTGTTGTACAACTCACATCAGATTTTCGTTTCTAGAAATTCTTGGTTTGTTTTTCAAAGAAAGTAAGTATGACCTGTGTCTCACTGGCTTAGTGGTTAAGCCTTGCGTTTCCAAAGTCATGGATTCGAATCCGGACCGGTCAGTTCTGTTTCACATGTGCTCTTATTTCTGAGACCATTATGATTATTGACGGAGTTTCGAAGTTTGTGTTTTGTGTTATACTCTCTGTAGGGTGGCGTACCATTTCTACGGAAAAGGACCGAGACATATGGGGTCAAACCCGGCGCATTGAAGTCAATCTTTTGTCTTTAGACTAGGGTAGCCACAGGTCCTCATTTTTACGAACACGTCCTAATTTCACGAGTAAATCTGAACGTCAGCAAACAATTTTGAAAATTCGCAGATTTGCCCGTAGTTTTACAAACCAAGATAAAATTAACACTCTGTCAGCGACATCACGTTGTAACCGCGTGATAACTGCATGTAATTTAGTTGTCTAACTTCGCACTCAAAACAGAATCAACTGCATGTAATTTAGTTGTCTAACTTGGCACTCAAAACAGAATCAACTGCATGTAATTTAGTTGTCTAACTTGGCACTCAAAACAGAATCAACTTCATGTAATTTAGTTGTCTAACTTGGCACTCAAAACAAAATCAACAATCTTTGGATAACTACTATTATTAATTAGAGCAAACAAAACATTAAATTATATTCATGCTCTTTTTAACTTTTATATAAGTTGTCTATTGACCCGTCTATTATAGCAATTTTCGTCTTTAGCATACTGTGCTCCTAGGTTGATGAAAGAAGCTTTTCCGAATTCAAAATTACTGTTAAACTGTCAACTGCAAAAACAACATGTCAGGATGTGGGTCCAACCACTGAAGGAATTTAATAGTTTTTTTCAAAGTGGCTTTATTTTGATGACATGTTGTGGGGAAATGTACAAGCTTCCATCAAAGTTTTGATCAGTGGCGTCTCGTGATCGTTTTTGTTGGTGGGGCCAGACACAAATTTTCGGGAAAATCATGGTTTTGAGTTAGGTTATATTTTAATTTATTAAATAATAAATACACGTTGCATATTATTTTGTGGGGTCCGGCCCTCTGGCCCTTAATGACAAGCCGCCACTGGTTTTGATTGACAAAGATGTGCACATAGATGATTCAAAGTGATGTGATCAGTACTGCGATCTGGAGATGCATCCATCTATAAAAATCAAGTGCTATAGGAATAAAAGTGGTGTGACTATATTAAAAACTGTAGAAGTAGTGAAATGTATTCTGAAATCATGAAGATATCACAGTTCTTCTTTGCTATTCCAGAACACAATGCTTCGGTAGAAAGACTTCTTTAATCAATGCCCAATGAACAAATGAAAAAAACCGTCTTTGTGTCGATTCAGTCAAGTCAATTTAACTTGTAAAATTTAATTACAAACATTTCACATGCAGGTAATTTTAAGGACATTTGATGCAAAAAAAAGACATTCTAAAAAAAGATCAGGTCATCAGAAAAATATACTTGGAACACAATTTAAATAGGATTTATTGTTAGAAGCAGTGACGGCTAGTCATTATGGGCCAGAGGGCAGGGCCTCACCAAAATAATGTGTAACGCGTCTCTATTATTTAATAAATTAAAATATAACCTAACCCAAAGCCATGATTTCAACGAAAAATTGTTTCGATCCCACCAACAAAACAATCATGAGCCGCCACTGGTTAGAAGTGAGCTGCCACTGGTTAGAAGTGAGCCGCCACTGGTTAGAAGTGAGCCGCCACTGGTTAGAAGTGAGCCGCCACTGGTTAGAAGTGAGCCGCCACTGGTTAGAAGTGAGCCGCCACTGGTTAGAAGTGAGCCGCCACTGGTTAGAAGTGAGCCGCCACTGGTTAGAAGTGAGCCGCCACTGGTTAGAAGTGAGCCGCCACTGGTTAGAAGTGTCCTCATTTCGGTAGATCAAGATATTACAACCCTACATTAAATCGTTTAAGTAATCAATCAAGATAGGATATTACCTGTGTCTTACTTGCTGTTGTATCACCCGTGTGTTGCAGGGGCCCTCATGGGAAGGGGGCAAAGAATAGTAACACTGCGACCTACGAAGCATGTCGTAAGAGGCGACTGAGGTAGAGGCCTAGAGAAGCTACCCTAGTAAATAAATAGCGTCTCAGAAATCGGATGTGCTGTTCTACTTGTAAGCACATAACTGACATAACGTATAATCACTCTTAGACTCAGATCATATACAAATCAGAAGGAGTGATTTAACAAGTGATCAATATGGATCGTTCAAAGAAAAAGATGAAAAAGCTGTTATATATTTGGTAAATAATGTGATTGAATCGTTTGTTGATTAGTTTAAAGATATATCACCCACTTCGATAAAGTTACCTTGGTAACTTTAATATTTGTTACAATATCGTGTGGCCTAGTGGATTAGAACATCGATCTTACAGTTCTATGATGACGAGTTCGATTACAAGGTAAGGTATGGGTAGTAATTTGATGTAGAGAATACAGAATAACAATCATCACCTGCACATTCCGTGCCGACAGCTTTGACTGGATAGTAATTTGATGTAGAGAATACAGAATAACAATCGTCACCTGCACATTCCGTGCCGACACCTTTGACTGGATAGTAATTTGATGTAGAGAATACAGAATAACAATCATCACCTGCACATTCCGTGCCGACAGCTTTGACTGGATAGTAATTTGATGTAGAGAATACAGAATAACAATCATCACCTGCACTTTCCGTGCCGACAGCTTTGACTGGATAGTAATTTGATGTAGAGAATACAGAATAACAATCATCACCTGCACATTCCGTGCCGACAGCTTTGACTGGATAGTAATTTGATGTAGAGAATACAGAATAACAATCATCACCTGCACATTCCGTGCCGACAGCTTTGACTGGATAGTAATTTGATGTAGAGAATACAGAATAACAATCATCACCTGCACATTCCGTGCCGACAGCTTTGACTGGATAGTAATTTGATGTAGAGAATACAGAATAACAATCATCACCTGCACTTTCCGTGCCGACAGCTTTGACTGGATAGTAATTTGATGTAGAGAATACAGAATAACAATCATCACCTGCACATTCCGTGCCGACAGCTTTGCCATATATATTTCTACAGTCCCGTGCGGTATATTTTCTCAGTATGATGCAAATCTTTGAAATGCCGCTCCTTAAATATTTTTACTTTAATATAACCTTCAATTGTAATTTTTATGTCGCTACTTATGTCTCCCGCCTGCGGTGACTCCTAATGCGACCGCCTCTCCGTATCATAGACGGCACGCACTGTATATATATATAACATTGCAGACGAAGATTGAAATATATCGAGCCTGTGTAATTAGTTCTTTACTATATGGCTCACAAACATGGACAACCTACTCAAGACACGAGAGGAGACTTATCGAAATAGGGGGAAGACCTCAGTAAAACTTGGTAAATAGTGAAACACGTACAAACAAAGTACTATAGTTTTACAAAATACAGAAACAGTGACGATAAACAGCAACGTTTCGACCAACAAGGCCTTTATCAAACAAACGAACAAACAGGATTGACAAATTAAAATGAAACACAAATGGACGACCAAATACAAACGTATCTAAGGAAAATCTGGAATAAAAACGAATAACGAAATAAATGTAACACAAAAACTAGAAATAGAACGGAAAAGAAACAATGAAACATCTAGTAAATATATAACTTGAATACATGCAACATATACCCATATAGATTACAAAGCATGGGAAGAGAAAGTACTAAGAAGCATAAGAGTGTAATACATGCAACATATACCCATATAGATTACAAAGCATGGGAAGAGAAAGTACTAAGAAGCATAAGAATGTAATACGTTGAGCCCGCGTGGTCGCAAGGTACCATACAAAGAAATCAACCGATTCTCCAGAGCAAATCGACTACGATCATCAGAGGAACATGATCGGATGGCTGTGACCTGGAGATCGCAAGCTCCTGAATGGCCAGTATCATTGAAATGGGTAGCTACAGGGGTCACAGAGCATTGGCGTATATCGCGCAAGTGTTGGGCGAATCGGTCACTGAGTCTCCTGCCGGTTTCCCCAATATAGGCCTTGTTGCACCGCTTGCAGATAATGGCATAGATAATATTACGGACTCGCACGTGAAACTGTCTTCAACAACGAACTTAACATCTTTCACCTTCGATGTCTCCGCAAGATTATGAACATCAGGTGGTACGACAAGATAACCAACTCTGAAGTACTGCAACTTGCAAACCTGCCTTCCATCATGGGCATGCTCAGCAGTAGACGACTAAGATGATTGGGGCTAGGATTAGGGATAGGGTTAAGGATGGTTGGGGCATGTGAGAAGAATGGATACTTGACGAATACCTAAACAAATGTTGTTCTGTGAACTTTCAGAGGGGAAGAGGCACCAGGGCAGACCACTGCTCATATATATAGATGTCTGGAAAGCCTCAATGAAAAACTTTTCTATAGGTCCCAGCACATGGGAGGGACTAGCTGATGACAGAGTTGTGTGGAAACCCAAATTACGAAAGGGCGTAGATCTTTGTAAAGACTTGTGTATGAGCTGAACAAAAGAGAAAAGCGAAACTCGAACTGTCACAGTAAAACATTTGTCAATTGACTTCTGTAAAGACGAAGCTCATATACATATATATACACTTTATCGTGTTTGTATAATCTTTCCTAAAGATTTCTTTGATTGTCGTTCTGCCCTTTCTAGCCAAATGTCATCATCTCAGAACACAATCTTCAACTCACTTTCTAAAGCCGTCTCTTTTTTCTTTTTCGTCTTTGCAATCCTCTGTCCACAGAGCACGTCTTCAGTCATTTCTTCTTAAACACTCCATATTGACCACTTGTTAAACCACTCTTTGTGATTTGTATGTGATCTGAGCTAAAAGCGATTGTAAGTTGTCCCAGTTTGCGCTACAATAAGCCAGCACTTTGATTTCTGAAAACCTTTTATTTCTAGGGTAGCTTCATTGGGCCTACCTCAATCACCTCTTACGACATGCCTTAGAACGCAATGTTTCGGAACGAAATCTTGAAACGAACTTGTGATAAAAGGATGAAATATGCTAATTCTAGAAAAATATTACAAAGTGGACTGGATAGAGCGGTATAGTACGTTCATGCAGCCTATGTAACTAATTTGGTATACTTAGAGTTAACTCAAAGTTGCAATGTATAACTATTTGTTATTCCTCAGTATCATAATGTGTGTTAGAAACAAGTTCTGCCAGACAAACTATTTGATAATGATGAGCTAACATAAAGTGTCTGCACCAAGACAAACTATTTGATAATGATACTCTCGAGCTAACATAATGTGTGTTAGAAACTGGCATCAGCACCCAAGACAAACTATTTGATAATGATACACTCGAGCTAACATAATGTGTGTTAGAAACTGGCATCAGCACCCAAGACAAACTATTTGATAATGATACACTCGAGCTAACATAAAGTGTGTTAGAAACTGCATCAGCACCAAGACAAACTATTTGATAATGATACACTCGAGCTAACATAATGTGTGTTAGAAACTGGCATCAGCACCCAAGACAAACTATTTGATAATGATACACTCGAGCTAACATAATGTGTGTTAGAAACTGGCATCAGCACCCAAGACAAACTATTTGATAATGATACACTCGAGCTAACATAATGTGTGTTAGAAACTGGCATCAGCACCCAAGACAAACTATTTGATAATGATACACTCGAGCTAACATAATGTGTGTTAGAAACTGGCATCAGCACCCAAGACAAACTATTTGATAATGATACACTCGAGCTAACATAATGTGTGTTAGAAACTGGCATCAGCACCCAAGACAAACTATTTGATAATGATACACTCGAGCTAACATAATGTGTGTTAGAAACTGGCATAAGCACCCAAGACAAACTATTTGATAATGATACACTCGAGCTAACATAATGTTGTTAGAAACTGCATCAGCACCCAAGACAAACTATTTGATAATGATACACTCGAGCTAACATAATGTGTGTTAGAAACTGGCATCAGCACCCAAGACAAACTATTTGATAATGATACACTCGAGCTAACATAATGTGTGTTAGAAACTGGCATCAGCACCCAAGACAAACTATTTGATAATGATACACTCGAGCTAACATAATGTGTTTAGAAACTGCATCAGCACCCAAGACAAACTATTTGATAATGATACACTCAGAGCTAACATAATGTGTGTTAGAAACTGGCATCAGCACCCAAGACAAACTATTTGATAATGATACACTCGAGCTAACATAATGTGTGTTAGAAACTGGCATCAGCACCCAAGACAAACTATTTGATAATGATACCCTCGAGCTAACATAATGTGTGTTAGAAACTGGCATCAGCACCCAAGACAAACTATTTGATAATGATACCCTCGAGCTAACATAATGTGTGTTAGAAACTGGCATCAGCACCCAAGACAAACTATTTGATAATGATACACTCGAGCTAACATAATGTGTGTTAGAAACTGGCATCAGCACCCAAGACAAACTATTTGATAATGATACACTCGAGCTAACATAATGTGTGTTAGAAACTGGCATCAGCACCCAGACAAACTATTTGATAATGATACCCTCGAGCTAACATAATGTGTGTTAGAAACTGGCATCAGCACCCAAGACAAACTATTTGATAATGATACACTCGAGCTAACATAATGTGTGTTAGAAACTGGCATCAGCACCCAAGACAAACTATTTGATAATGATACACTCGAGCTAACATAATGTGTGTTAGAAACTGGCATCAGCACCCAAGACAAACTATTTGATAATGATACACTCGAGCTAACATAATGTGTGTTAGAAACTGGCATCAGCACCCAAGACAAACTATTTGATAATGATACACTCGAGCTAACATAATGTGTGTTAGAAACTGGCATCAGCACCCAAGACAAACTATTTGATAATGATACCCTCGAGCTAACATAATGTGTGTTAGAAACTGGCATCAGCACCCAAGACAAACTATTTGATAATGATACACTCGAGCTAACATAATGTGTGTTAGAAACTGGCATCAGCACCCAAGACAAACTATTTGATAATGATACACTCGAGCTAACATAATGTGTGTTAGAAACTGGCATCAGCACCCAAGACAAACTATTTGATAATGATACACTCGAGCTAACATAATGTGTGTTAGAAACTGGCATCAGCACCCAAGACAAACTATTTGATAATGATACACTCGAGCTAACATAATGTGTGTTAGAAACTGCATCAACACCAAGACAAACTATTTGATAATGATACACTCGAGCTAACATAATGTGTGTTAGAAACTGGCATCAGCACCCAAGACAAACTATTTGATAATGATACACTCGAGCTAACATAATGTGTGTTAGAAACTGGCATCAGCACCCAAGACAAACTATTTGATAATGATACACTCGAGCTAACATAATGTGTGTTAGAAACTGGCATCAGCACCCAAGACAAACTATTTGATAATGATACACTCGAGCTAACATAATGTGTGTTAGAAACTGGCATCAGCACCCAAGACAAACTATTTGATAATGATACCTCGAGCTAACATAATGTTGTTAGAAACTGGCATCACACCCGACAAACTATTTGATAATGATACCTAGCTAACATAATGTGTGTTAGAAACTGGCATCAGCACCCAAGACAAACTATTTGATAATGATACCCTCGAGCTAACATAATGTGTGTTAGAAACTGGCATCAGCACCTAAGACAAACATTTGATAATGATACACTTCGATGCTAACATAATGTGTGTTAGAAACTGGCATCAGCACCCAAGACAAACTATTTGATAATGATACACTCGAGCTAACATAATGTGTGTTAGAAACTGGCATCAGCACCCAAGACAAACTATTTGATAATGATACACTCGAGCTAACATAATGTTGTTAGAAACTGGCATCAGCACCCAAGACAAACTATTTGATAATGATACACTCGAGCTAACATAATGTGTTAGAAACTGCATCAGCACCAAGACAAACTATTTGATAATGATACACTCGAGCTAACATAATGTTGTTAGAAACTGGCATCAGCACCCAAGACAAACTATTTGATAATGATACCCTCGAGCTAACATAATGTGTGTTAGAAACTGGCATCAGCACCCAAGACAAACTATTTGATAATGATACACTCGAGCTAACATAATGTGTGTTAGAAACTGGCATCAGCACCCAAGACAAACTATTTGATAATGATACACTCGAGCTAACATAATGTGTGTTAGAAACTGGCATCAGCACCCAAGACAAACTATTTGATAATGATACCTCGAGCTAACATAATGTGTTTAGAAACTGCATCAGCACCCAAGACAAACTATTTGATAATGATACACTCGAGCTAACATAATGTGTGTTAGAAACTGGCATCAGCACCCAAGACAAACTATTTGATAATGATACGCTCGAGCTAACATAATGTGTGTTAGAAACTGGCATCAGCACCCAAGACAAACTATTTGATAATGATACACTCGAGCTAACATAATGTGTGTTAGAAACTGGCATCAGCACCCAAGACAAACTATTTGATAATGATACACTCGAGCTAACATAAAGTGTGTTAGAAACTGGCATCAGCACCCAAGACAAACTATTTGATAATGATACACTCGAGCTAACATAATGTGTGTTAGAAACTGGCATCAGCACCCAAGACAAACTATTTGATAATGATACACTCGAGCTAACATAATGTGTGTTAGAAACTGGCATCAGCACCCAAGACAAACTATTTGATAATGATACACTCGAGCTAACATAATGTGTGTTAGAAACTGGCATCAGCACCCAAGACAAACTATTTGATAATGATACACTCGAGCTAACATAATGTGTGTTAGAAACTGGCATCAGCACCCAAGACAAACTATTTGATAATGATACACTCGAGCTAACATAATGTGTGTTAGAAACTGGCATCAGCACCCAAGACAAACTATTTGATAATGATACCCTCGAGCTAACATAATGTGTGTTAGAAACTGGCATCAGCACCCAAGACAAACTATTTGATAATGATACACTCGAGCTAACATAATGTGTGTTAGAAACTGGCATCAGCACCCAAGACAAACTATTTGATAATGATACACTCGAGCTAACATAATGTGTGTTAGAAACTGGCATCAGCACCCAAGACAAACTATTTGATAATGATACACTCGAGCTAACATAATGTGTGTTAGAAACTGGCATCAGCACCCAAGACAAACTATTTGATAATGATACACTCGAGCTAACATAATGTGTGTTAGAAACTGGCATCAGCACCCAAGACAAACTATTTGATAATGATACACTCGAGCTAACATAATGTGTGTTAGAAACTGGCATCAGCACCCAAGACAAACTATTTGATAATGATACACTCGAGCTAACATAATGTGTGTTAGAAACTGGCATCAGCACCCAAGACAAACTATTTGATAATGATACACTCGAGCTAACATAATGTGTGTTAGAAACTGGCATCAGCACCCAAGACAAACTATTTGATAATGATACACTCGAGCTAACATAATGTGTGTTAGAAACTGGCATCAGCACCCAAGACAAACTATTTGATAATGATACACTCGAGCTAACATAATGTGTGTTAGAAACTGGCATCAGCACCCAAGACAAACTATTTGATAATGATACACTCGAGCTAACATAATGTGTGTTAGAAACTGGCATCAGCACCCAAGACAAACTATTTGATAATGATACACTCGAGCTAACATAATGTGTGTTAGAAACTGGCATCAGCACCCAAGACAAACTATTTGATAATGATACACTCGAGCTAACATAATGTGTGTTAGAAACTGGCATCAGCACCCAAGACAAACTATTTGATAATGATACACTCGAGCTAACATAATGTGTGTTAGAAACTGGCATCAGCACCCAAGACAAACTATTTGATAATGATACACTCGAGCTAACATAATGTGTGTTAGAAACTGGCATCAGCACCCAAGACAAACTATTTGATAATGATACACTCGAGCTAACATAATGTGTGTTAGAAACTGGCATCAGCACCCAAGACAAACTATTTGATAATGATACACTCGAGCTAACATAATGTGTGTTAGAAACTGGCATCAGCACCCAAGACAAACTATTTGATAATGATACACTCGAGCTAACATAAAGTGTGTTAGAAACTGGCATCAGCACCCAAGACAAACTATTTGATAATGATACACTCGAGCTAACATAATGTGTGTTAGAAACTGGCATCAGCACCCAAGACAAACTATTTGATAATGATACACTCGAGCTAACATAAAGTGTGTTAGAAACTGCATCAGCACCAAGACAAACTATTTGATAATGATACACTCGAGCTAACATAATGTGTGTTAGAAACTGGCATCAGCACCCAAGACAAACTATTTGATAATGATACACTCGAGCTAACATAATGTGTGTTAGAAACTGGCATCAGCACCCAAGACAAACTATTTGATAATGATACACTCGAGCTAACATAATGTGTGTTAGAAACTGGCATCAGCACCCAAGACAAACTATTTGATAATGATACGCTCGAGCTAACATAATGTGTGTTAGAAACTGGCATCAGCACCCAAGACAAACTATTTGATAATGATACACTCGAGCTAACATAATGTTTTAGAAACTGGCATCAGCACCCAAGACAAACTATTTGATAATGATACACTCGAGCTAACATAATGTGTGTTAGAAACTGGCATCAGCACCCAAGACAAACTATTTGATAATGATACACTCGAGCTAACATAATGTGTGTTAGAAACTGGCATCAGCACCCAAGACAAACTATTTGATAATGATACCCTCGAGCTAACATAATGTGTGTTAGAAACTGGCATCAGCTCCAAGACAAACTATTTGATAATGATACACTCGAGCTAACATAATGTGTGTTAGAAACTGGCATCAGCACCCAAGACAAACTATTTGATAATGATACACTCGAGCTAACATAATGTGTGTTAGAAACTGGCATCAGCACCCAAGACAAACTATTTGATAATGATACACTCGAGCTAACATAATGTGTGTTAGAAACTGGCATCAGCACCCAAGACAAACTATTTGATAATGATACACTCGAGCTAACATAATGTGTGTTAGAAACTGGCATCAGCACCCAAGACAAACTATTTGATAATGATACACTCGAGCTAACATAATGTGTGTTAGAAACTGGCATCAGCACCCAAGACAAACTATTTGATAATGATACACTCGAGCTAACATAATGTGTGTTAGAAACTGGCATCAGCACCCAAGACAAACTATTTGATAATGATACACTCGAGCTAACATAATGTGTGTTAGAAACTGGCATCAGCACCCAAGACAAACTATTTGATAATGATACACTCGAGCTAACATAATGTGTGTTAGAAACTGGCATCAGCACCCAAGACAAACTATTTGATAATGATACACTCGAGCTAACATAATGTGTGTTAGAAACTGGCATCAGCACCCAAGACAAACTATTTGATAATGATACACTCGAGCTAACATAATGTGTGTTAGAAACTGGCATCAGCACCCAAGACAAACTATTTGATAATGATACACTCGAGCTAACATAAAGTGTGTTAGAAACTGGCATCAGCACCCAAGACAAACTATTTGATAATGATACACTCGAGCTAACATAATGTGTGTTAGAAACTGGCATCAGCACCCAAGACAAACTATTTGATAATGATACACTCGAGCTAACATAATGTGTGTTAGAAACTGGCATCAGCACCCAAGACAAACTATTTGATAATGATACACTCGAGCTAACATAATGTGTGTTAGAAACTGGCATCAGCACCCAAGACAAACTATTTGATAATGATACACTCGAGCTAACATAATGTGTGTTAGAAACTGGCATCAGCACCCAAGACAAACTATTTGATAATGATACACTCGAGCTAACATAATGTGTGTTAGAAACTGGCATCAGCACCCAAGACAAACTATTTGATAATGATACACTCGAGCTAACATAATGTGTGTTAGAAACTGGCATCAGCACCCAAGACAAACTATTTGATAATGATACACTCGAGCTAACATAATGTGTGTTAGAAACTGGCATCAGCACCCAAGACAAACTATTTGATAATGATACACTCGAGCTAACATAATGTGTGTTAGAAACTGGCATCAGCACCCAAGACAAACTATTTGATAATGATACACTCGAGCTAACATAATGTGTGTTAGAAACTGGCATCAGCAGTTTAAACAAAAATTGGTTTATATACTGACTTTACTCATCATCATCATGAAATAGCTTGTCCTGAGCAGAACTTTGCCACCCCAACAGTCCTCCGGAACTTCTCTCTCATAGGCCAGATGTCCTGCCTCTGCAGAAGTCATGTTCAAACCATCAATTACATCCTGGATCCATCTTCTCCGTGGTCTTCCTCTTCTTCTCTTTGCCGGTATGCCTCTTTCCATGATGGTCTTCTCCAGCCCTTCATGTCTTTTTATATGTCCAAAATATCTCAATTTTCTCATTCTTATTTGTAACATCAGCCAGTTTTCTTTGACTTTCTCTGACTTTACTAGTGTTAATACAAACGAGTGTTTTATAATTAACTGTTGCACAACTCAAATATTAACATGTGACTTTTACATGCTTTTGTTTATTTCAGACACAATGTCGCTACCTTTTGGTTTGAAGCCACTTTTTCTTGCCGCTGTTGGTCTTGATGGTATTGGTCTCCTTTTACATTTAGTTGGAACAGCTACCAAATACTGGTCTGGTGGTACAATTAAAGGAATGGATCTTCATGTTGGCCTGCTTCAGTTTTGTCTAAATGATGATTGCAACGACTATGACTCCGCTATTAGTGAGTATATATTGTTTAGTTTAGTTTAGTTGTTGGATCTTTATCACTGCATATCGAACCAATAGGTCCATAAATGCGTATATCTCCTCCTCAGTGTGTTTCTCAGTTTAGCTTAATCGTTCGATCTTTATCACTGCATATCTTCTTCTTCTTCTTCTTCTTGCAAACGGTTTCAGACATCGATTTGTATACTTTTTAAAGTAGTTAGTGGTCTCAACCCGAGTCCATGTACATCTCCATATAGCTTGTCTTGGACTGATATGGGGATTGGCCATGTGTTTTCTCTCTGTTCCGCGTATGTTGGACATTCTTGCAGTATGTGTGTCTCTGTCATCTTGCTGGTGCCACATGTACATATGTCAGAAAGGCCTATTTTATACTTGTTAAACAGATGGTACCTCAGCCTATTGTGCCTGTTCGTAGACGAAAAATGACAACCTGTTCCTCTCTACTTAGTTGGTAGTAGGCATCGTCCTTTTCATGCCCTGGGTGATCTCTCAGCCATTTGTTCTTGTAGGTCATTTTTATTCGTACATTTGCTTCCTCATATGTCATACGTCTGTCTGTGGTAGCCTGCTTCCTGCTTTTGCCAATCTCATTGCCAGGTATTCCGCAGTGAGGGGTACACGCACGCACGCTGGCAGGCACGCAAGCACGCAGACACGCACACACATTCATCTTTGTTTTATATATATGTAGATTAAACATTTAGCCAGGATAACATGTTCGATTGTTATCGTTATTACTTTTAATATTCCTTTATTAATATGATAATTATTGTTATAATTATATTGTGATCGTCACACGATCCCGTGCTTCCCCATCTATCAGTCAGAAGGAATCCATTATATAACAAGTATAAAAACGCATTGTTGTACATAGTGAAATCAAAATGTATTCATTCTCAAGTAGGCTATTTTATATATGGTCAATTCATGGTATGTCTGGATGTAATTTAAGTCACAGATTGAGACCAATACACGGGTTGTGTTTACCAAGAACCAAGATTGTGACCAATACACGGGTTGTACTTACCACGAACTAGGATTGTTACCAGTAGTACACACCACGCACGTTATGTAGACGTACTTGCACGCTCTGTTAGTGGTGTTTTTTTTCTCAGAGTGAATTTGTCAATTTTGAAAATGGACTGGCTACCTTGCCAGTGTCCATGTTCATCTCGGTCTCCACGGAAGAGTTTTTCTCATTTTATTCTTTCAAACAGGGCTGTGAGTGTTCACTCTTGGGCAGCCAATGCCAATTTGTAGAATCTGCATGTGTTCTGTAATTGTGGAAGACTAGTGTAAAGGGTATTATGAACAGATGGGTGTGGTGGGAGGAGTTCTTGTCTAGCTTTATGTAGTCCAGGACATTCAAGCAAGATATGCTGTACTATCTCACATGAATGACTGCACTTTCTACAGTGTGGTAGGTGTGTGTGGTTTATTCTGTGTAGGTGTTAATTTAGTCCAACATGTCCTGTTCTTAACTGAAAGATAGTGCTTTGATCTTTTCGTTGTAGCAAATTTATATTGTCCTTGGGGTTTGGTCTATTCATCTCTGCATACATGTCCTGACCAGTCATCCCCATTAGCCCATCGGTTCAGCCAATCTTCTCTGGAGTTTTTCAGAATCTGTTTTATACTTTGTATGCTAACAGTTTTGTCTCATGTATAGGTGAGATCGAGTGCCTACGTGAGAGTTGATAAGATTGAGTTCTTAGTCCTATCGGAGACGGACGATAAAATGTAGGTCTTGTGTTCAAATTGAGCACGTAAAAGAACCCTTGACAGTTCAAAATCGAGAAGAGCAGGCTGGAAAGCCGCTGCCAGGGTGAAATTCACTAGAAAAGATTACAAATAAAAATTCATACACAAATATTTTCACCATCTACAAAATTACATAGGGGACCCTCGCCGGTGCTACGGAGCTCGTGCACTGCAGCTGAGATTTTGTGTAAGAAAGAGATTGGAGCACACATGGTTACACACCGAAGTGCAATGATGATGTTTCTATCAATCAATTAATCAGTTTTGTCTATTTGTGGTTTTGATGATCCTTGTTTGGTCAGATGGTCTGCGTTGGTGTTTTCTGGAATAACTGTGTTCCTTGGGAT
The DNA here is from genome assembly GCA_020796225.1 of Arion vulgaris. Lineage (NCBI taxonomy): Eukaryota > Metazoa > Mollusca > Gastropoda > Stylommatophora > Arionidae > Arion > Arion vulgaris. The sequence goes on from CM036774.1 coordinate 441,836, forward strand.
CCACTGTAGAATGACATTTATATCCCAAGAGGAACTCAGATTGTGGATGATTGATGCCAATGACTGAATTTCGCTTGACTGATTCTGCTGTTCTTCTAAAGCTTGTAGTGTGGACTGTGATTCAGTCAATGTCCAGGGCAATACTTTCTCCAAGTTTAAACTACTGGTGGACAAGTTCTATGACGGTCTTTATGGCTATAATCTCTGCCTCATAGTTCTAACATATATTACCACAAAGTGCACAATAATTAAACGTAGCTTTTCATTGTACAACCTTCAGTTAGTAAGTGATCAGTGTTATTGATAGGAGGGCGTTTACAGTATTTCAATACACTCAAGTACTCACAAAACAGAAGTAATGACATTCGCCAGAGAGGAAAACACTACCAACATCTCCATCGATAATCACCTACTAAATCAAGTAAAAGATTTCACATACCTGGGAGCATTTTTCAGCAAATGAAAGAATAACTAATGAAATTCAACACAGATGCAACAAAGCAAATCAAATGATAGGGCAAATGGCGCCAATTTTAAGATGCAAACACGTCACCATGAACACAAAAGAGCAATGTTCAACACAATCTTTCTCCCACATTATGTTACCAGTGCCAAACCTGGACGCTGACAACAAACGATATAAGAAAACTAGTCACAACAGAGATGAAGTGTCTACGCAGAATGCTGGGTGTAACAAGAAGAGACCGGTTGAGAAATGAAGACATCAGGAAAAAGTGGGTACAACATCAGTACTAGACTTCATCAAGAAACAACAAATTAAATGGTTCGGTCACGTAAGCAGATTACCATCAGACAGTGCACCCCAAAGAGCAATGCTGCTCCGATACAATGGGTACAAAGCAAAAGGCCGGCCACGAAAAGATGGACCTCAGATATAACAGAGGCGACGAAAGAGACTATATACGAAGCGCATACTAGGGCCCGTTTTAGAAATCTCTTCCTGGCCTGACGCTGTGAGGCATACAGGATTCGAGAAAGAAAGAAAGACTCACAAAAATAAAATTCGTTGTTATAGGGCTGCGGTATGATTATGTGAATTTCTTGTTGCCCTACACGTCAACAGCGTCACATACTAAACAGAGAGAGAGAGAAGAGAGAAAGAGAAAAGGAGAGAAAGTTAATATTTGATGCCTTCACTCAGTGGCGGATCGTGGTCATTTTTGTTGGTGGGGCCAGACATTTTTTCCAGATAAATCATGGTTTTTGGTTGCTATATTTTAATTTATAAAATAATAAATAGCCGTTATACATTATTTTTGGTGGAGTCCGACCCCACTGGCCCTTAATGACGAGCCGCCACTGCCTTCACTACAGTTAGACTTACAGTAACGGAGAGAAAACATTTGCAAATACCAAGCTGTCGCCCCTTAGATCTAAAATAGATTAGTCTATGCAATACGAAAATATAGAAAGCAAGTTGAATGCATTTGAAAATAGATGTCTGCGAAAATAATGAATATAAACTGGAACGAATTCAGGAAAAGTGATGAAATCAGAGAAATGTCTGGTCAACCACTAGTGACAACTGTTATAAGAAAAGAAGATGGAGATATGTTGGACACATCTTGAGAAGAAATGATCAACGAATATCAAAGCAGGCTTTGAAGTGGGATGCAAAGGGTTCAAGAAAAAGAGGCCGACCTAAGGACACCCTGAAATGAACTTTGCTGAGAGGCAAGAAATATCGGTCTCAGTTCCATGGAGGAGATGGAGCGAATTGCCCAGGATAGAGCGGTATGGAGAAATTAATTGCAGGCCCTATGTAACGTATAACGGTACGAGATAAATTATTATTATTATTATTATTTAATTAGTTGATAACAATGTCGTGTTTATACAACAGGTTCTGGATATAGCATACATGCTCCAATTGAACAGAAAGCGTCTGCAGCAATGGCTATCCTAGGATTACTACTTGCTATCTTTGCTATCCTGGTGGCAGTGGTAGTTGTTTTTAAACCAATCTCTGAGATGTTGGTGAGGGCCTCTGGAGGTCTCAGCATTGCTGCATGTAAGGCCACTACAACAGCTAGTACTGTTACATCTATCTACTACTGCTACTTCTACTACTGTTACTTCTACTACTGTTACTTCTACTACTGCTACTTCAACTACTGTTACTTCTACTACCGTTACTTCTACTACTGCTACTTCTACTACTACTGTTACATCTACTACTACTGCTACTTCTACTACTGTTACTTCTACTACTTCTACTACTACTGCTACTTCTACTTACCGCTACTACTGCTACTACAACTACTGCTACTTCTACTACTGCTACTTCTACTACTGTTACTTCTACTACTGCTACTACTACTTACCGCTACTACTGCTACTACAACTACTGCTACTTCTACTACTGCTACTTCTACTACTGTTACTTCTACTACTGCTACTACTACTTACCGCTACTAATGCTACTACAACTACTGCTACTTCTACTACTGCTACTTCTACGACTGTTACTTCTACTACTGCTACTACTACTTACCGCTACTACTGCTACAACAACTACTGCTACTTCAACTACTGCTACTTCTACTACTGTTACTTCTACTACTGCTACTTCTACTACTGTTACTTCTACTACTGCTACTATTCTACTACTCTATTACTACTATTACTATTACTACTATTACCACTACTATTACTACTGCTACTACTACTGCTACTACTACTACTACTACTACTACTACTACAATTACTACTATTACTATTACACTATTACTACTGCTACTACTACTACTACTAATGCTACTGTTACAACTACTACGATTACTACACCTACTACAATAACAACTACTACTACTACCACTGCTGCTACTGCTACAACAACTACTACAACTACTACTACTACTACTAACACTACTGATACTACTAATGCAACTACTACTGCTTCTTATACTTCAGATTATATAGTTGTAAAACTGAGTTACTCATTTAAGAATTTACGAAACTACAATTCAAATGTTGTATCAATTCTAACATATGCCATGAGAGTTACAAAAATGACTATAGATATAGAAAGCAAGTTGAATGCATTTGAAACAGATGTCTGTGAAAATAATGAACATAAACTGACGAATTTAGGGGTGGTGAAATCAGCTTATGAGCTCAAAGCATAAAATATATCATCCAATATGCAAAAAGGTATTGGAAACAGGAATATGGCCAAAGGAATGGAAAAGATCAATATTTATCCCAATACCTAAAAAGGGAGACACCAAATTATGTACCAACTATAGAACAGTGGCATTGATTAGCCACGCAATTAAAATCTTATTAAAAATTATTATGGGAAGACTGTATAGGAAAATGGAAGAAAATATCAACATAACACAAGCTGGGTTTAGACGGAACAGAGGTACACATGACTATATATTTAACATGAGAACAATCATAGAAAAATCTAGAGAGTATAATGTAGATCTATACTCATGCTTTATTGACTACTCAAAGACATTTGATTGTGTAGAGCATCAGGAATTGTGGAAGATTATGGGAGAAATGGGATTTCCATTACATTTAATACAGATCATAAGAGAACTTCATAGTGATCAAATGGTGGCTGTAAGAACATGCGATGATACATCAGACTGGTTTGACATAGCGCAGGAGTCAGACAAGGCTGCATTCTGTCGCCTTGTCTGTTTAACATATATGCAGAAAACATCATGAGGAATGTTACAGAAGGTAGCAGAAAGAACAATACGATCCTTTTATAATTGGAGGAAGAGAAATACCTGAACTAAGATACGCTGACGATACAGTGCTACTGTCAACATCACAAAAGGGATTGAGAAATTATTAGAAGTGAAAGATAAAGAGAAAAAATCTATATCTCAATGTGGCAAAAACAAAAATGACAAACGATATTTTTATCAACGAGAGAAAGTAGAAAATGTGAACAGTTTTGAATATCTTGGTTCACTGCTAACAACAGATGGAAATGGGATGAGGAAATTAAAAGAAGAACAAACATGGCGCTACAAAAAAATGTAAAAACTAAAATCAGTATGGAACGGAACTGATAAGAAAACAAAGATCAAAATACTAAGAGCATGCATATTCCCAGTGGCAACGTATGAGTGCGAAGCATGGACATTTAATAAAGCAGTGGAAAACATATATATGCTTTTGAATATAAGTGTTACAGAAGAGTCCTTCGTATATCTTGGACAGAGAAGAGAACAAATAGATCTATCCAGAAAGAACTCAAAATCAAAGAAAACTGGCTGATGCTACAAATAAGAAAGAGAAAATTGAGATATTTTGGACATATAAAAAGACATGAGGAACTGGAGAAGACCATCATGGAAGGATGTATACCTGCAAAGAGAAGAAGAGGAAGACCACGGAGAAGATGGATTCAGAATGTAACTGATGGTTTGAACATGACGGCTGCAGAGGTGGGACATATGGCCTATGAGAGAGAAATTTAGGAGGACTGTTGGGGTGGCAAAGTTCTGCTCAGGACAAGATACTTGATGATGAATTCAGAGAAATGTTTGGTCAACCACTAGTACCAACTATTATACGAAGGAGAAGATGGAGAAATGTTGGGCATACCTTGAGAATAAATGTCTGGTCAACCACTAGTGTTAACGTTATAAGAAGGAGAAAATGGAAATATGTTGGACACAATTTGAGAGTAAATGATCAAAGAATATCAAAGCAGGTATTGGAGTGGAATTCAAAGAGTTCAAGAAAGATAGGACGCCATAGAGAAACGATGAAACGAACTTACTGGGAGAGACGTGAAATATAGAGAGATTGCGCAGTGACCCAGGATAGAGCTGTATGGAGAAATTACTTGTAGATCCTATGTAACAAACAACAGTACAAGAGAAATATATATATATATAATCTTAATTACATTCTTCTGATGTAGTCTTATATTTTACTGTTAATAAAATATATTTATTCAGTAAATATCTCATTTCAGTTATGACGACAATTGTTGCTGTCATTATCTGGGGAGCTAATGTCAATCCTGCCTTCAACGACCTTGCAAAATTACATACCGGCTCAGTTGGTATTGAGTATTCTCTGGGTTTAAGCGCTGCCGGTGCTGTCCTTCTACTATTTGGTGGCGCATGTATGATGGTGAACGGAAACCGGAACAACATATAAATGAGTTGATGCGGAGGAAGATATGTTGATGTGGATACCGTTACGATTATGTTACCAAAATTACTTTCTAACAATACTGCGCCATAGCTTCGTGAACCTTGTGTTATTTTTATTCAACTATCCCTGTTCTATGTTTATAATTGATCATATAATGTTCTATTGTTGGCAGCTCAAGATCTTTCAGGAAATAAAACAAGAAAATTTAGTTTAAATAAAAATAATTTACAATTTGTAACAATTTTCACATCAGATCATTTCATTGTGTACCTGCCAATCTAAGTTATGTGTACCTGGTGATCTAAGTTATGTGTACTTGGGGGTCTAAGTTATGTGTACCTGGGGGTCTAAGTTATATGTACCTGGGGATCTAAGTTATGTGTACCTGGGGATCTAAGTTATGTGTACCTGGGGATTTAAATTATGTGTACCTGGGGATCTGAGTTATGTGTACCTGGGGATTTAAATTATGTGTACCTGGGGATTTAAATTATGTGTACCTGGGGATCTAAGAGGTGTCTGCATCTGAATCTAGATCATAGGTTCCCAAAGTTGGCGGTACCTCCTCCCAGTGGACGCTGAACCCTTCTAGGGAGAGGGGGCGATAGTTGGTTCAGAAGTATTTGGGCGGCGTTTGGACGATTAGTGGTCGGTGGCTCCTAAAGAAGAAATTAATAAAAATATTTTTAAATAAATTATTTTCGTGATTTTGTGATTGAATAATCATTTAAAATTTGAATTCTGCATTTTAATTCATCTTATGCCCATCTTACACGATCCATTTTTTCATCAATTTTCTATTTCATGTATATAATCATTTGAAAATTGACCATGTATGACAGAAATATATATCAATTTTCTATGTCAAGGAGAAAATGCCTGAGGAAAGCAGTAAATAAAACAAGAAGAGACCATATAAGAAATGAGGAAATTAGAAGAACAGTCGGAACAACACCTGCTATTAGATTTATTGAAAAACAGAGGCTCAAATGGTTTGGCCACTTGGTCAGAATGAACTCGAATACACCAGTTGCAAGAGCGTACAACCTGAAAATGGAATCATCAAGAGGAAGGGAAGACCAGAGAAAAGATGGGTTGATGGAGTTACAGACATCTTAAAACTCCACAATACCACAACATATCAAGCGACCGAGCGTGCATTATCTCGGAAACCGATCATCACTTAAACCTGCTACGCCTAGCGGCAGAAAAGCAGAGAAGGACAAAAGAAAAAGAAAGAAGGAGAAAATAGAGCATGTTTATATGTGGGGTTGGGGAGGCAAATTGTTATAGTGGGGGAGGTGTTACAAAGTTTATGTTGTGCAAAGTGGGCGGTGTTACAAAGTTTGTGTTGTGCAAAGTGGGCGTGGGGCGTTACAAAGTTTATGTTGTGCAAAGTGGGTGGTGGGGGCGTTACAAAGTTTATGTTGTGCAAAGTGGGCGGTGGGGCGTTACAAAGTTTGTGTTGTGCAAAGTGGGCGGTGGGGGCGTTACAAAGTTTGTGTTGTGCAAAGTGGGCGGTGGGGGGGCGTTACAACGTTTGTGTTTTGCAAAGTGGGCGGTGGGCCGAAAAAGTTTGGGAATCTATGGTCTAGATGATGCAAACCTGTAAATCAAAGTTGTTTACTTTGGAAATAAAGTTTTTTGTTTCTGTTAATCTGTGTAATGTATAACAGAAAATTGAAGAGGGACGTGTATGTGAATTTAGGTGATGTGTACCTGTAACTCAAAGAGTTGTTTACTTTGAAATAAAAGCTTTATACCTTTTGAACCAAGGTGTTGCGTATCTATACATTCCTGCGTTGTGCACCTGTGACTCTAGGTGTTATGTATATGTGAATCCACGTATTATGTCATTGTCTGTGAATAATTTTCGTATAAGACACGTCACGGGTATCTTTGTGGTCAAGTGGTCAGGCAGTTTACCTTGTGTTCATAACTTCATTCGTGACGACTATAATCACTGCATCACAAGCTGGAAACATTCCAACATCAATGTTTAAAAGAAGAATCCTGCAAATATTCTGGTCAAATACAGTAGCAAATAAAGAGCTTTTAAAATGAACAAACTGAGCATCATTGGAGGCTATCATTAAAAGATAAAGATGGAGACGGATTGAGTATGTATGCAGAACCGTGCCGTTCTATGAGACAGAAAGGCGTAACCATAAGGAAGGCGGCAAAAGCAGCAAAATCAAAATTACAATTGAAGGTTATATTACAGATAAAAAAACATTTAAGGGGCGGCGTTTCGAAGACTTGCATCATATTGAGAAAATATACCGCACGGTCCTGCAAACTGTACACCATTAGAGACCACCATTAAAAGAGAAAGATGGAAGTAGATTGGATATGAATGTTTTATGCCAGTAAGGACATTGGCTAGATCAGCTCTTCAATGGACAGCTGACGGGAAAAGAAGACAGAACTTACAAAGAAAGCACGAAAAACTGTGGTAAGAGAGTTGGTATATTTGGACCTGGCGTGTGAAACATTTGATAGGATTGAGGCAGAACGGCAGCAATGAAATATTTTGTGACAATCGTATGTATCAAACGGGACACAAAGTTGATATAGATAATTAGAAATATCTCTAAACTACAGTTCCCATAGTTGTTATTTTATTTTTTCATCTGGGGCGTTTTCAAGTGTACAAAACACAACAACATGCACATTCAAGTGCACAAGACACAACACAATGCACTTTCAAGTGCACAAGACACAACAAAATGCATTTTCAAGTGCACCAGACACAACAACATGTACATTCAAGTGCACAAGACACAACAAAATGCACTTTCAAGTGCACAAGATACAAATATTTCAAGAAAACATCAAATTTCTATAAAATATTCAATACAAAATAAAGTAAGTGTATTTAAGTTTCTCCTCAAGATGAAACATCGAATGAAGACCAAAATCTGAACGGTATAAATAGTCGTGTAATTGAACCATTAGAAATAAATGCGTATTTCCCATGTTTGTAGGACAAACGCTCCCTGATACAACCAAAAACATGACTGGTTCTTTAATTAAAAAGGTGCCCGCCTGCCCAACGTGTTCGTAGCGCGTTGGACGACAGGTGACAAGCCCCCCCTCCTGTGAGTGTGGTTCAATTTCGTGGACTAGCAGAAAATCCACAGGTTATCCAGATTTGTGGTGTTTGGGGCACCGAACCGAAGGGTTACGATGTCCATGGCACGGAGCAGAAGAGCTGAAAGCTCAGGTGTTTCTGAATCCCCAGAAAAAATTAAAAAGGTAGGCCAAGGCGTGTGATATTAGATAGCAATACCACGTGATATGATAACAAAACATTCACACCTATGCAGTTTCGCAACATTTATGTGTGCGTAGGTAGCTGTAGATTTTCGAAATCTATTTTGGAAATAAGGGAGACCTCAGAAATGTAACCTGGCTGTGACAGATCTTGCGAATGTTCTGGTCGAATACTATCTCTAGTCAAGAACAGCTTACACAGTGTCAACAAGAGAATATGAACATCATTATACAAATACTATCTCTAACCAAGAACTGCTTACACAGTGTCAACAAGAGAATATGAACATCATCATTTAAAATAGACGATGGAGATAGATCAGACATGTGATACGTATGGAGACTAACTCTGTTACGAAAACTTCACTGAGATGGACACGAGAGGGTAAACGAAAACGTGGTAGACCCAAAACGATCTGGAGGAGAACAGTAGAACAAGAACTGAAAAAAATAAATCACATCTGAAACATAGTACAAAGGACGGCCAAAAATAGAGAAGACTAATATGCTTTTATGACTTTCTCAAACGCCAGGGGCGTCACAGACTAGAGTGCCAGATTGAGTGAGAGAGATAGAGAGGTACTATGGGCAGCTACCAATTTTATAATATATAGAAACTGTATGAAATGTAACAGGAAAACAAAGATCAGAATACTAAGAGCATACATATTTCCAGTAGCTATGTATGGGTGTGAAGCATGGACATTTAAAAAAGTAGTGGACAAGTATATATGCACTTAAATTTTGAAGAAAATCCTCAGAATACCATGGTGTGAGATGAGAAGAAATATGTATTTTCAGAAAGAACTCAAATTTCAAGAAAATTCTTAGATGCTTCAAATGATAAGCAGGACACTGAAGTATGTTGTGCATATAAAAAGCCATTAGATGTTGGGGAACACAATTATGAAAAAAGACATTCCGGTAGGAGGAGAAGAGAAAGACAACGGAAAAGAGAATGTAACTGATGATTTAAGCACACAGGTGAGGTGCGGCATCTGACCATGAGAAAAATGTATACAGGTGAGGTGCGGCATCTGACCATGAGAGAAATTTTGAAAGACTGTTCTTCTTCTTCACTTCCACCATTTACTTCTTTATAGAAGTGTGTGTGGGGAGGGAGTGTAGTGATCTTGTCTGTGCTTGTTCTAATGAACTTTGTCAGCTGTTATTCATTTTCTTAATGTTATTCTTGATGCTGTCGTCAAAGAGCAAATGTACAAACCCCTCTCTTTTCAGGAGGTCAAAACCCTCACACAGAATACATCTGCAGTAGACTGGAAGACAAACAATGGATATGATTATGGAAAGACTTCCTCAAAGACCTAAGCAGAACAGACCAGGTCATTATATTTCGACTACGCATCGGACACTGCAGACTCAACAAACACTTATATAGACTAGGAATAAGTCAACAGCTCTCTACCAGTGTCAGCAGGCGGAACAGACACCAGAGCATATCCTGCAAGACTGTCCTCTCCTGAGTGAGCTGAGAAGCAACATGTGGCCACACCCAGTCGACCTGAAAACTAAGCTTTGGGGAGATGACAGACCTGAAGCTGACTGCCCAGTTTGTGATCTAAAGTAAAATAAACGCATGACCAAAGATCGCTGAAGAAGAAGAAGCAGAGGATGCCGTCACTCCATATTTGCGTGTTCTTCCTCCTGCTCTGTACTCGTTATACTTTTTAAATGTAGCTTCCTGTGGTAGAAGATACCAAGGCATTCTTGTCAGATATCCAATCTATTTAACTTGGTTCTTTAATGAATTGCGTTATTGGTTTCCCATCCAGTCTTCTGATTTCTTCATTTCTAATTTCGAAATACTGTTACATATGTGACATATTGCACAGAACAAGTTATCGAATAATGACATACTTCCCTCTATATATTTTCAGTGTCTTCCATCTTTAGCAACAACAGGTAAATAACGACAGTCAATCAACAATAATTGATCATTATCAAGATTTCTTTCTTGAATTTTCTTGTTATCTTGGACACACGTCCCAAAAAGTATTCTTATTTCTAAAAGATAACAGGAAACATTTGATCTGTTTGTGAAATCTGCTAACATTTTCAGATAACTACTTAGTTATCAAAGCTGATTATACGTTTATCTGAAATATGTTGGTACTTTACTTTGACCAGCAGAAACCAACAGTATATAAGTCACACAAAAGTAACAGATGAGGCGAATATAAAACGTGTTACTATTGGACATGTAAAAAGAACTCTTGTTGTTCGTATGCTTGATAAAGGCCTTGTTGGTCGAAACGTTGCTGTATTTTGTCATTGTTTTTGTAATTTGTAAAACTACAGTACTTTGTGATTACGTGTTTTACTATTGGGCACTGCATTCGGCAGACAACACCATAAGACGAATATAGAACGAGGTAGCAGGGACATTGCCTTGGTCAGACAACACCATAAGACGAATAACAAACGTATTACTACAGGACATTGCCTTGGTCAACCCTACCTGTTGTAACAGAAATATTAACAGGTAAATTTAAATTAGTGATTTCTGAAAATTATTTTTGTAATTAATTTATGTAATTTACTTTTGAATTACATCCCGGCAGAATCTCAGAAAATGTGCCTACACGTCTCTCATGTCCGATAGTCAAAGAAGACTATTCAAAGTGAAGCCCGTGCGGCTGTCGGGCTCGAACTCAGGGTAAAATAGAACCACTATTACCTACCACATGCTGTTTACAGCTACAGTAGAGGTTTGGTGTGGGACTAGCTACCCCACACTGTAAAAGCACTTATCTTTAAATAGCCACAACCAAGCGCATGAGAGCTTGTAAGGCCTTGTTGTGGTTTATGCCTCCTTGGAGGTGAAAGGGTGTCCGCCTGCCCAGGGTGTTCGTAGCGCGTTGGACGACGGGTGACAAGCTCCTGTGAGTGCAGGTTCAATTCCGTGGGATGGCAGAAAAAAACCCAAGGTTCTCCAGATTTACGGTGTTCGTGGCACCGAACTGAAGGGTTACGATGTCCATGGCACCGAGCCGAAGAGCTGAAAGCTCAAGTGCTTCTGGATCAGTAAAAAGAGAGTGAAAGAGTAGAAGAAGAAGAAGAAAGAGAAGAAGAGGAAGACCAAAGAGAAAATGGATTTAGGATGTAATTGATGATGAATTTGAGCATGTCGAATACAGAGGCGGCGAAAAAAACAATGTTTACGAGGCGCATACACAAACCTGTTCTTGAAATCTCTTCTTATCATGACGCTATGAGACAAAATAGGATTAGAAAAAAGAAGAAGGATACAGAGGCGAGACATCGACGAGAGAGAGAGTGGAATTCGAAAGGCATGTTAGGGGGAACAAAGTTATACTCAGGACATTTTATTTGATTCCTCCGGGGTTGCTGAGAAACAGGTAACCTATACGATAATCATATCAGACTGGATGAATATGTTTAAATTGGTTATATTACAGTAAACAGTAGTTGATGCATTTGAGACAGAATTGATGCATTTGAGATGTGGATATATAGAAGAATAAGCAGAGTTTCATGGACAGAAAAACAGACAAATAAACAAGTTTTAGGAAAACTAGGCATGAAGAAACAATTATTAAGAGAAATAAAATTCAGACAAGTAAAGTATTTTGGGCACATAAAAGGCATGACACCATGATAAAACATTTACTAGAGGGGAAAGTTGAGGGAGAAGAGCAAGAGGAAGACCGAGAGATAAGTGGGAGGAAACTTTAAGAAATGGACAGGTTACAGTCTGGCAGTGTGCAACGCCAAGGCGAAAGACAGAGGATGCTGGAGATTCATTGCAGCCAACCTTCGATGTGGAGACGGCACCTGATGATGATGATGAAACAGTAGTTTAGAAACTAGTTGTACTAGATTTAATAAGCATGAAGAAAATAGAAATATGAAATAGTACCAACAATTGTTAAATAATCAAAGAATAATTATGAAGACAATAATTGTCTTTGTCAATTTCAGACACAATGCCATTACCGTTTGGTCTGCACCCATTATTTCTCGCTGGTTTAGGTGTTAATGGTATCGGACTTCTCTTGCTTATAGTAGGTACAACAACTAAATACTGGTCAACTACTAGTTTTGATATTGTAGGAATGAGTATTAATTCTCATTTTGGTCTGCTCCAGTATTGCTATGATGATGATGAATGCTATGATTATTCTGATTTTCAAAGTGAGTATTTATGTGCTAGTTCTGTGATCAAACACACACACACACACACACACACACACATATATACATATATATGCAGTGGCGGCTCGTGATCATTATTGTTGGTAGGGTCAGACACAAATTTTCTGATAAATCATGGTTTGGGGTTGTTATGTTTTAATTTATAAAATAATAAATACACGTTACACATTATTTTTGGTGGGGCCCGGCCCTAGTGGCCCTTAATGACGAGCCGACACTGTATGTATGTAATATTAATATAGTCATGAATATCGTATTATAAATTGTGTCTCTCTTACCGTTCTTTATATGTTACATTGGACCTGCAAGCAATTTATTCACACCGCTCTATCCTGTGCAATTTGCTCAATTTCTTCCATGGAATTGAGTCAGATCTTTCTCGTCTCTCTCAGCAAAGTTCGTTTCAGGATTTCTCTAGAGCATTCTCTCTTTCTTGAACCCTTGCTTTCCACTTCATTGCTTGCTTTGCGATTCTGTGATCATTTCTTCTCAGATTATATCAAATATATCTCCATCTTCTCCTTCTTATAACAATTATTACTTTTGCTTGACCAGACATTTCTTCTCAAGCTATGTCTAACATATCTCCATCTTCTCTTTCGTATAACAGTTATTACTATTGCTTGACCAGACATTTCTTCTCAAGGTATGCCCAACATATCTCCATCTTCTCCTTCTTATAACAGTTATTACTATTGGTTGACCAGACATTTCTTCTCAAGGTGTGTCCAACATATCTCCATCTTCTCCTTCTTATAACAGATATTATTAGTGATTGATCCAACATTTCTCTGATTTCATCGCTTCCTCTGAAGTCGCCACATTTTATGTTCAGTGTTATAAACACTTAACGCATCATCAAGATGCATATCCTTTATAGAACGTTGCTCTCTTTGCAGCGCATCTGAAATTCACAGTCTCTAGCGAGTTGACCCACTTCGTCGATGGTCATATTCATGGTTTCTTTAATATATTGTAGCCATCTTCTTCTTGGTCTCAACTAGATGTACGTAAATGTATTCGAAATGATCTATTTACAATTTCAGTTAACAAGAAAGTAAGATAATAATATGTCAGTACTGGCTTCAAAGGACAGCTGCCATCACCTAACGCCATCCAGTTAAAAACACTCAGGTATAAAACCACAACCAAGTGCACGAGCGCTTGCAAGGCCATGGTTGGGGATATATGCCTCCTTTAGAGTGAAGGGTAGAAGAAGAAGAAGAAGAAGAAGCCATCAGCTAAGTACTTGTCTATAAGTAGTAGAGGTGGCAATATTGCACACGAGTTAGATAATAATATTAGCACATAAAAACTAGTCAATTATAGCACTCGGTTTAGATATTTATCTTCTTCTTCTTTTGTCGTCACAATGCTACCAGGTTGTTGCCCAGTGTCGTCACAATGCTACCGGGTTGTTGCCCAGTGTCGTCACAATGCTACCAGGTTGTTGCCCAGTGTCGTCACACTGCTACCGGGTTGTTGCCAAGTGTCGTGGTTTTCTGTTTTGTCTTGCGCTGTTCTGGTGGCTTGGGTGATTGTTATCTTTGCTCTTTCACAGGATTCAGCTACGCCATCTAACCATCTTTTCCGTGGTCTTCCTCTTGCCTTCTTTCCCGATGTTCTGTTGTAGAAGACTCTGTATACTGTGGAGTTTGGATGCATTCTTATTAAGTGGCCAAACCACTTCATTCTTTGTTTATCTATGTAATTCAAGCACGGTTTTGTGCCAACTTTCTTTCTTATGCTGATGTTGGTGATTCTGTCTTTTCTTGTGTTGTTTGTAACTTTTCGCAGGCAATGCATTTCACATGTAGTTATTTTTGTGACTGCGCTTTGCTCAATGTCCATGTTTGGCTCTGGTAACACAAAGTAGGTATAAAAATACTGTTGATCATCTGTTGCTTAGCTGCCTGTGAAATTTTGGGTGCCTTAACAATGGGGCTAGCTGGTAGGTTACAGCATTTGCTTTTTGCAATCTAGCCTCTATTCTTCTCTATCCAGTTTTCCGTCTTCTGTAAATATGCTTCCTAAGTATTTGAATTCTTTCACTTGGTTTATTTTAGTGCCATTGACATGGATGTCTAGATTATTATGTTTTCTTCCCATATTCATTATTTATGTTTTAGTGTTGTTGATTTTCATGTCATGTTTTACATAATTTTTGTTTAGATATTTATTGAACATAACATTATTTCAATATAGCACACGAGTTAGATAATTATATCACATAAAACTAGTTGATAATAACATATCAATTGACAGATTCTAACAATGTTTGGTTTCAGCAACATCACACGGTCTGGAGGTCCCAGAGGAACAGAAAATCTCTGCAGCTGTGGCTTTCATAGCAATCATAATGGCTGCATTCTCTATCGTTTTTGCTGTGGTTCAGGTTGTCAAACCAAACTTGAAGATTTTACAGAAGGTTTATGGAGGATGCAGCCTGCTTGCATGTAAGCTGATTACATTGAATAAATTCTCTCATTGTTACTATTGCTACTAGTGCTAATATTGCTACTATTGCTACTATTGCTACTAGTGCTACTATTAATTGCATATCCTTTAAAGGACTTTGTGAATCAACCCCAGCTTTGCAACGCTGTGATTTTCGTTTTTATTCCCAGATTTTCAATAGAAACGTTTGTATGTAGTCGTCCATATGTTTTTTAAATTCGTCACTCTTGTTGTTCGTTTGCTTGATAAAGGCCTTGTTGATCGAAACGTTGCTGTATTTTGTCATTGTTTTGTAATTTGTAAAACTACAGTACTTTGTGATTACGTGTTTTGCCAATCAAATAGTTTTACTGCAGTCTCGTCTAGATTGTGATTTTTTCAGGTATTATTACGTTCAGTAATTTGCCATTGATGGCGTCTGTGGCTTAGGCGATAGTGACTCGGTCTATTAACCCAGACGTTCTGAGTTCGAATCACGCTGCGGACAATTTGTTTGCAAATTGTTTCGCGTGGATTTTTACAAAGGACG
The DNA here is from genome assembly GCA_020796225.1 of Arion vulgaris. NCBI lineage: Eukaryota > Metazoa > Mollusca > Gastropoda > Stylommatophora > Arionidae > Arion > Arion vulgaris. Next base: position 457,449 of record CM036774.1, read on the forward strand.
ATGGCGCCACCCGTTCAGAATGCAATGGCAAACGTAATACTGCCTAGAGAAATCACAAACAGCGTTAAAAAGCTGGGATTGATTCACAAGGTCCTGTACAGGATATGCAATTAACTAGTTTCTTGGTAAAGTATTCTTGTGTTGCAATGATAATATATTCTTGTGTTTCAATGATAAAGAATTCTTGTGTTGCAATTATAAAGAATTCTTGTGTTGCAATAATAAAGTATTCTTGTGTTGCAATGATAATATATTCTTGTGTTGCAATGATAATATATTCTTGTGTTGCAATGATAATATATTCATTTTCACATAAAATATATTTATTTAATAAATATCTAATTTCAGTTGCAACATCCATGACTGTTGTCACCATCTGGGGATCTAATGCCGGCGATAAGATTGCAAAAACAATCTTGCTTAATAGCAGTTCCATTCATATTGGCTACTCCCTGGGTTTGAGTGCAGCTGGAGGCATCCTTCTACTGATCGGTGGCATATGTATGATGTTGTCCAAAAGTCTGAATGATGCGTAAATCCGGCGACGCTCATTCTACTTGCTGGAATGTATGTGTGATCTTTAAATGGAAATCTCCAGCAATCCCCATCTCATTATGGCCATCACAAGAATATTATTTGTTATATGTTCAAGGCTGATCTAGGCATCGGCTACTTTCTTCTTTCTTTTCTCCAATCCTGTTTTGCCTCACAGTGTCAGGATAAGAAGAGATTTCTAGAACAGGCTTTGTGTGTGCTTCATAAATAGTGTCTTTCGTCGCCTCTGTTATCTAGGAGGTCCACCTTTTGCATGGCCGGCCTTTTTACAATTATCTAATTGAATTTTACCGACATTAAATTGTTTCAAAGAATACTGCGCCATAGCTTTGTGATATTTGTATCCTTCTTCTACTTCTTCTTCTTGGAACGCTTCATATCAAACACTTGTTCAACTACTCTTTGTGATTTCTATGTCATCTGAGCGTAAGAGCGATTGTACGTTGTGCCAGTTATGCACCTAGAAGTAGGCCAGTACATCCGATTTCTGCAACGCTTTTTATTTACTAAGGTAGCTTCCCTAGGCCACTACCTCAGTCGCCTCTTACAAAATGCCTTGTAAGGCCCGCAGTGGTACTATTTATTCTTTGTCAAAGTCTAGTGTGCTGCCACATTCGTCACTTTTGTTGTATCAGTTGCTTGATAAAGGCCTATTTGGTCGAAACGTTGCTGTATATTGTCATTAGTTTTGTATTTTGTAAAACTACAGTACTTTGTTCTTACGTGTTTCGACATACTATTATTTGCTACCCTTGCAAACCCTGGCATAACATGAACGAGTTTTATCTAACTATTGCTGTTTCTTCTTTGATATTAATCATATACATGTTTTGTTGTTGTGACTCAGATTATTTCAGGAAATAAATCAAGAAAATTTGATTAACAATTGTTATAAAAGTTGAATAAAACATTTTCATCAAATCATCTTCTTGTGTACATAACAATCAAAGTGTTTCGTACCAGGCAATCTAGTTGTTGTGTACATAGAAATCTATAGGTTGTGTACCTGTGTATCTAGTTGTTGTGTACCTTTATATCTAGGTGTTGCATACCTGTGTATCCAGGTGTTGTGTTCATGTGAATCTATGCGCTGTGTACCTGTGTATCTAGGTTTTGTGTACCTTTATATCTAGGTGTTGCATACCTGTGAATATAGGCGTTGTGTGCCTGTGTATCTAGGTGCTGTGTACATATAAATATAGGTGGTGATTACATATACATCAAAATGTTGAGTAATATAAATCTAGGTGTTGTATACCTGAAAATCTAGGCGTTGCATACCTGTGTATCTAGGCCCGGTGTACCTTTGTAACCATGTGTTGTATACCTGTTTATCTAGGTGAGGTTTACCTGTCTCTCTTCTTCTTGCGTTCGTTTTTACCACCAATTTTAATCACTTTTTGTGATATGTTCGATCTTTGCCAAGAACGTGTATACGTTGCACATTGGTTTGGTAGGCCCCTAAACGCATAGACTTCTACACGTTTAGGACACGTGCATCCGATTTCAGCCAAACCTCCTTAGTCGCCTCTTACGACATGCGTGGCAGGTAACAGTGGTTCTATTCTTTACACTCGAAATTTAGGCCCCGGTAACCACTCGGTGATGTATACCTGTGTATCTAGTTGCTGTATACAGGTGTATCTAGTTGCTGTATACAGGTGTATCTAGTTGCTGCATACAGGTATATATAGGAGTTGTAATTTATTATCCCAGCATTCGGAGATCACATCTCAAGAAAATGACGTGGCTGTACACGCCTGGACATGCTGGAGTGCAGGGTAACAAGCGTGCTGACTTTCTTGAAAACAATGCACCGACTCCACCTGGCAGAAGTATGGACAGAGCCGATATCATCAATGCGGTACACTCTCATTTATGTGATAATGGCGAGTCTCAGACACTGGAACGAGTGCGAGAATTAGAAGTTAAGTTTGGACATGTCAGACAGTGTCGTCTTCGTGGTAGAGAGAGAGAGAGAGAGAGAGAGAGAGAGAGAGTAGAGAGAGAGAGAGAGAGAGAGAGGATATACTAATCAACTTCTCATGGGTACGGTCAGCAAGTGGACGTTAGGATGGCTGCTGCTGCGTTTAACAGTGCACGCATGGGAATGCCAAATGTGCCATGACGTCAATCGTATAACATAACATATCTCCATCTTCTTTAACTTATACACACACACACACACACACACACACATATATATCCTCTTTTAACCCTTCATACCTCTGAGCTGATATACTGTCTCAATGTATTGTTTTAGAAAACGCAAAGTCTGTGCACTGGCTGATGCAGTACATATTGCTTCAAAAACGCATCCAGAGATAAACAAATAGAATGTACAGTGAAAAGGTTAAAATGTCTCAGATTACAAAGGCGAATTTCTTTAACTTTACATTTTTTCAATCTATAATTGGTTATATTAATGTACTAGAAAGATGGAGTGAGTACTGCAGAAACATGTATAGACACATCTAAAAATCCACGTAAGATAATAACAGAAAGCGAAGCGACAGAACCAGAGCCCATGTTGGATGAAGTGCGCCTGGCCATCAAAAGCCTGAAGAGAGGGAAATCACCAGGGTGCGATGATATACCAGCGGAATTGATTCAAGCAGGTGGGGAGGCCAGCGTTCGGGTATATCATAAATTGTGCACAAAGATATGGAATAGCTCCTCCTGGCCAAAGGAATGGAAAAGATCAGTATTTATACCTATTCCAAAGAGGGAAACATGAAACTATACACCAACTACAGAACTATTGCCCTTATAAGTCACGCCAGCAAAATTCTACTAAAAATAATAATGAAGAGGATGGAACAAAAATTAGAAGATGAAATACACGAAACACAAGCAGGTTTCAGAAGAGGTAGAGGCACTAGAGATCATATTTGTAGCATGAGACTCATTATCGAGAAATGCAGAGAATACAACATAGACCTGCGTGCATGTTTCATAGACTATAGCAAGGCTTTCAACCATATACAACACCAGAAAATGTGGAACATCATGAAAGACATGCACTTTCCAACACACATAATACAACTCACAGAATCTCTATACCCCGAACAACAGGCAACCATTAAAATAGGAGGTGAAATAGCTGAATGGTTCGAGATCCAAAAGGGATTACGACAGGGATGTATTTTGTCACCATACTTATTCAACATATATGCGGAGAACATCATGAGGAATGTAAAAGACGATGCCAACTATGTGAATTACGACCCTCTCACTATAGGCGGCAAATGCATACCAGAGCTTAGATACAGTATTATTATCCACCAGCAAAGAAGGTTTGCAAAACCTAATCATGACGACCAAGAAACATAGTGAAGACCAACATCTATATTTGAATACACAAAAACAAAAATCATGTCAACTGACAAAGCAAAAGGCTCACCTAACATCCAAATAAACAATGAAGAACTCCAATGTGTAGAGAGCTATGAATATCTGGTCTCAATAATTAACAATAACGGTGACTGCTCCAAAGAGATCTCAAGAAGATTGGCAATAGCAATCAAGAAGTTAAACACAATGAAGAACATGTGGCAAAGCACCAGCAAAATACTAAAATTAAAAATATTGAGAGCATGCATTTTCCCAGTGGCTACTTATGGTTGCAAATCATGGACTATTACACAAAATTAAGAACGAAAATCCAGTCCTTCGAAACTAAATGCTACAGAAAGATCCTACGAATACCATGGTCAGAAAAAAGAAAGAACACTGATGTCCTAAAAGAACTAAATATTAAAGAGAATTGGCTGATAAACAACATACTTTACAGAAAAATTACATACTTTGGTCACATCAAGCGTCACGATGACCTGGAAAGAACAATACTTGAGGGCAGGGTTCCAGGACGCAGAGGCAGACCAAGAAGAAGATGGCTACAAGATATTAAAGAAACCATGAACATGACCATCGACGAAGTGGGTGAACTGGCAAGAGACAGAGTGAATTTCAGATGTGCTGCTAAGAGAGCAACGTCCTATAAAGTATACTCACCTTGATGATGATGATAATTGGTTATCTATATTTGCATCTTTGATTAAATTGTTATCTAAAGCAAACGTTACATATATTCAGTGGCGGCTCGTGCTCTTTTTTATTTGTGGGGCTAGACTAAAACCTTTTTTTCAAATCTTGGTTTTAAGTTAGGCTATATTTTAGTATTTACTATTATTTGTCTATTCCATTAAGTTATGCCCCCTTTACTAGAACGTACATTGTCGTACACAGATGTTTATATTGATGGAACGAGTTATTACCGTAAACTATTCTATGATGATTAATTAATTATTTCTATTATTTTCTATTATTTTTATATATAATTCGTTATTTAGTACCCGTATTAATTGTTAGCGCACTAACACAGTTTAATTGTGCACTGGCTGGGCCTCGTAAGAGTTTCCCTACTGAAAAGTTAACCAAAAATTACATATTTGTCCTGGCTAAATAACCAGTCAGAGAAGTCAGAGAAGTTAGGTGTTCTTTATCCCATTTTGTTTTGTAGTGCCCTTTGGATGGTACGGGAAGAGGTCTGCACAAACGGGGAAGCAGAAATCATAGGAATTATATCCCTCAGAACTGCCCCCAGTATGCAGACTTGAGAAGAAAGAGGTGGCCCACTTACACTAGCATCCAAGACAAACTGTATGGTGTGGCTGATAATCTGAGGCAGACGGCTGTCTTTATTAGAGAATCCGAAATCCCAATCTAGTGAGAACGCAGAAGAAGAAGAAGACTCAGATCACATACAAATCACAAAGAGTGGTTATAACAAGTGTTATATGGAGCGTTCGAAGAAAGAGAAGAAGATATACAAAATCACATATATGCTTTCCGACTGCTTTGTTAACTAGACAAACACAAAATCACATATATGCTTTCCGACTGCTTTGTTAACTAGACAAACACAAAATCACATATATGCTTTCCGACTGCTTTGTTAACTAAACAAACACAAAATCACATATATGCTTTCCGACTGCTTTGTTAACTAGACAAACACAAAATCACATATATGCTTTCCGACTGCCTTGTTAACTAAACAAACACAAAATCACATATATGCTTTCCGACTGCTTTGTTAACTAGACAAACACAAAATCACATATATGCTTTCAACTGCCTTGTTAACTAAACAAACACAAAATCACATATATGCTTTCCGACTGCTTTGTTAACTAGACAAACACAAAATCACATATATGCTTTCCCACTGCTTTGTTAACTAGACAAACACAAAATCACATATATGCTTTCCCACTGCTTTGTTAACTAGACAAACACAAAATCACATATATGCTTTCCGACTGCTTTGTTAACTAGACAAACACAAAATCACATATATGCTTTCCGACTGCTTTGTTAACTAAACAAACACAAAATCACATATATGCTTTCCGACTGCTTTGTTAACTAGACAAACACAAAATCACATATATGCTTTCCCACTGCTTTGTTAACTAGACAAACACAAAATCACATATATGCTTTCCGACTGCTTTGTTAACTAAACAAACACAAAATCACATATATGATTTCCGACTGCTTTGTTAACTAGACAAACACAAAATATATGTCACATTAACTGTGTTACATTTTCTGATAACGCATTTTACAGATACAACTATTCCGTGCTCAACGATGACTGCTGTAACCTACCAAATATAGCTATCAAGTTTAGTCCCACAAAACAAATGTAGAATTGCCTGTTGATTCACGATGTGTTTGTCCCGAACAAATACGGTGAAAGTTCACTAATCTAGAACATATCCCCCTCTCCCCAACCCGAGATAATGTATAATGTTCAATTGCTTGCATAGTTGACTGTATGAGGCCAAGGTAATCGTATCTGGGTACGCTATTATTAGATTTTTTCATCTTCTTCTTCAGCGATCTCTTGTCATGCGCTTAGTTTACTGTGGACCACAAACTGGGCAGTCAGCTTTAGGTCTGTCAGGTTTCCCCAAAGCTTAGTTGTTAGATCGACTGGGTGTGGCTGCATGTTGCTCACCCAGGAGAGAAGTCTTGCAGGGTATGCTCCGGTGTCTGTTCCGCCTGCTGACACTGGCAAAGAGCTCTCTCTCGCGTGATCCCGGCCTAGACTGATGAACAAACTTTTATCATGAATTTTCCCGTGTTTTTTAAAGGGGCTCCGTTTCTCCGTACAGCTTCTCGCAAAGATCTGTGTTTTGGAGCCAGGTTTCTTTTCTTAGGCCTGTTGTCAGTTGACAATCTTGCAGTATGTGCTCTGCCGCCATGTCCGCCTTTTTGCAGGGGTACAGGCTAGTTGTGCCAATTTTAAATTTGTTAAACATGTGGGCACGGAGCTTGTTGTGGCCGGTACGGAGGCGGAGTATAGCAACTTGTTCACTACGAGACAGACCATTGTACCCGTCGTTGTTGTTGTGCTGAGGATGGTCTTTTGTCCATTTGTCTCTATAGTGTCAGCCGATGGTTGTTCTGGCTTCCTCATAACTGATCTAGGGATCAGTTTGAGGTAGTCGCCCTCCTTCTTTAGCTAACTTGTCGGCATCTTCATTTCCGCTTATGTTGCAGTGTGATGGTATCTACTGAATGACGGTGCGTTTAAGTGTGTACACTAGTGCATTGAGGGTTGCTTTCAGCTCATTGAGATCTGTTTTGCCTACGCTTCTGAGTGCCGTGATGACCGATAGAGTATCGATGAATATCACGACTTTGTTGCGAGAGGTGCCTCTTCTCTCTAGGATCATTTCGGCCGCTGTTATTATTACCTCTACCTCTGCCCGGTAGTTATTTGAGTATTTACCTGTGGCAATCGCTTTCGTGACCGTCACTTTCTTTGAGAGTTTAAGCACTTGGCAGAGAGCTGTTTGACTTATTCTCAGTCTATATAAGAATTTGTTGAATTGATTCATCCATCAGTTTTATGGGGTCTTAATACTCATGCATTGACATATTTTCTTTAAAATATCGATTTTCCAAATATGTTTTATTCTGTTAGTTTTATATCTCTAGAATCGAAATCAGTAAAAAAAAAAATTAATTTAAAAAAAAAAATGTGAAAATGAGTTTTTAATCAGCCCACCCTCTCGGATATTTAACGTATTTTTTAAGAGACAATGTCTAGAAATACCGTTTGGTTGGTACTTAGTGATGTGTATCTATATTCTTTTCGACATATCGAATTATATATCACTGTAAAGTATCAGTGTGAGAAAATTGTGAGGGTTCATCCAATTCTATGGAAGCTGAAGCTGCCAACCTTATTTATGCCAGGTCAGTGAGAAAGAGACAACTTGTTTATTGCCGGATGCTCATTGATGGAGATTCCAAAGCTTTTGTAGAGACAAATACATCTTTCAACTATGATATTCAAGCTGTCACAGAAGATTTTATCAATCGCATAGCTAAAAAAAAAGTTATCTCATTAGTCTACGTCAATATTTGCCTACATTTAAAAAATGGTAGTTCTCTCATGCTCCACATCAAATAGCATGAGATAGCTCAGAAGAAGGAGGCACATATAATGCAGGTGGATTTAACATATAACCATATGGGACGAATGTTCTGTCAATTATACAAGCGATTTATGGGGAAATTCTTTCGTAAGTTAAAGATCTTTTCATATTTCACCAACAATATTTTTAAATTGCAGTTTTCTCACAATTGTGATTTTCACTAATTTAGGAAGTGTTCGGTAGGTTAGTCTCGTTAACCATTCAAGATATCAATATTAAATTTGGCATACATATAGATCTATCAATACTGAGGGCACTCAGATATAGAAATGCAAGGTTTGAGAAATATATTTTTAAACACAATATTGTTAGTAACCCTAAGTTCTTATTTTTGGTAAAAATTGTATATGTCTTATTCATTGCACTTCCATCTGCTTGTTATCTGTATCAGAACAATTTAAAGTTGCTAGCTGCCTAGAACTATGGCTTATGTAAGTATTTCAATTAAAAAAGAAAAATAATATGAACTAGTTGTGAGTATTTACCTACTTTACGACATTGTTTCTAATCCAACATGGCCGCCATTTCCATTGCAACCCGACAAGTAATTAATTTAAAAGTTATATAATATTTCATTCCAGACCACACCTAGTACTACCTGATAAAAAATATCTAATTTGACTGAGAAATAAGAAAGTTAGCAACCGTTTGTCTTGTATCCCTTAACATTGAACGATCAGTTCGAGAGATTGAAGTCTACTGGAGCAGAAAAAGTGTTAAGGTATGTAAGATGGACTTCCCTACACAGCATAGGACAAGATTTATACGTGCACGTTCTTGTGACTCTCAAGAACAATATCAGTAGCAGCAGTAACAACAAGAGCTACAACAACGATTAAGCAGCAACATCAGCAATATCAGTAGCAGCAGTAACAACAAGAGCTACAACAACGAATAAGCAGCAACATCAGCAATATCAGTAGCAGCAGTAACAACAAGAGCTACAACATCAGTAGAAGCAGCAGAACATCAAGAACAAAATCAGCAGGAGTAATAACATCCCAACATCAGCAACAGTTGTATCAACCGCAGCATCAAACAACAACAGTAACAATAGCAACAACATCAACACCAGTGATCGCAACAGTCGCAATAACAACAACTGTAGCAGCAACAACATTATTAGCAACAACAACAGCAGAAACAACAACTTCAGTAACAACAACTTCAGTAGAATCAATAACTAACGATAATATTCACTTTCTTCCCACACAAAACTATTTGATGTCATTGTTAAATATCACAATCATAGAAGAGGACGACCACGTAAACGATGGATCGACGGAATATCCGAGGCACGTAATTTCACTTTGCATAAAGCGCATAAAGTAAAAGAGGCTCATCCAAGGTGCCTCATTTTTGGACCTGACGCCGAAAGGCAAAACATCCATAGAGAATAGATAGATAGACAGACAGGCAGGCAGGAAGGCAGATAGGCAGACAGCCAGACAGACAAGACATATAGACAGACAGATAGACAGACAGAGAGACAGACAGATAGACAGACAGATAGACAGATGATAGATAGATAGATAGATAGATAGATAGATAGATAGATAGATAGATAGATAGATAGATAGATAGATAGATAGATAGATAGATGATAGATAGATAGATAGATAGATAGATAGATAGATAGATGATAGATAGATAGATAGATAGATAGATAGATAGATAGATAGATAGATAGATAGATAGATAGATAGATAGATAATAGATAGATAGATAGATAGATAGATAGATAGATAGATAGATAGATAGATAGATAGATAGATAGATAGATAGATAGATAGATAGATAGATAGATAGATAGATAGATAGATAGATAGATAGATAGATAGATAGATAGATAGATAGATAGATAGATAGATAGATAGATAGATAGATAGATAGATAGATAGATAGATAGATAGATAGATAGATAGATAGATAGATAGATAGATAGATAGATAGATAGATAGATAGATAGATAGATAGATAGATAGATAGATAGATAGATAGATAGATAGATAGATAGATAGATAGATAGATAGATAGATAGATAGATAGATAGATAGATAGATAGATAGATAGATAGATAGATTAGATAGATAGATAGATAGATAGAATGGGATAGATAGATAGATAGATAGATAGATAGATAGATAGATAGATAGATAGATAGATAGATAGATAGATAGATAGATAGATAGATAGATAGATAGATAGATAGATAGATAGATAGATGGATAGATAGATAGATGGATAGATGGATAGATGAATAGAAGGGTAGGTGGGTGGGTGGGTAGGTGGGTAGGTAGATGGGTAGATGGATGGATGGATAGATGGATAGATAGATAGATAGATAGATAGATAGATAGATAGATAGATAGATAGATAGATAGATAGATAGATAGATAGATAGATAGATAGATAAAATAGAATAGATTCTATCTGTTCTGTTCGGTGCCTACGAACACCGTAAATCTGGAGAACCTGTGGCTTTTTCTGCCAGACCGCGAAATTAAACCCGCACTCACAGAGGGCTTGTCACACCGTCGTTATGTTATGTTACGTTATGCGATCGACGTCATGGCTCATTGGGCATTCCAATTCGTGCTCTGTCCTCCGCTGCAGCATCCATCCAAAAGTCCATTTACTCACCGTACCCACGAGAAGTTGATTACTATATCTTCTCTCTCTACCACGAAGACGACACTGTCTTATCTTATCTTTATCTTATCTTTATCTTATCTTAACCACATTTGCCGTGAAGCGCCGTGGGAGAGTTAGTTTCCTATCTTGTGCCAGGTGTGTTGCGCTTGACGTTGTTAGTCCATGCCTTCGCAGGGACTCCAATTCGTGCTCTGTCCTCCGCTGCAGCATCCATCCAAAAGTCCATTTACTCACCGTACCCACGAGAAGTTGATTACTATATCTTCTCTCTCTACCACGAAGACGACACTGTCTTATCTTATCTTTATCTTATCTTAACCACATTTGCCGTGAAGCGCCGTGGGAGAGTTAGTTTCCTATCTTGTGCCAGGTGTGTTGCGCTTGACGTTGTTAGTCCATGCCTTCGCAGGACTCTGAGATGTTATCTATCCATCATGTTCTTGGCCTGCCTCGTGCTCTGCGCCCTGAGTGGAGATTATTGTAGGCACGTAATGGTAGTAAATGTGGTTCCATTCTCATTAGATGGCCGAACCACTTGAGTCTTCGCTTCTCGATGTACTGTATGCATGGTATAGTACCAACGATGCTTCTGATATTCTCGTTTCTCACTCTATCTCGCCTTGTAACGTTGACAGCTTTTCGTAGACATCTCATTTCACATGTTGTAATCTTTCTTCTTGTGTCTTAGTCAGGGACCATGTTTGGCACTGATAGCAGAGAGTTGGAATAAATATGCAATTTATCAGTTGTCGTTTGACTGACATGTTAATGCTTGGATGTTTTAATAGTGGTGTTAGTTGGTATGTCACTTCGTTTGCCTTCTGGCATCTAGTCTCGATTTCTCTGTCCATCTTTCCATCTGCTGTGAATATACTCCCAAGATATTTGAATTATGGAGTCTGTTGTATTTTGACATTATTCACGTGTATATTTAGTTGACCTGTTGACCTACTTATTGTCATGACTTCTATTTTGGAGGTATTAATTTTCATGTCATATTTTTCGCATGTCGCTTGCAGTGCATTTATGTGTTGTTGAAGTTTGTGTTCGTTGTTGTAAATTATATTGATCATCTGCAAAAGTAGTTCGTTGATTAAATTGTAGTTGTTATCGAGGTTTTATCTGTCTTGGTTTTTGCTTATCCTGTCTATGTAAATATTGAAAAGTATAGGCGAAAGCACACACCCCTGCCTTACTCCTGATGATAATTCAAATTCGTCTGTCAGGCCGTCGCTTGTTCGTACTACGCTGAGCATTTTTGGTATAGCGCTCTAATATTGTCTAATAGTTCCCTTTGAATTCCGTATTCACTTAGTATGGCCCATAATTTGTTTCTGTTTATTCTATCAAAGGCCTGTCTGTCATGTCCAATCTTCGTCCAACGCGCTACGAACATGCTTGGGGCGGGCTAAAAGACTGTTTAAAACCTCTTTTTTTTTCCAAATACCTATTTCAGGTATAGATAAATGTCAATTTATCAAAGAACAGAACTATGAAACTTCAACCCTACCATCACAACTTATGCCCCAGTTTGGGTACATGTCTGTCCCAATCTTGCGTAATACAAATATTCATTTCAATTTTTCCTAAAAAACAAACAAACCCACCGCTGAACGCCTACTTGATTTTCATTTATGAAATGTAGCCCAGGTTGACATAAAGTTCATGTAATCTGTTTGAAACAGATATCAAACATTTGTACATGTATCAGACATTTTATCAGTTGGGTCAGGGTACAAAGTGAGACTAGGATGCCTCTTAGCAACCTCAAACTTTGTGTTGGTTATGTTTGTTGCTTTTTGATGGTTTTCGTCTTTCGATAATTGATGTTGATTTCTTATTGATGTTTTCTTGTCTACAATTGATGTTTTGTCTTGTCTACAATTGATGTTTTTGTCTTGTCTACAATTGCGCCGAGTGGTAACGGGGCCCAAATTTTGGGCAAAAAGAATAGAACCACTGTTACCTGCCACGCGTGTCGTAAGAGGCGATTAAGGAGGTTTGGCTGAAATCGGATGCATGCGTCCGCTAGGGAATGCTAACCCGAAACAAATGCTTTCAGAAAACGGATGCACCAGGCTGTAAGGCGCATAACATGGTGCAACGACCTCACAGAGGAATGGGATAACGGATTCTACGGTCTCCAATCTGCCTCGGAATTTAAGCAAGCTTTAAAGAATGTCAGACCTATCATCTCGGGGGGGCCCAAAAACACTGCGGTGGGAGGTGGGCTCAAACGGGAGCAGAAATCATAGGAATTATATCTACAGAACTATCCCCATTATGCAGACTTGAGAAGAAAGACTGGCCCCCTTACACCAGCTCCCAAAACAAACTGTATGGGGTGGCTGATAATCGGGCAGACGGCTGCCTTTATTAGGAACGAAAATTTTCAAACTAGTGAGAACGCAGAAGACAAACTGTATGGCGTGGCTGATAATCTGAGGCAGACGGTCATCTATACAAGAGTTTTCAAAGTCATCTATACAAGAGTTTTCAACGTCATCTATACAAAGCGTTTTCAAAGTCATCTATACAAGAGTTTTCAAAGTCATTTATACAGGTTTTCAAAGTCATCTATACAAGAGTTTTCAAAGTCATCTATACAAGAGTTTTGAAAGCCACTATGAAGCGTTTTCAAAGTCAACTATACAAGTTTTCAAAGTCATATATGCATGTTTTCAAAGTCATCTATCAAGCGTTTTCAAAGTCATCTATACAAGTTTCAAAGGATCTATACAAGAGTTTTCAAAGTCGTCTATGCGTTTTCAAGTCATTTGTACAAGAGTTTTAAGTCATCTATACAAGAGTTTTTTAAAGTCATCTATACAACCTGCATTTCTTACGACATTAGTGATATCTGCACTATAAATTGACTATCCTTCCTGGATCACTGCTGTATCAGCCAGGCGATCTTCATGCTCGTTGTCCTGTACTCCTGCATTCACTGGTACAAAAATACAAATAAAATGAGTTATTCGAGGGTGAAAACCGTTACCACCTTATACAAATAGCCTGAATTATATTACGCAGTATCATTGAGTTGTTTCAATAGAGAATATTTATTTGAGAATATATTGACATAATAAACTAGCATTTGGAAATACTGTTTTAAATTCAGGAATGTATAATTTCGTAGTCCCTATTTCTTTGTATTTTATTAAACCGGTTCTTTTCTGCTTGCTTTTTGCTCTGCTAACGACGCTCTTTTACACTCCTATTTGAAGTTAGAATTATACTTTTAACTTATTTCTCTTGGCTTCTGTGGAGCATAGGTCTCAAATAAAGTTCCCCACTTTTCCGGTTTCTGCTGTTTTTGTTATGTCTTCCCGGGATAGTCCAGCCTCTTTCAGTTCCTCAAGAAGACTTCATCACCAAGTCTGTTTAGGTCATCCTTTTTTCCCTTTTTCCTTGGGTTTCCCCCAAGTGCTTGTCTAGTGAAACTCGACTATGTGACTTCCGTAGGGTATGCCCTATCTACCGCCATGTTCTCTTAATAACCAGGGTCACTATGGGTTCCTGTACTATTCTTATCCACAGGTCTGTGTTTGCAGCTCTGTCATACCATCTCAGTCTGAGAATACGTCAAAGACATCAGTTGACAAAGGTATGAATCGTATTTCTACTTAACTTGTGATTCGCCCGTTTCTGAACCTTTCAGCAAACACAAATTTCACATTTGAGCTGAATATTGAGTTTTGTTTTCGTAGAGAGGGCAGTAGGTTTCCACACTTTATGTGGATAGCAAAAGCTTGTCAAGCTTTCCTAATCCTGGCATTAATGTCCTCATCTGTACCTCCTGATTGACTGATATTGCTTCCAAGGTAGACAAATCACCAACATCTTCTTTTCCCTTCCCCCAATCAATATTTGGTCTTGCTGTATATTGTTGCATCACAGTATTTTTTTCTTCTCTTGACTGATTTTTAAAACCGACCCTTTGTGCCGTTTCCGTCCAGTATCCACTTTTCCTGCATGTCTTGTAGTCTGTGTTAGAGCAAGGCAAGATCATCTGCGAAAAACAAGATCCTTTAATTTTAATATAAGTGTATTATTCTGTCACTGATATCCCATGTCACAAAATCAGATATACATCTCCGTATAACGTATTGTCTGCTCACTGAATAGCTAGACAGATTTACTGGGCTGAGAATTAACTATCGTTTGCCTTAACTGTCGTCACACAGTCTACAGATTTAATGTGCGTTATTGAGCTGCAGACAGAATAAACATCCTCCAGATCTTACAGATGTGTCAACATGCGTTCTCGATAACACGGGACTGATTACTTAGAGATTCGGCAATAAGGCTCTCAATGCAAAACTATAAACAGTAAACTCTGGATAAACAGGCTCCAGCATAACAAGGAATTAAGACAGAATTAAGTCTAGAAGGACATATTTCGACATCACAAAACTAAACAGTTAGATCTATATAAGGACATACGACACAATAATTGATTTGATTGTAGTCAGGGGAGTGGTCATGAAACCAGGAAGGACTAACGCACGCTCGTACTGGGTGTTGGATTGTACTACTACTGCCTAGGTAAACAAGAAATGATCAAAGAAGAAAGGTAAACTAGAAATCAGAAATCGCGTCCTCAGTACAGGTGTGTCACTCAGAAAGGCCATCCTAAGAACAGGTGCGTCACTCAGAAAGGCCATCCTAGGAACAGGTGTGTCACTCAGAAATACCATGCTAAGAACAGGAATGTCACTCAGAAATACTGTTCTAACAGCTGTGTCACTCATAAATACTTTTTTAAAAAACAGCTGTGTCACTCAGAAATACTGTTTTAAGAACAGCTGTGTCACTCAGAAATACTGTTTTAAAAACAGCTGTGTCACTCAGAAATACTGTTTTAAGAACAGCTGTGTCACTCAGAAATACTGTTCTAACAACAACTGTGTCACCCATGGCGCCGCAGATATCTCCGTCTTGCTGTTAACAGAGCAACGTCATAATAAAAGAACTATTCAGGGCATTGAAGAAATTGAAAAGTAAGCAGAAATCTAGGAAAATAGAATTGTACAGAAGCACATTATGGTCAATTGTTTCAAAACATAATTATGTATTATATATACTCTTATTCAACACATAGAGTTAGACGGTCTAGACAGATTTCTCCATCAGACAGATTTCTCCATCAGACAGATTTCTCCATCAGACAGATTTCTCCATCAGACAGATTTCTCCATCAGACAGATTTCTCCATCAGACAGATTTCTCCATCAGACAGATTTCTCTATCAGACAGATTTCTCCATCAGACAGATTTCTCTATCAGAGTTCAGACAGACTTCCCCTTCAGACATATTTCTCCATCAGATTATGTCTGCATAATGGGTACAGTTCTGTAGGATATAATTCCTATGATGAGAAATTAAGGTAGATTCCTCCATTAGAGAAAGTTCAGACAGATTCCTCCATTAGACAGAGTTCAGATTTCTTCATCAGACAGAACTCAGACAGATGTCCCCTATCAGACAAGAGCTCAGACAGATGTCCCCTATCAGACAAGAGCTCAGACAGATGTCCCCTATCAGACAAGAGCTCAGACAGATGTCCCTATCAGACAAGAGCTCAGACAGATGTCCCTATCAGACAAGAGCTCAGACAGATGTCCCTATCAGACAAGAGCTCAGATAGTCTAAATTTACTTTTTCTGTCACAGAAAAAAAGATCAAAATCTAGAAGTGACTAAAAGAAGTTCCTAAATAAGAAATCGATATTCCAGCATTGTAAAACCAACACCTAACATTTACAAATAGCGAAACATTTACAAACGACTTCATGAGCAATTAAATTTTACCAATTAATATATTGTCTATTGTCTATTCCCAGGTGGAAGATGTAGTTGGCTGTCCACTCTGCCGTTAAGCGTAGGGATGGGAGCTTTAATTTGCGTTCTAGGGCTAGATAAATCGTCCTTGTTGTGTTATATCCGTGTTTATGGGGTCTCTGTGGCTGAGTGGTTAAGCCCTTTGCCTTGCGAGTCGTAGGTCGTTGGTTCAAATCCGGATCGTGGCCTTCTGTTCACGGTGCAGTTTTTCCAAAACCCCTAGGATTGTTGCCGGAGCTACGGAGTTCGTGCAATACTCTCGGCAGGTGGCGTGCCATTTCTGCTGAGAGGGACGAGCCATATGGGGTAAAACCCGGTGCAATGAAGTCAATCCTTCGGCTTTAAAACACTTTAGATCCGTGTTTATGTAGTGTTGTCTTGATATTGTCTATCCATCTTTTCTTGGTCTTCCTTAGCTCTAATACCGATCTTTTTTTATTGTATGCTGTTATTTGTGGTTGGTTGTATTTCATTTTTTTTAACCCAAATTTAAATTTATACAAGTCTAAACCAATCAAAAACCATATTCCCTGTAACCCCAATTTAAATGGTTGAAAAACCTTTCCCAGTTTTTGACTTGGAGTGCAAAAAATAAAGCACACACACAAAAAAGTCAAAACACATCAAAAATCCCTTATCAGCGGGGGCTATATTAACTCAAAAAAGGCCCCTTATTCAATTTGTCGCAGCTAAACAACTAAATTTTTGTTCTAGAAATTCTTGGGTTTGGTTTTGGGAAAAGAAAGGATTCCGACATTGGAAATCTCATTATTATTTTTTTTAAAAATAATGTTATATATTGAGTATATTATAGGGCCCTTTTTTTCTTTTTTTACAGACGGTCAATTGGAAAGTACTTTACTGTGACAGTTTTTGAGTTTACGCTTTTCTCTTGTCTTTCAGCTCACACAAAGTCTCTTCTCAAAAGACTCTGCGCCCTTTTCGAAATTTTGGGTTTTAAAACAACTCTGTCATCAGCTAGTCCCCCCCTGTGCTGGGACCAGGAAAAGTTTTTTTGAGGGTTGCAGACATTTTTATATCTGAGCAGTGGTCTGCCCTGGTGCCCCCTTCCCCAAAGTTAACAGAACAACATTTTTTTTGATCACAATTTCCATTTTTGTCGCATCCCCCAAACCTCTTATTCCCCCTTTAACACCCAATTAGTGAGATATTAATAATGAAAAACAAGGGAAATAATTAGGGGGTGAAAAAATCAGAGAAATGTCTGGTCAACCAAGTAACAACTTTATAAAAAAGAAAGAGGGAGATATTTTGGGAACCCCTTAGAAGAAATGTCGATAACCCATAGCAACTGTTATAAAAAGGGAGAAGATGGAGATATATTGAAAAATTTGGAGAAAAAATGTCTCGTAAACCCACAAGAAAAACCCCAAAAGAAAAAAAGATAGAATGTTGGACACATTGAGAAGAAATGTCTGGTCAACCACAAGTAACAATTTTATAAGAAGGAAAGATGGAGAATTTTGGGAATCCCGTGAGAAGAAATGCGGTCAACCAAAAAACTTTTTAAAAGGGGAAGATGGAGATATGTTGGACATTTTTGGGGAAAAAAATGATCAAAGACTAAATATCAGCCATTGAAGTGTGAAAAGGGTTTAAGCAAGAGAAGACGTTATGGGGAAATCCGCCCCCAGCATTAGAGAGAGTAGAAAACGTCCAGTGATAGAAGACATTGAACAAGTTTCACAGGTTTGAGATATGGAGAAATTGATTCAAAAAATAATCGTACGGGAGGAATGCATAAAACATATAAATATGGAGCACAAAATTTGTTTTACCAAATTGGTATACAAAGGGTTTTTTCAAAAGTTCCCTGTTAATTTTAAAAAATTTTTTTTATTGGTGTTTTATAAAACAAAGGGCAGTGTATTTTAGGGGGATTGATAGGTTTGACCGGGGGAAATTTGGGGTTTTTATACAATATACTCAAAGGTGTTCCAAAGTGTTGGGTAGGGCAAAGCAAAAAATGATTTATAAGGGGGGAAAATTAATGGTTTTTAAAGGGGAGATAAATTTTTAGGATAAGGGGAAATAGGCCTATTTTTCATAAAGTGAAGGCAAACAAATACTCCACTCTACCCACCCTTAAAAAGCTTATATTACTCCCCCCCTAGGGGGGGGCACAGGATCGAAAAAGCCAAAAAAAAATTTCTAAAGGAGATAATTATTGGTTTTTTTAAGGGAGATCATTTTTTGGGTTTTTAAAGGGGGATCTTTTTTTTATTTCGATAGATATTATATAATTATATATAAATAGGGCTTTTAACTAAAAAAACTAACAATTGAAGAAAAAAGAAACTAAAATAAACGGGGTTTAAAAAGAAACAGCATGAATATAAAAAACTGCTAAAAAGAAGTCAAGAAAGAAACCAAAAGACAAGAAACAACAAGTCCCCGCATAAAAAAAATTATGAATTAAGAAAAAAAAGAGAGAGAAAGGGAATAAAATTAATATAATAAGTGACTTGCCCATCAATAAAGTATAAACGATAAAAGGCAAAAAAACAGAAAAGAAAGATGTACTAGAAAGAGGGGAGGAGACGAAAAACTTTATGAAGACACATCAAAAAACCACAAAATAATAAAGAAAGGAAGAGACAGAACCAGAGCCCATGTTGAGAAGTCCCTGGCCATCAAAGCCTGAAGAGGGGGAAAGCCCGGGGTGGTAAATTCCCGCTAAATTTGTTTAAAGAGGGGGGGGGCCGTTTTTCGGGAATCAAATTTGCCAAAGATAGGGGAATATTTTCCTCCGGGCCAAAGGGAATAAAAAGACAGTATTTATACCTATTCCAAAAAGGAAACAAGAAACATGCACCAACACAGAACTATTGCTCTTATAAGTCACGCCAGCAAAATCCCATAAAAAACATAATGGGGGGATAACAAAAATTTAAAAATGAAATACACAAACATAACAGGTTTAAAAGGAGAGGCACTAGAGATCATATTTGTAGAGAGACTCATTATCGAGAAAAGAAGGAAAAAATAGAATTGATGCATGTTTCATAGACTATAGCAAGACTTTCAATATACAACACCAGAAAATGTGGGAAAATCATGAAAAAATGCACCCCTTTTAAACTGAATTTTTCCAACAAAGGAACCTTTTAGAGGAAATAGCTGAATGGTTTGAGTTGGTGGGACAAGGGATGTATTTTGTCACCATACTTATTCAACTAATTTGGGGAAAATCAGAGGAATTTTTAAAAAGATGTAAATATTTTATGGGAAACGATTTCACTATAGGCGGCAAAAGATACCAGAGCGATACGCAGACGAAAAGTATTATTATCCACCGCAAAGAAGGTTTGAAAACCCAACAGACCAAGAAACATAGCGAAGACCAACATCTATATTTGAATACACAAAAACAAAAATCATGTCAACTGACAAAGCAAAAGGCTCACCTAACATCCAAGTAAACAATGAAGAACTCCAATGTGTAGAGAGCTACGAATATCTGGTCTCAATAATTAACAATAACGGTGACTGTTCCAAAGAGATCTCAAGAAGACTGGCAATAGCATTCAAGAAGTTAAACACAATGAAGAACAAATGGCAAAGCACCAGCAAAATACTAAAATTAAAAAAATATTGAGAGCATGTATTTTCCTAGTGGCTCTTATGGTTGTGAATCATGGACTATTACACAAAAATTAAGGACGAAAATCCAGTCCTTCGAAACTAAATGCTACAGAAAGATCCTACGAATACCATGACGAAAAATAAAGAACACACATGTCCTGAAGAACTAAATGTTAAAAAGAATTGGCTGATAAACAACATACTATACAGAAAATTACATACTTTGGTCACATCAAGCGTCACGATAGCCAGGAAAGAAAAATACTAGAGGGCAGGGTCCCAGGACGCAGAGGCAGACCAAGAAGAAGATGGCTAGAAGATATTAAAGAAACCATGAACATGACCATCGACAAAAGTGGTGAACTGGCAAGAGACAGAGTGAATTTCAGATGTGCTGCAAAGAGAGCAACGTCCTATAAAGGATACGCACCGTGATGATGATATATAAAATATTTTTTTAAATCGATAAATTTGTAAAATTTTATTTTAACTGAAATAAAACCGATAAAAAAAATTTTCTATGATATTTTTGTTAACTTAAGCTATATTTAGTTATGACGAAGTATTTAAATGTATATTGACTTCCAGTGCTTGTCTATGGTAAGGTAATGTTCTTTGTGTTCTATTTGAACAACGTCAGGTAGGACAATGAAGAAGTATATTTTTGTATATATGGTGTATGCGTGATTGATATATATGTGATAGTTTTACATATATAAGGTATATCTGAGTGTGCTTGATAGTCAGGTAGACATATAAACGGAGTGGTGCAGTAAAGGGAGAATTTGATATTAAAGCATGTGATAGTATTTACTTTATATACAGTATGTGATTGAGGTTGTATAGTCAGATATATAAAAGGTAGGGCAATGGAGATTATGGATGTTCAAGTATATAATAGTATTCACTATAGGAGTGTGTGTATTTAGACCAATATATATTAGCGTTATTCTTGCTTTGACATACAGTAATTTACTATAGATACATATATACATATAGATAGACAGGTATACATATATAACTCAAATATATATACAGTTATAAATAAGAAACATGGTGACTTATATACAATATATTTATTGAAAGTGATATATATATATATATATAGTTATAAAATAGTAGAAAGTAAAGGTGAAACTTGATCGTCACCATTTGTAAAACAATCGGACTAATGGTATACTATCTACAGGAAAAGCATGAAGCAAATCGTAGATACTCAACATGACACCAGCTACAGGACAAGTCGGGCATATGAACTGGTCGATTAGTCATAAAGTGAGATGATTATATTTGTTTATATGTGTGTATGTTAGTGTTGTATGTAATATGTTTGGTCATGTTAATATAAAACAGTAGGGGGCAGGAGATGTTAGAGTAAGTGAATAGTGAGCTGTTAGGAGTTAATTGATAGTATTTAGTATATGAGTGTGTGTGTGTTATATCACATATATTAGTTCTTATAAGTGTGGATGATCATAAGGTATATAATTATTGATTTTTGACAGATGTATCAACAATGTAGTTTGTGTTTATTTATTGTGAAGAATTTAGTCAATTATTTATACAAATATATATTAATTTTATATATAATAAATTTAAAATAAATCGATAACTTGCAGTAGTAATATGATGAAATTGACAAGTTATCGATTTACTGCATTTTAAATTACTTCTTAAATGTACTAGTAATTATTGACAGCTATTTATAGCTTTATTTACTAAAATGTTATGTTATGTATATACAACTATCTTAGTACAATGTACCTATGCAACGAAATTGAAAAATATACAAAATAAGTCTGTTGTATCAATATGTCACTTTCAACTTGTCATCTCTCATTCTAAATTTTGTACCTTCTCTTCAACATGAACACCACACTTCATATCATAAATACAGATGTCCGATGTTACAACATGTGTTCTGCGTCATTCACGTTCTATCATGATTGAGTTAACAAAACCAAAGGATCCACGTGCAGATTGATTAGGTACGAGATAGGCGAGCTGCCAGTCATATTGCCAGTTAATAAATCAACAAAAGTTGCCCAGCTGTTGCAGCGTTCGTGTTTCAGATATATTGTTATAGAATTTCTACATATTACACTTTTGTTTTGTAAAGAACTCTAAATAAATTTTCTCGTAATTAATGCTTTTGTTCTTGGAAATGATTCTCATTAAATATTAACTGTAAAAAAAAAAAAAAAACCATATATAGTCACCTCAAACTTCTAAGAGGTCAACTCTCCTTTCCTTTGGACACCTGTCACTTATAACAGGCACTTCTTATGGTCACCTCACATCCTAACGTGTGCACTTCTCACTTCTACTTTTGACATCTCTCATTTCTAACTTGACCACTTCTAACATTGTCACTTCTCATTTCTAATATAGTCGCCTTGCACTTATAACATAGTCACCGTATAGTCACATAGGCGACTATATTAGAAATGAGAAGTGACAATGTTAGAAGTGGTCAAGTTAGAAATGAGAGATGTCAAAAGTAGAAGTGAGAAGTGCAACGTTAGATGTGAGGTGACCATAAGAGGTGCCCCTGTTATAAGTGACAGGTGTCCAAAGGAAAAGGGAGAGTTGACCTCTTAGAAGTTTGAGGTGACTATATATGGTTTTTTTTTTTTTTTATACAGTTAATATTTAATGAGAATAACATTTCCAAGGAAACAAAAGCATTAATATACGAGAAAATTCTTATATTTAGAGTTCTTTACAAACAAAAGTGTAACTTATGTAGAAATTCATAACAATATATCTGAAACACGAACGCTACGGAACAGCTACTGGCAACTTTTTTTGTTGAATTTATTAACTGGCAATATGGACTTGGCAGCATACGCCTTCTCTACGTACCTAATCCAATCTGCACGTGGATCCCTTTGTGTTTTGTTAACTACAATCATGTATAGACCCAATGAATGACGCAGAACACATGTTGTAAAACATCAGGACATACTGTATATTTATTGATATATATGAATGTGAGGTGTCATGTTGGAAGTGAGAGGTAACCAAAATTTAGAATTGAGAGATGACCAAGTTGAAAGTGACATATTGATAAACAACAAACTTATTTTGTATATTTTTTTTTCAATTTACGGTTGCATAGGTACACATTGCTAAGATAGTTGTATATACATAACATAACATTTATAAATAAAGCTATAAATAGCTGTCAATAATTACTAGTACATTTATGAAGTGAAATTTAAAATACGAGTAAATCGATAACTTGTCAATTATACGGTCATATTTTTACTACTGCAAGTTATCGATTTATTTTAAATTTATTATATATAAAATTAATATATATTTGTATAAATAATTGACTAAATTCTTCAACAATAAGTAAAACACAAACTACATTTGGTGATACATCTATTACTAAAAATCAATAATTATACTTATATGAGTCATCACCCTTGTACTAAGAATAACTAATATATCTTGATATAACACACACACACCCTCATTTACTAAATACTATCGCATACAAACACTGTAACAGTGACTCTCTACATTCACTTACTTCCAGACATCTCCTACCACCCTGCTTAGTTTTATATATAAACATGACCAAACATATATTACATACAACACTAACATACACACTATAAAACACAAATATATAAATCACACTCCTCTTTTACACTTATATAACTAATCGACCAGTTCATATGCCCGGCTTTCATATGCCTGGTTTTCATATGCCCGGTATCATATGCCCGGTATCATATGCCCGGTTTTCATATGCCCGGTTTTCCTATAGGTTAGTATACCATTACGTCCGATTGTTTTACAAATGGTGACGACAAAGTTTCACCTTTACTTTCCTACTATTTTATAACTATATATATATATATATATATATATCACTTTCAATAAATATATTGTATATAAAGTCACACATGTTTCTTATTTATAACTGTATATATATTTGGTTATATATGTATACCTGTCTATCTATATGTATATATGTATCTATAGTAAATTACTTGTATGTGCAAAGTAAGAATAACGCTATATATATTGGTCTAAATACACACAACTCCTCCTATAAGTGAATACTATTATATATTGAACATACCATAATCCTCCACTTTACCCTACCCTTTTTATATATCTGACTATACAACCTCAATCACATATACACTTATATAAGTAATACTATCACATACTTTAACATATCAAAATTGTCCCCTTTACTGCCCCACCTCCCGTTTTATATGTCTACCTGACTATACAAGCACACTCAGATATACACTTATATATGTAAATACTATCACATAATACCTATACAATCACGCATACACACATATATACACAAAATATACTCTTCATTTAAGAGTACCTACCTTAACGTTGTTCAAATAGAACACAAAGAACATTACCTTACCATAGACAAGCACATGAGAAGTCAATATACATTTTAAAAATATTATGTCATATCTAAATATAGCTTATGGTTAACCAAAATAAAAATATCACTAAAAAAGAATTTTATCATTTTTTTAAATATTACGTTAAAATCAATTTTACAAAAATTATCGATTTTTCAAAAATTATCGATTTAAAAAAAATATATATATTTTATATATAACTATAAATATAATACCTATCTAAATGGGGGAAAAATGATCTTGCCCTTAATAACCTAAAACGATTTCCCTTACATAAACCAATAATTATCTCCCCTTAGTAAATCATTATTTGGCTTTGCTCCACCCCTAGTGCTCCACCCCTTATTACTATATAAGCTTTATTAAGGGTGGGGTAGGGTGGAGTATATTGCTCTTGCCTATCACTATAAGTGCCAAAAATGGGGACTAAGTACCCCTTATCAACTACAAATTATCTCCCCTTACATAAACCAATAGTTATTTCCCTTAGTAATTCTCTTCTTGTCTTTGCTCCTATCCGACGCCTAGGAACACCTATGAGTATATTGCTATATAAACCCAATCCCCGCCTCAAATCCTATCCAACCTGCTCATAAAATATACCTAAGAACACTTTGACATACTACTGTTGTTTCATTGATCTGGTTTTATTTTAGTTTGTTAAGACATGAATGTTCTCGGGATAATTACGACAGTAGTTTCCCTCTTGCTTTCCGTCGATCAGTGACTATACTAGACGGGGATCGCAGCCATTGTCTCTATTGGGATATTCTGCCTTCAATCACGGAGTGAGACATATCTGACCATATATTGTCTTCTGCTGTCACTGTTCCATTCCCCATTTACGTATTTAAAATAAGACCAGAAGTTAAGGAAGAACAATGTGAGCTTTGTGAACGCAGGGAACAAACAACGCAATATATACAATAAGAACAATAATGGAAAGATCAATAGAAATGAAGTTGGACTTATACTTATGTTTCATAGACTACTCAAAAGCTTTCGATAAAGTAAAACATGGAGAAATAATCAGGATGTTAGAAAGTATAAATATTGATGGTAAAGATCTTAGACTGATCAAGAATTTGTACTGGCAATAAAGCGCAGACATGAGAATCAGTGTGGAAACTACCAGGCGATACAATTAGGAGTAAGACAAGGATGTTTACTCACCAGACTTGTTTAACCTATACAGTGAAACATCATGTTCATATAGAAGAAAAGGCCACGCCTGAGTTGTTACCGGGGCCCAAATTTGGGGTGTAAAGAACAGAACCACTGTTACCTGCTACACATGTCGTAAGAGACTACTAAGGAGCTTTGGCTGAAATCGATGCATGTGTCCTAAACGAAGAAGTCTATGCGTTTAGGGCTACAAACCAATGTGCAACGTATACACGTTCTTGGCAAAGATCAAACATATCACAAAAGTGATTAAATTGGTCTAAAGAATGAACAAATGAAGAAGAAGAAGAAAAGGCAGGAGTAGCAGTTAGTGGACAAAATATGAACAATCTAAGATACGCTGATGACACACTTCTCATGGCTACAAATGAACAAGATCTACAAGATTTGATAGACATATATTAGTGAGAGAACGTGAAAAGAAAGGACTAAGCATGGATATAAAGAAAACTATGGGAGTCTGTAGCATAAGTGGTAGTAAGCTAGACCACAACCAAAGCGTACCAGGTTCAAATGCCATGGTGGGCAGTTTGAAAGCAAATTCGTTCCCACGGATTTTTACGAACGCAAAATATACCTCATCGTTCAGAAAGCAATGGTAAACTACTGAATGTACAATTGGTGCCTAGAAAATCGATGACTCGTTTACCGTGATTGATGGTTAGGTCCTGTAAAGGAAATTCCGCGATTTTCATTTTCATAAAGAAAACAGATGTAATGGTCATCTCAAAGAAACAGAAAACGCTACAATATACCAGCAAAATAAACAACACAACACTGAAACAAGTCCATCGATTCAAGTATTCTGGGAACATTCCTAACATCAGATTGAAGATGTACAACAGAGATTAGGAGTAGAATAGCTCAAGCGAAAGCAGCTTTTATTGAAAATGAAGAATGCACTATGCGTGAATTCACTACCAATGTCATTGCTGAAACGAGTACTACATTGCTATATTGAACCAATACTTATGTATGGCAGCGAATCATGGAAAATGAAAAAAACAATCAATGAGATAGCTGGAAACCATAGAGATGTGATTTTAACAAAAGCGTGCTGGAACCCCATTGAAATCGAACGAAAAACAATTGATGAAGTTTTAAAAGAGACTTGAACATATCGAAAATTGACTTTCAAAGAATAGGCATTAGACAATCAAGGGTTTTCCAGACATATCATGTAAATAGGAAGTTTGAAACATTTGGTGACAACCGGTAAAATACAGGGAAGAAGATATCTTGGATGGCAGAGGGCAAAGATGTTGGATGGCCTGACATTGTGGTTCAACACAAGAGCGACTTCAGAACTGATTTCAACTGCACCAAGAAGAGAGAGTTGTGGAGAAACATGATCGCCTACGCCGGCAGGCAAGGACTTGATTGGATTGATAGTTGACTAATTACATTAGCTTATAAGTTGTCTAATACGGCAAGAAGAAGACGTGTTCACTGATTGATATTTTAACTATTTCAGAATTAGAGAGGAAACTAAAAACTGTATCTCATTTCAGACATAATGTCGCTACCGTTTGGTCTGAAACCACTTTTCCTCGGAGGCGTAGCTGTTTGGCATGGGACTACTGTTACATATAGTTGTACAGCAACGAAATACTGGTCCAGTTACTACATCTAAAGTGGACATGAGTTTTGGGCTACTCCAGTATTGTGACACAGATGCGTCAAGGACTATACAAGTTGACGGGAGAAGTATATTTATTTCCTACTAGCTGTACTGCTGCGTTGCTGCGCGTCCAAAAGAAATTGAATTTAAAGGAAACTTCCTATAACAATATTTAATAATTATTTTGGATCATAGTAATTTTGTTCATTTTCTTGAGAAAAAAAACCTTACAATTTAACGTTTCATTTTAATTCTGTTTATTGAAGTGCTTTTGGATATACAATATTTTTTGTTTGTCCGTCTGGTGCGTACACGAATAAATCAGAAGATTTTCCGACGCGTGAACAGGCCACATATAGCTGTCCATGTGAAAAGCAGGATTTTCCAAATGTAGTCCAACACTTGTAGTGATTGTCCTGTGATTTTTGATGGTCATTGCAAAGAGTCGCACCGAAACTGCAAGCGTTTGAATTTGAATGGCATGTCTGTTGGAATCATTGGGATGCTTGGCAATAGTATATCTTCTCCTTGAAATTTTCCATTTAAAATTGTACCTTCGATGATATTGTTCATCATATTTTTCACTAAAAGCCTGGTACCATTGCAAAGTTGTGGCGGTTTGATGTTTCAAAGAAGAATGATAAGCACGCCAATGTTCAATATTAAAAATGTGGTGGCATGCCTGGCAACCATGAATTCAAGAATCAGTTGATAATTGACAACATCGTCTTGATTCATTACAGTAACGATGGACTTATACGTTATCACTTCGCCTGGTATTTTGTTTTGAATGCTCAAATTCATGGCATATACATCCTTGTTTTTTTGCTGCTAATATTGCACATGCACTGAGCCACTGATGATTTTTGTAATTATGTGCGACATTTGGGAAAACTTGTGAATCAATTCGTCTGTGGTTGCTGTGATTTAGCAGAAGTTTGTTGGCAACGGGATACATAGCGTGGATTCATCGATTGGCATTGTACCATTCCCAATATCCAACAATTGTTTTGCGAAACGTTCAGCGGTTGCATCATGGTGTAGTTGTATACGCATATTGGTCTTCAAAGTCAATTTCTGTATGTGTCGCCATAAAACTGATGATTTCAGACATGCATTAAGTTCATCAGCGGGTGTTGATCTTGGTATAACTGGTAGAGTTTGCCGGAAATCAGCCAGACAATAAAATGAGTGCGCCACCGAAGAGCTGGTCATTGCCTCTCAAATCTTTTAGTGTACGATGCAGCGCTTCTAATGCTTTTTTGTGCGACATAGTACATTCATCCCATATAATGAGTTGACATAATTGGAGTACTTTACCCATTGCAGAATTTTTGTTGATATTGCATGTTGGGGTCTCAGTGATTTGCATATTCAATGGCAATTTCAGCGCTGAATGCGCTGTTCGGTCACCATCTAAAAGAGTTGCCGCAATTCCAGAAGATGCGATTGCCAGTGCAATATTATTTCGTGATCGTATGGTTGCCAAAATAAGTGAAATGAGAAAAGTTTTGCCTGTGCCTCCGGACGCATCTATGAAATACAATCCACTGTTTTGGCTTGTAATTGCATGCATAATTCTGTCATATGCTACGCGTTGTTTTGGAATCAATTTTGGAAGATTCGTTTGAACAAATGTACTCAATTCGTTGATATCAAAGTTAGAAGATTCATTTGAACAAATGTACTCAATTCGTTGATATCAAAGTTAGAAGATTCGTTTGAACAAATGTACTCAATTCGTTGATATCAAAGTTAGAAGATTCGTTTGAACAAATGTACTCAATTCGTTGATATCAAAGTTAGAAGATTCGTTTGAACAAATGTACTCAATTCGTTGATATCAAAGTTAGAAGATTCGTTTGAACAAATGTACTCAATTCGTTGATATCAAAGTTAGAAGATTCGTTTGAACAAATGTACTCAATTCGTTGATATCAAGTTGAAGATTCGTTTGAACAAATGTACTCAATTCGTTGATATCAAAGTTAGAAGATTCGTTTGAACAAATGTACTCAATTCGTTGATATCAAAGTTAGAAGATTCGTTTGAACAAATGTACTCAATTCGTTGATATCAAAGTTAGAAGATTCGTTTGAACAAATGTACTCAATTCGTTGATATCAAAGTGTGTTTCTTGTTCCAACTCACAATCGAAAAGTTTGTTTGGGATCGTTGTCACAGCAGCCATTCCCAATTGTAGCAGTGCTTTATTAGTGATTGCCAAACATATGTCCTCAATCGACACCAATGCCTCATTATATACGTTTGGTGTGAATCGAATGTCTGGATATTGATTCGTTGCACGCAATCGATGTAGGATAGTCTTTGTATTTTTCCCAAAGTTCTTTTGGATTGGATGGGAAGCACGTTGTTAATATTACTGCAAATAATGCGCATATTTGCTGTGATCGTGCAGTATTGGATGCATCAGAGAGTGAAGTGTCCCAATGTGCATCGTTTTCAAGAAGATTTAATTCTTGGCAAGCTTCACGATAAGTACATACGTGACGTTAACTGTTCTCAATTCCTGGAAGGATGTTGGTCCACGTTTGTTGATTAACAGTAATCGCAAGTAAAAGCATTTTGCACTGTTTGGATGAACAGTATACAGACGGCCTAACGCGTCGGTCGAATATAAATTGGGATGTCCTTCAACTGCTTTACCTTGTTTGCGACTTTGAAACTTTTTCGCTGCTGCATTCCATGTGTATTTTAATGTTGGCAGTTCAGAGTAAAGTAGCGTCTTTGCAAATATATCATCTCACACAATGAGAAAATGCAGTTAATTGTGTTGTCGATGGTGACAATGCTAGTGCACATGCATTTTCTGTTGTGAAGTACACGCACTGTCCATTTTCAAGGTGCACTGCCAAATGAACAACTGTTGGATGTCATTCATGGATTGGAAATGATGAAATGCGTCATACTGCTTCATTGCTACTAATGTAGCGTCCCAGTTGATAATGCTCGATTTCATCAATAGATGCACTTATATTTCCCACTCCAAAAACTGCCATAGCGCTTCCTTTGTTGACATATTTGCAAATGTACTAGATCGATTTCACCGAATTGCAATACTCAACATTTATGTGTGCTTTGTACGTCTTCGAGAGTAACGGTGAATACGGTATAACCCAACGATTATTGACTTCAACATCATTGTTTCGCACTTTTGCAGTGATGGATTTTCCGCCATCTTCATTTGATCGTTGACGATAGAGGATATCCGTCATTGCCAGTGATAGTATCGGCATGTAAGTCTTCGGTATCTTTCTGCATTTTCCATCAAACATGCATGGTGAATTATTGTTGAGTAAGCCACATGGACCATGAATCATGTTTTTGGTGACGACTTCAAATAAGTCTGGATCAATGTCAATATCTGGTATTTCTGCTGAGATGACTTGATCAATTTGATCTGGTGTGACTTTCGATCAACCAAATCAAAATGTGTGCATGTAAAACCTTTTTTGCATTCGATGGAATACATCCAACAGCGTGTCTCTCCAAAAACACACTGCTTGACAATGAAATCCATTAAAGATTTCAATTTTTGTTTGAATACACGCACGGTAATATCATGACGATCCGATGATAATTGTCCAGCTAACAAAAGTTCTTTAATTTATCCACGTAGGATTGCATGTAAACGTGATAAATAAATCTTGACGGCCATGGGCGCGAACATATGTCATTGCATCTTGTGCGTATTCATGCATGTGCGGTGGACTCCCTGTAAATGTGGCTGGTAGGATGATTCAAATTGCCATCATTAAGGTATCAGTATCAGCAGAGAATGGGTGCCATTAGTAAATAAATCATAAAAATTCAATTTTAAAGATTTAGATCCCATATTTTCACACATACTAAACAAATGATCAAGCTACCTAAAACAGTGATTGGCTATGGAGTGCAGTATAGACAGGTAGGTAAGTGAGACTTTTGACAAGAAAAATTATTTTAGTCATGTGCAAAATATAGGTGTCACTTATTACACAATTTTTATGAAATGGTACCCAATGACTCCCCGTCAAATATGGGAAACCTTCAGACTGAGTTAACGCCTCCTCTAATCCAAGTCTCTTCCTCCTTCTGCACTCTGTTTCCAGGACGCTTCTGTTGCTTGTTTATGATGTGGATTGCAGCTACTCCCATCAGTGGCGGTGAAATACTCTGATGTGAAATGTCCAATATAGTTGCATTGCTGCAAGGGGGGCTTCTAGGGCTTTTGCTCCATTATTGAAAATGAGAGTTGCAATGCCGACTGCAATCTTAACAGTCACTAATCGTGGTACTTGTGTTTTGGACAATATCGCCATATTGTGCTGTTTATTGATTCATTAGCATTCTGGGTGTATCCATCTAGACATTTTTTCAGTAAGTCAGGGTGTGACAAATCTCTAAAAACCGGCTTGATAACATCCATAGGCAGGTTGTTTTTATGCTTATAATTCTGTTCTTTATTGGCGGTAATAGCTTCTTTATATGGACACCAACCAATTTTGCAGAGATTGTGGATAGGCTTCTGATCCGTGGAGAGCTTATGAAAATATATCGCCCAAACAGCCTCTCGCATTCCTTTCAGGTCATTCTTATTACCCCTAATAGCATTTCCATAATATTTCTGAATGGAGTCAATCTGTGTGTCAGTAAGCCTTCCTTTTCCTCCTATAGTCTTCCCATCTGACAATTTCTTTTCTCTCCCCCAAGAAGTCTTGATCTTGCGTAGACGAGTGCCCATTCTTTTTTGTACATGCCCTACACATTCTATTTTCTCAACAGGAGTATCACCGTATGGGTTCGAATCAGAAACTGCTTGTATCCCCATCACAAATGAAACGCGTGTATCTCAGTTGATATCTTTCAACTGATCTAGAAAATAATTCTTTAGCGGTTGTTGCCTCCATACTACCAGATGAACCGCTATGTATAGACGTACACTTTGGTTGATGGTTTTGCTTCCACAACTTATAAGGATCAGAATTGTTGTCTTGAGTGTTCCAGTAGTCACATGATTTGCACACTTTTGAGAGTGTTCCAGTGTCAAGAACCTTTCCTGTAACACAGCCAATGAGTGCAGTTACACCTATTGTTGATGAATGCCCACGGGTCATCCAGGTACCATCTACAGACACATCAATATCACGGCATTCAACTAATTCTGTCTCCTCTGCTAATTTAAATTCTGTTTCTGCAGCTCTTTTCATACTAGCTGCCTGGGAGGAACTAACTGCACTTTCTAACTTTTCATTTATTAGTTTGTATGTGGTCTTCTGGACAGGTGGCGGAAGATTCATTATTCCACAAAATGTCTGCAGGTCTGTATGGCCACCTGGCACAGCGCATTGCAAAAACAGCTTGTCTATTGACTGAGTGTATTTGTAAACTGTTACTATTGTTTACACTTATTTGTGGGTTAGAAGGGAAAGAGGTTTGTTTTATACACTTCTTGTTGCTACATACAAATTCAAACTTACTACCTAGTCCTCGTCTTTCAGTCTCAGTTAGTCTGACCTGACTGTGACAAAATGAACAAACTAGCTGTGATGAAATCTGATGACAGAGAATATCCAAGTCAATTATCCTGTAACCTGTATATGACTTATTCAAATGACTGGAAACTTCCTCACATGTAGATTCTTCTAAATCTGTATCTGAATCATCATCAATGTCATAGAGGTTTTTAATTTTCATCACTGACCGACTGTGAGTGGGCGTGGCACTAGAAATATCAACATTAAAGGTGTCACTAGTCTCACTGCTGATTGAAACATTAGTAGGATTACTAATGATACTATTAGTATTACTAATAGTATTACTATTAGTACTATAACTTTAATTCTATAACTATTAATAACATCATGTCTACTCTGTCCTCAATTTGATCTAAATTTAAGTCACTGCTGCTTCGTTTCTCGTTCATATACCTATTCCCACAAAATGTACGCTTCTTGGATCGGTTAAAATGCTTTTTATCGCCTGACATAATTCAAAATATCACTTATCAAACAAAATACAGTGTTCGAAAACCACAAATTGACCGCAAGCTTTGAACAATGGCCATCTTGTATTTTTTACGGGATTATTCATTGTAATAAAACTTAAAAGGAGGTTCTCATTATACCTAAACGATATGTATATCGGTAAACTCACTTTAGTCAGAAATAAACTTGTTTTCCTTCCCATACGAAGAAGACATCATGATTTTCTATTCATCATAACTCAAAAACTATTTAACCAATTAAAAAAAATTTAAAAGAAGTGTATGCTCAACTGGTTAACCTTTAATTAGATACCAAGTATGTAGTGAAATTTAAAATCGCATTTTTCGGTATTCTCTGCTGATACTAATACCTTAACAATTGCATCACGTAAATGAATGTACTGTTCTGAACGCAACTTGGTTCGATTTAATCGAATGTAGAGGAGTCGCTCAGTTTCGATTTTCGCATACATATCGACAATGTATTGATGGAACAATTGTCGACATTTCAAGATATGATTTTCAGCATTTTCACGAATCATTATTCGATATGAATAATAATTCATAGCACTAACTTTCTTATTCGTTTCCTCATCTGTTTTTGGATTTCTCAATTTGATGTTAAAATGATATCCATCTTCTCCTTGCCAAAATAATATCGGATATTGTAATCCGTCGTAGGAGCGATGAGTTTCTGAGACTCGCTGAACATCACCACTTCTGCGATGAAGAATTATATCACGCGAATTAAATTCTTCGCCAACCATAACGATCGCCACTTCATCAATTGTTGGTGCATTGTACTGTCTTTCGTGTTGACCAACAGGTGTTTTGTCTGCTCTAATACAACTCGTAGTCATAGCTGGTAATTGTTGCAGGCAGTTCTGAACAATCAAATTTAAATTTCGTTGTGTTGATCGAATAAAGTTTGTAATGCAGCGACTATTTCTCGTTTTGCACCCGTATTGAATCGACAACGTTGATCAATTTGTTCCTCAGTGTTTCCCATGAAATAAATTTGAAGAAATTTGTAATCTGCGTCCGGCAGTGGTAGTAGTGAGCCAGCACGATGATAAATTTGCCCTGAATTTTGAATGTTGCATAATTCTCGCGCATGATATTTGTTGCACGAACGATGTCATTTAGAAACATGAATTTTTTGCGATGTTGCCAAGAAATGTTTCGATTGTCTTGTGTCACCTGCTACCAACGATGTCATTTAGAAACATGAATTGTACCGTATATTTTCCCAAGAAATGTTTCGATTGTCTTTGTCACCTGCACCAACGATGTCATTTGAAACATGAATTGTATTTATTGGTATTTAGCAAGAAATTTTTTCTTGTGTGCCTTGCTCAAACGATGTCATTTAAAAAACATGAATTGTCTTGATGTTTGAAGAAATCTTCTTCTTTTGGATCGTTTTTGTGATTATATTGACGCGTTCTTATGATGAAAATGTTCGGGAGCTCATCTCATGTCATGTAGTTTTGAATGTAGTGTTGTGTTGTGGGTCAACTTCCTTTCTTGGGAGGACATACCGGGGGCAGTCTTGCAGGACATGTTCTGTGGTTTGTTCAGCGAGCCACAGGGGCACAGAGGTTGGGGACAATCGCAGCCTGTGTAGGTGTTTGTTCAGTCTGTTAGGACCTATCCTGAGTCGGAAGATGATAGTCTGTCCTTGTCTGTCAAGTGTGTGGTAGTCATCGTTGGGTGGTTTAGCTCTTTTTTAATGTCCATGATAGCTCTTTTTTTTAAAGTATGTGATTTCATTATCAAATTTACATTATGCCCTTTTTAGTAAGTTTTGTCTGTCTTCTGTTACTGGGAACATGTGTATTACCCACTGAAGTTCATCCTTTGTTGGTAGAAATCTTGCTGAGCTCTTTTTCAGGGATAGATGGTTACCGTAGGGCTTTATCAAACAGATAGTGCGAATGTGAAAATACCCTTGGCGTCACAGAGTTGGATTATTGATCCTGATTGCGGGCCCGTATTAGTGCCTTCGGGTGGTTTGAACAAAATTTACCAGTGGCATGTACTTTGTTTCAGTGTGATTTTGGGATATTAGATACCAGCTCCTCCGTTCTTAATTGCATCTGTTGCAGTTTCCATCGGTTTTTGGCGTGGGCCATGATTGTTTAGGTAGTTTTCTTGATCATGCACATAGTGGGCTGTTCTTTTTGCAGGTCATTGTGTATTTCCGTTGTGATTCCCCCAATTGTTGTGATGATTTTTGCTGTATCGCTAATTTGTTCCCAGGAACAGGGTCGAGCCCGGGTACGCGGTGTTGTGGCTTTGGGAGGTCATTTTTACTGTCTTTTAGTCGTTTTCCCCGATGGACGAAGCTCCCACTTTTTTTAGTTGCCCAAATGCCAGATCATTTAATCTTGCTTTCTTTTGGGATGAAAGGGGCATACGGGTGTATTTCTCCATCTGGATATATTTTTGGTTTCCCTTCTGTAAGTCAGGCTTGTACCCAGGGGTTTTTTTGATCTCTGTGATAGGCGTAGTTTTTATGGCTGGGGATGATCCTGAGTGCTTGATTTTGCACTTTTGTCCAAGGGGTTCCAGGTGTGTTAGCAGCTGTACCCTTCCATGCTGTTGACCCGAACCTAGGTGAGGTCTAATTGTTCCCCCAGACTTTTTTAAATGTGTGTTCATTACCCTTCCCCAAATTGGTACCCTGCCTTTTCGGGAGTATTCCAATTTTTCGTTTTGGCCTTTTCCCTTCTGTGTTTTCTATATGCTTGTTCCATGTGAGTCGTTTATCAAATGTGATCCCTAGATGTTGGGATTGCTTTCTTCTTGTATTGGGGGGGTTTCCCAAATGTATGTTGGCTGCTTTGTCCCTGGGGGAGGGAGAGAAGGTTGGGGAGGTTTTGTCTGTGTTTGATTGTAACGTACCACTTCCCCCTGCCCATTCCATAAAGTTTATCGGGTTGCCACTGTATTCTTACCAGTTGCAGATGTTCTGGGGTTCGTCTGCGCACCATAGCACTAAATCGTCTGCATATAGAGCGGCCTTCACCCAGCGGGCAGATATTTTCCCAGGTCGTTGATGTAGACAAGGAAGAAAGTTGGAGACATAAAGCAGTCTTCACCCAGCTGGCAGATATTTTAAATAGGTCGTTGATGTAAAAGGAAGAGATTGGAGACAAAAAGCACCCTTACACCCCAGCTAGCAGATATTTTACTAGGTCGTTGAGGGGACAAGGAAGAAAAGGGAGACAAAAAACACCACACTCCAGCGGGGCAGATACTTTCTTAGGTTGTTAGGTAAAGGAAGGGGTTGGAGACATAAAGCACCCCACACTCCAGCTAGCAGATATTTTTATTTTGGGCGTTAATGTAAAAAAAGAGTTGGAGACATAAAGCACCCTTTCACCCAGCTGGCAGATATTTTACTGGTGGTTGAGGGAAAAAGGGGGAAAAAGAGGGGAGAATAACCCCCCGGGGTACCCGCTGACGTATTTAAGACCTTTTTTTTTGATGTCCACGGGGATTTGGGTTCTTCTATTGTGCAGGAACGTTTGGGATCCATTTTTGCATGTTGCCTTGATTCCTTTTCCCTTTGAGCTTTGCCATAAGACCATCTTTCCACACCTTGTCGAAGGTCTGCTTGAATTTCACCCAAAGGTTATGACCTTTTTTTCTTGGAAGGCACTCAACGGCCACATAGGTTATTTGGGGTTTTCTATCCCATACTTTCCCTAAATCCTGCTTTTTCCCGGGGAACCCAAAAATTTCGTCCTTTTTAAAAACCATTTCAATCTGTTGTTGATGCCCCTTTCCATGGTTTTGGGCAACACAGCTTGTCAGACTGTTTTGGGGGGATAGCTTGAACCCTTTGGTTCTGCTTTTTCCTTTTTTATAGGAAAGGATGGCTTTTTTCCAGATTTGGGACTAAAATTTTCGCCAGCTGTTTTATAATTTAACAATTTTAACCTAGCTACTGGTTTTGGTTTTTTATAAAAATTTTCCTTTTAATTTTGTCTGGGCCAGGTGTTTTTTTATTTTTAAGTTTAGAAATTGAGTTTTGTAGTTCCCCGGGAGAGTGATAGGTTTTTCCAGAAGCAGAGGGATGGGCAGCCTTCATTCACTTGTAGTTCCGTTCTAATTTCTTTTTATAGTCTTTTTCTATGCTGAGATTACTTTCTCTACTATATGTAGTGGGAAGCAGATCTGCCACTTGTTTTTTTCCCTTTTAATTTTTCCACTTTCCTCCAGTGTAATGCCTGTCTTGTTGGGGTGGGGGTTCTTCATTTTTGGGGGCTTTAAATAGTTGTTTAGAGTTTTTTCCCCCCATCTTTTTTTAGGGGTTTTGAGCTCGTTTTTTCTCCAGCTTTTTCCCTTTTTCTATTAGCTTTGTTTTCTGGGAAAGCTGCTACCGCCCTTTTTATTTATTGTGGGATTCTAGGAAGGCAAAATTCTGCATTCTTCCTGGCTTTATTCCCTGTCCTTCCCCCTTTTTCAGGGGCTTGACCAGGGGAATGTATCCCCCGTTGACATCCCTCTAGGAATGGCTTCTTTTTCGGCCAGAAGGATGCATCCGAAAATCTTTTTTTACTTTATTGATGTCACCATTTTCACAATTAGTTCAGACAAAAGGAAATTGTCTCGGGCTGAAGAGTTTCCCCGTTGGGGCTTTTTGTAGTTCCATCTAGTGATGGCAGGGCTGGGGAAGGTTACGCCCGGATGGGGAAAAATATTTGGGCCCATGGTCACTTCCCCTAGTTGGGTCTCCTATTTTCTGCTTATCAGCGATATGTCTGGGGAGAGAAGGCTAGATCAGGGGGGAAATTGAGTGCCATTTTTCTGGGGGAAGGTGGGGGGTCAGAGGGGAAATTTATTGTTGGGGGAGTACGTTTTTGTTTCTTTTCCCCTTTCCCCCCAAGGGTCAGGTGGGGTTTTATCCCCAGCTCTGGGGGGGGACTAGAAACCCCCCAACCTAAAGTTTGTGACAGGTACCTGTATTGTGTTGAGATTCTGGTTTTTTCGTTTGGGGAGTAATAATTTTTAAATTTTATGTTTGTGCTACGTTTGTGGTTTTAGGGGGGTTGATACCGGCCCGTCCATTTTGTCTGTTTTTCAAATTTGGGAAAGTATGTTGTTTTTCACCAAAGTGAGTACCCCCCTTTTTTCCCATCTTGCCGGGCCGATCGGCATGGGATCCCTTTTTTTGAATGTTTTTCCCCCTTGCAAAAGGCCCCGGATACAAAACCAATTCCGTGCAAGACGTTTTCCAATTCCGTTATTTTGTTATATTCCCCCCGCTTGCTGTTTACTCCCTTTTGCGTTTTCGCATAAAAGACAAGGAGCACCTTTTGGCGTTCTCGTTTTCTGAATCATGTTCAATATATTGTCGCCTGATACGGCGGGGTGTCTTTCGATGTCTATGGGAAGGGGGTAGGTCGGGAAGGGGTAGGTCGGGCCCGGGTTTTCGTGCCCAACACTACTTCAACTACGCACGGCTCGGTGTGTCGATCTACACTAATTTGTATCGGACGGTATAATCATCTTATATAAGCGTGAGATGCGTGATACTGTGGTTTTTTGTGCGCCTTTGGTCTAGTATCCCCGACTTCAGCACCTTTACAGAGGGAGAGAGGCTCGTCCCTATTTGTTCCGTATTCAACCCAACACGGTCGCTGCATGTCGGTAACGGTCAGCGGCGAAACATCGGATCCCATCCTGCTCCAGGTCGGCCATCCATTGAAACAGAATTCCCAAACGAATATAAATTCCTCTAGAATTTGTGAACATTGCACGGCACAAACACGGGAAAAAGGGGTGAAACAATCCAACATCACCGCCTAGCGAAACTAAAACACCCAGTTTATCCGCCGCCATCTTGAAACCGGAAGTCCTGCCAAGAAATGTTTCGATTGGCTTGTGTCACCTGCTACCAACGTTGATAATGGTTCGGGTGGTGAATGCAATACTGGCATTTTCACTTTTCGACCTGCGCAGCACATTCCTGGTGTTTTATTCTTAAATTTGACGGCACTGCAATACAGGCATAATTTATCCATTTTTCAAAAACCCACATTTGATGAAGACTGTAATCATAATTAGTATTATAATGGAATGCACCTAGATTTAAATCAGGGGCAGTGTTCTTTCGATAGAGTAGAGCGTACTCGAACGGTTTCCAGTCTTGCTTCCCGTTGCTCGATTGTATCAGCTGAACGGACTTGAACAGTACTACTTGATCGGTCTGCAGTCTTGCTTCCTGTTGTCGTCTGTTTCGAAGCTAGTAATGCATTTCTTCTTCGTGCCTAGGTAGATGGCCAATCGCTTGTCGTTGGGGGATAATTGATACGTGTGGGAAAATGCGTGAATTTATCTAGCTTGATCGGCAATTGTAAGTTTGCAATAACTGCAGCTTGTTCGTCCTCACACCCGGAATGAAATGTCACTCTGGAAAAAGAATATTTAAAAAAAAAGCATTTGATTAAATTCTATTCCACTCACGAGGAAATGCATAGATACTGCGCGGAAAAAATGTTTTGAAAAATCCTGTAAACTATAGGAATCATTTGTCGAAACGAAGTGAGCGCCACCTATTGTGAAATGGTTGTACTAATTTAGAAACTCTCTCGTGTATGGTTTCTGTCCTGACCGGCAATGGAATCTTTGCCTGACGCCTCCTCCAAAATGAAATTAGCGTGTTTTTGTTTTTGTTAGAGTTTTTTTCTTGAAAATTTTCAGCGTCACCTATTTCAAACTGCAGACAGTAGCATCCTGACATCAAAACAAATACATCCTGTAAATTTCAGCTAAATCTGTGCAATAGTTTCCGAGTCTATACGACAAAACATGCAGACAGACAAACATTGAATTTATATATATATATAGATTTGTTGTACTATTTATAGCTATGATGCAAACTTGGAAGATTTAGTACAAAAAGAAAGAAAGAGATATAGGTTAAAAATGACTATAGAGGATGATAGTGATTGGTGCTCGTTTCACGCACCATAGTGGTCAATGGTATGGATTGAGTTACAAAAAATAAATGGTCATGTGGCAAATCCTGTTCTGCATTCTGTTGAAGACACCCAACAACTCACAGGACCAAAGATATCTCCCTTCGTTATAAGTCGAATTAATTTAATTAACTTTTGACGAAGCACACGTGCAATTATATTATGTTTATCCAAATGTGACTGTCCTGGTAGTAATTCATCTCATATTGCTTTCCATTTCATGTTACATGTAAACGTTATGTAGAGATCAGGTTTTAATAGTTTCGAACATATGAATCGAATCTTGGGTAATATTCATGCATATAACGTGGACCTCCGGTAAATGTTGATGGCAAAATAACTATCTTGCCATAGTTGTTTGACTGACCATCTATAGCAATAGCTTCCCTCAACTGTGATGATAAAATAACTATCTTGCCATAGTTGTTTGACTGACCATCTATAGCAATAGCTTCCCTCAACTGTGATGATAAAATAACTATCTTGCCATAGTTGTTTGACTGACCATCTATAGCAATAGCTTCCTTCAAATGAACGTATTCTTATTGTAGGTTTGTTTGGTTTAATCGAATATAATAATCTGGGTTGTGCGTCTGCAAACTGTGCCTTCTCATTTTGAAAATAACCGGACGGGCGAGCAGTAAGCGAACGCGGTTCCCAGTGTCGATAACCAATTGCGTGCATATTCTCTAACGGCTGCGCGTGCATCTTCGCTTCTTCACGCGAACGAGGCTCCCAGCGAGCAAGGGACAAGGTAGCATCTGCTATTAAGACTCGCTTCGCTCGCGCGCGGTCTATTGGTAGTGTGTGTGTGTGTGTCCGTATATCGAAGTTTCTCGGTCGCGATTTGATACAGTCAGTCTAAAATTTTAAACGCTCGACGGTGGTCTCGTTAAAAGGCCCGGTTCTCGCAACGACTTTGGGTCCGCAGGGAAATATGGTGTCGTTCTTGCTTGGCGAGGCGCAGTCTTGCTCGGCAAACGGTGGGAACCGAGCGCTCGGTCCCCACTTCACTTTCGCTTCAATTTCGCATTTACGCCTGGGACGTCGGGATCCGCTCTGCACAGAGCGCTGTCTCCTACCCCTAGCATTGTCGGTTCAGTCACGTCCATGACAGCTATCTGGTTGATCCTGCCAGTAGTCATATGCTTGTCTCAAAGATTAAGCCATGCATGTCTAAGTTCACACTGTCTCACGGTGAAACCAAGAATGGCTCATTAAATCAGTCGAGGTTCAATAGATGACACGATGTTCCTTAGGGCTCATGAGGTCGTGGTGGTAACATGAGCCAGAGTTGGCGAGGGGCACTAACCAAGACCCTGCCCACAACCTCCACGAGGTGACCCTAGAAACAGACTCTGGTTCCGGTATGGCTAAGGGGGCAGGGATCGAGGGAGAGCTACTCTGGTATAAGTAGAGATGCAAAGGTAGTCATGCTTGATAGGATCCGCTCGCAACATAGACGAGCGAACTCCCAGAGTGAATATTAATTCTCGCCTCTCCCGGTAGAAAGTAAAAATTGAACGACACATGTGGAACCCAGGGGCGAAACTAGAACCCACTCATTCTCTCTCTTGTTGCGTGTTTCTTGAGCCGATGAGAATGACGGGTTAGAGTTAAACCGTGCGCCGGTCCACATTAGTTCAATGATCGAATCAAAATCATCGAAGAGAGGTTGACCCGTGCGAGGCGAAATTCGTAGCCCACGCATTCTCACTCTAGTTTCGGACTCTCTAGAGCCGATGAGAATGCCGGGTGATGAGTTGGACCGCGCGCTCGAATCAAATCACATCCATCGAAGAGAGGTTGACCCGCGTGTGGCGAATTTCGAAGCCCAAGCATGCTCACCCTAGTTGCGGACTCTCTAGAGCCGATGAGAATGCCGGGTGATGAGTTGAGTTGCACGTGGGCAACATAGGGCAAACTCGGATCTAGGACACCCCAGCAGGAATTGACGGAAACGGTGAGGTAGGCCCCAGGGCAAAGAGAACGCGCACACGGCTGCAGGCGGCGCCACATGTGGCGAAAAATGTGAACACGAAAAGATGATGATGACAGGGCATCAGGGCAGGCTAGCACGCACGCTGGCAAAAGTCATAGTGGGCCTCATCAAGGGGCAGGCACTGCAAGAGGGTGCGCGTCCCACCCAGTAGAACAACTGGAAAGCCCAGCAGAGGCAAAATCAGTGTAAACGCGGCAGCATCATCGCGACAGCAACAAGCGTGGCAGCAGCAAGCGAGGCAGCAGCATCGTAGGCAGGGTGTGCGTCCCATCCAAATATACAGAGCAACGGGAAAGCCCAGCAGAGGCATAACCAGTGCTCGTTTCCGATCGCATTGAACTACTGCTGCCTTATAGATTGATTGGGGACAATCAAAGGCTAGCGGAGCAAACCGTAAACAAACCTGAACGGGCGGCAAACCAAGGTGTTCATTAAAACGACCGACTTGCTGGGAAGATGGCGCTCATAAGCCCTGGAGAGCAGGCCGTTTAAGGGTCGCTGCCCTGAAAGAAATAGCAACCCACTGCCTTGTGGGTCGGGCTGGGGACAGTCAAAGGCTAGCGGAAGAAGCGAATCCGTACACAATAGCTGGCTGAAACGAACACCCCACCGAAGGATAAGCAACTGAGCTCAAATAGGTGCTGAAGGTTTGGTGCACGCACATTACGTTCTGATGTTTGGCTGTTTATATATCACAAAGAGAATGATTAAAACAGGCCTAGAACTATCGAAAGAGAGAGAATATAATAGAGGAATCGTTTGCAGTCAATTTTTACAAACATAGTCATAGCTACCA
The DNA here is from genome assembly GCA_020796225.1 of Arion vulgaris. NCBI lineage: Eukaryota > Metazoa > Mollusca > Gastropoda > Stylommatophora > Arionidae > Arion > Arion vulgaris. The sequence goes on from CM036774.1 coordinate 500,620, forward strand.
AACATTGATGGAATAGTTCACGACAAATTAAAATATGATTTGGAGTATCTCTTAGCATGATTCGAAATGAGTGGAAATCCTTTGAAGAAACAAACCTGGATTGCACATTTTAACTTCAGCCAGCTCGTTTGCAAAATTGACTTGAAACGATTATTGTATGCTATGAAAGAGATCGAGGTTTCCATAGTTTCAAAACATACGTCATCGAATCTTGTGTATATATTAATGTGTATACCGTTGACTTCCGGGAAAAGTTGATGGCAAATTGTAAACTAATTTAGAAACTCTCGATGAAATTATCGTGTTTTCGGTTTTTAAATTTTTTCTAAATTGTCAGTGCTACCTAATTCAAACTATGACAGGTAGCATCCCGACATGAAAACAATTATATCCTGTAAATTTCAGCTAAATCTGTTCAGTAGTTTCCGAGTCTATAAGTCACAAACAAACATTCATTTATATATATATATATATATAGATGATACATACATTTTCATTACCACTTTTGCGTAAAGATATGTGTTGTTTATCAGATATGTAATACTCATCTATAAAATAGCTAACACCAGTGAAGGTGACAACCTTGAAGAATTTCTAAATAAATTTATTTTTGCCAATAATCATGCAATAATATGAACATGGGTCTATCTATCGTGGTGAGAAGTCAGACTGGTGTTTCTTGGTTAATGCGCATGTTGTAGGTCTAAGTGGAGCATACATGACAACTAATTCTAATATGAAGATGGACGTTGAGGCCGTTACTGCTATCCTACATTGTCTCTCTGGAACTACGTTTATTGGGATCGTTGTTGTATCTGACTCTCAGTCGATACTTCACAAGATCAAAAAGGCAGGTTTTGGTATGGGTGGATGTCATCTATAGACGTTTCTAACCTCCAGAGCCTTACGTGGATATACTGTCCTGGGCATGCGGGTGTTTACGGTAATATGAGAGAGGACAGGCTTGCATCAACAGCATCGATTGTTGGGAGTTGAAGATGGATAAGGGGATATTCTTCAGTCTCTTCGCGACTGTCTGTTGGATGAGAACACTCAAATAGATGTTGAATCGATCCAGCGATTTAAGCAGTTTATAGTTACCCGTTGTACAAGTAGAACTGGATGCCTGAGAGGCAGAGTGAGAGGTGTGTTTAATCAGCAAGTCAAAGGAACCATCAGTATGCATACTCTTCGATAACTGCTGGAGAAGACTGAGCACTTATGGGTCTGCTCGGAGTTCGATGACGTTAGTTTAGTAACCAATAACCAATTCTAGCAAAGGGGAGGATAACTTCCCAGAATAGAAAGATAATACTAAAATATAACATAACACAAAACCATGAACTTTCTGTAAATTTGTCTCTGGTCGCACCAGCAAAAGTGATCACAAGCCGCCACTTTGGTTCAACATCAGTACTGAACATCAGGAAACAACAAATTAAAAAAATTTGGCCACATAAGCAGATTACCAACAAACATTGCGTACCAAAGAGCAATGTTACTCCTATACAGTGGATACAAAGCAAAAGGTCGTCCACGCAAAATATGGACCTCAAAGATAACATAGGTGATGAAAGACACTGTTTATGTAGCGAACACAAAAACCCTGTTCTAGAAATCTCTTCTTATCCTGTCGCTGTGAGACAAAATATGATTAGGAAAAAGAAGAAGAAAGAAATTATGCGTTGTTGTGAGAGTATTGTATGACAGAGTGTACTGACAGATAGATATTGGTTGAAGTGATATGAATTGGTTGAACCAGAGTGATATCACTGCACTACCTGTTACCGTTACATATAATGCAAAAGGTCGCCTACGCAAAAGGTGGATCACAGAAATAACAGAGGCAGTGAAAAAACACATTATGAAGCAAACACAAATGCCCATTCTAGAAATGTCTTCTTATCCTGATTCTGTGAGACAAAACTCTAACAGAGAAAAGAAGAAGCAATGAAAGCTCATGTCAATGTTATTTTTGTCATGTTCAGGTTCTCTAGCTTTCACTCACCATGATTTAATAGTGCTGATGAACACACACAGTTTGAAGTCTCAACAATTATATTAACCATTCCTCATTACAACTGACATGGGCACTATTTAAATAAACGAATTAATTCATAGTTGAAACCAAATGATTCGATTTTTTATAAGTAATATGTCCAGTAGCGGCTTGTGATCATTTTTCTTGGGAGCTCGAAAATTTCGGAAAATTGTGGTTTTTGAGTATTTACTATTATTTGTCTATTCCATGAGTTATTACCGCTATCAGGAAAAGAACAAATGATTCTGTTCTGCAACAGCTTGATCTTAAAGAGAGTTGGCTATTAACTCTTTCCACGCTTATAGCCGCACACTGTACCATAGAGTTACTTCCCTTATAGGAAGTATTTCTAGTTTTATTTCTACTGTTTTACTTCTACTACTTTTTAACCTTGTTATTCTATTAGGTTGTCCAGTTTTCTTCAAATTAGTAGATAATATATATATATATTGACGAGTAGTTGCGAAGTTGATATTATTTAACCTCCCTTGAATTAACTGCTTAAAAAGTGAGAAAGTAACTCCACGTGGAAAGAGTTAAATAATATAAAATCAAATGCAATTAAATATTCCGGGCACATCAAACGACAGGAGCACCTAGAGAAGATCTATTTTTTTAAAAATATGTCTTGAACGCAAACCTGTTCCTCTCTACTTAGTTGGTGGTAAGCATCGTCCTTTTCATGCCCTGGGTGATCTCTCAGCCATTTGTTCTTGTAGGCCATTTTTATCCGTACTTTTGCTTCCTCATATGTCATACTGGTGTCTGTCTGTGGTAGCCTGCTTCCTGCTTTTGTCAATATGTCCGCAGTCTCATTGCCAGGTATTCCGCAGTGAGATGGGATCCAATGTATTACCACTCTAGAGAAGATGTTGCATACTTGGTGTAGTGATGCTTGCAGTTCCTTCAAGTTGTTATCGTCTTCATTTTTAGAGCAGTAATTACTGACAGGGCATCAGTAAGAAATACCAGGTTTTCATTTACTTGTTCCTCTGACACTATGGCTTCTGCCGCCGCTTTTAGGGCCTCTGCCTCTGCTCTGTAATTGCTGGAGAACCTTCCTGTCGCTAATTTTAGCTTCCTGTGTTTCATGTCACTGAGCACTATGAGGGCTCCTCCTACTCCATTTTCAGTTGCATTTGCTGCAGACCCATCTGTGTATACATGGGTCCACCTGCTGTTAGGAAAGTGTTCCTTTAGGTACTCGGTGGCCAGGAGTTTTCTTTCTTCACTTGTTTGTTGGTATTTTCCTACTATCCCTGTGATGTTCTCATTCAGCTCTGGGAATCTTGTATCTTTCCATATCTGTCTTGTGTTGGTGTATTTTAGTGGTTTGGGGGTAACTTCAGCACATGATGGTTGTTTGCTCATCATCATCTTGGTTGTCGCTGCAAAGTTGGTTCGTTTTAGTCTGCCCCTTCCTAGCCCATTCATTCTGTGGTACATTGGGTGATCTTCTAGTCTCTTGAACTTTTCTGCTTGTTTTTATGTTCTGCTGTCTCTTATATCCTCCATTGGTTGTAGGCCGGTGGTCTTCTCCATTTCCTGTATTGAGGTAGATCTCATTCCCCCGGTAATAATTATCATAGCTTGGTTCTGAACACGGTTGATTTTATTGAAGTTGGATTGGGCTACAGTTGCCCATGCAGAGATTCCATAGTCCAATGTCGGGCGAACATATTCCATATAAAGCTTCTTTAAAACACTGTTATATGCCCCCCAATTTGTGCAATCTAATTTTTTAATGATTGCCATCCTGGATTTTGCTCGGGTTTTGTTTTTTCAATCTGAGCATTCCATGTCATGCGCTGGTCGAAGGTGATTCCAAGGTATGTGGGGTTTTTTCTCTGGGAGCAATATATGGTTATTTAGTAGGAGCCTTGGACTTTGGGGCTTTGTTGATAGGGAGAAAATCGTATATGTCGTTTCTTTTCATTGGCTTTGATCAGCCATGTCTTGGACCATTGGTCTAGGGATGTGAGGGCCTGTTGTATTCTGCTTGTTGCAGCGGTAATGCGCTCCTCTGATGTCAACAGGGCCATGTCATCTGCATACAGGGCGTGGTGGATCCTTCTGGGTATGTTCTCGGTTATGTCATTGATGTATATGAGGAACAGTGTTGGCGACAGTACTCCAACTTGAGGAACTCCTTGTTCTAGTGTTGTTTTCCTGCTGGTGAACTCTTGCACTTGCACTTTAGCAGTTCTTTTTCTAGATACTGTGATAGCCATTTGCACATTTGTCCTGCTACTTGATTCCTGCGCAACTTCACTTTTAGGCCAGCCTTCCACACTTTATCAAAAGTCTTCTCCAGATCTACCCATACTGCTAGCATTTGTTTTCCTTTTGAAAAGCATCCTCTATCTCATGGGCGATGTATGTCACTTGATCTTCTGTAGATCTGTGTTTTCGGAAGCCTGCTTGTTGGGGGAGTAGTAAGCCCTTTTAGAAGAATCAATTGAATTCCAGTCACCACTAATGAAACATTTTACAGACTTTCAGAAAGTGTTTGATAGTCTTCATCGTTCTACTCTCTGGGAGATTCTTAAGACCTACGGCTTCAGGAAAAGACATAAATATCATAAAAGCCTTTCATTCTGAAGCATCCTGCTGTGTAAGAACAGATGTAGGAAACTCAGACTGGTTCACAGTCAATTCGGGTGTGAAGCAGGACTGCGTTATGTCACCAATGCTTTTGGGATAGCTATAGACTGGATCATGCGCAAATGCACCCAAGATGATCAACTAGGCATCAAATGGCTTAATAACAGCAGACTATTTGATCTTGACTTTGCCGATGACGTGGCCATATTGAATTCATCCACACAAGCAACCCACAAACTAACGAGCAATCTTTGCACACTTGCAGAACAGGTTGGTCTCCAGATTAATTCTGCCAAGACCAAAATTATGGACCTCACAAACTCGACCGACAACATCGTAATAAATGGCCAAACACTGGATAAAGTTGAACATTTTACATATTTGGGTAGTAAAGTGTCAAACAACGGAGACACGATGAAAGAAATAAACTCTCGTATTGCTATGGCAGCTAGTGCCTTCACTAAATTAACGAATATCTGGCAATCTCAAGACCTTAGTATATGCACAAAAGTTAAATTATTTAGGTCATGCGTGATTCCTGTACTGACCTACGGTTGTGAAAGTTGGAAATCAACAAAGAAAATTGATAAGAAACTGGACAGCTTTGAGAATAAATGTCTAGGAAAATTATTAAAAGTAAAATGGAGTGATTTCGTTTCTAACAACACAGTGAGAGATAGAACACACCAACAACCCGTATCAAATATTATAAGGAAACGAAGGTGGGAATATTTAGGTCATGTTCTTAGATCAGACGAAAAGAGACTAAATAATCAAGTCCTTATGTGGTCACCAGTTGGGAAAAGAAAACGTGGAAGACTAAAGACCACTCTTCGAGGAACAATCCTACAAGAAAGTAAACTATTGGGATGTAAAACCATACAAGATCTCCAACTGCTAGCAAAGAACCGTATCACATGGAGATCTAAACCCTCTGCCATATGTGCCGCCTTTGTCACGAAAGGAATAAACTAAGTTGTAGCTGTGTTATAGCACATGTATTAGTTGTTTATAGCACATGTATTAGTTGTTTATAGCACATGTATTATTTTTATAGCACATGTAGTATATTCTGATAATTATTTGTTTCAGCAATGTACGAAACTCCACCTGAACAGAGAGCTTCTGCAGCAATGGCTATTATTGGAGTCATACTTGCTGTCTTTGCTGTCCTGGTGGCTGGAGTAGTAGCTGTAAAACCAATCTCTGAGATGTTGGTGAAGGTCTCTGGAGGTCTCAGTCTTGCTGCATGTAAGTTTGTGAAAAAAGTTTGTATTCCTACTATTGATAATGCATTCTGAAATGGATGGCTTCTAGACCGTCAACTGCAGACGTACACACGATGTACTGTTCTATTTGACCTAATCTTTTATAGTTTTCCACCATGTATCCTTCTTTAGACACCACATTATTCGATTTGTTCGTGTGTGTTAGTATAGGGCCTTTCTGGTTATCTAACAACATTTGTTTCCTAAGAGTATAAACAATCTATCGATACATTTTCTATTTAATCTTTAGTTGCATTAGTTTCTGCCACGTTGTTTTCCACAGAGCGTTTCTACGGGGAAGTTGTTAAGACGTTTGTCTGGCTTTCTGAAAGTTGTAAGTTCGAATCCAGACCGAGTCACATGTGTAACTTTTTCTGGAGATCTCTAGAATAGTTGATGAAGTTATTAAGTTCGTACTTTGAGCAATACTTCGACCGGTGGCATGACATATCTGTAGAGAGGGACGGAACCATATGGGGAAACCGCCCGAGTGCTTACCGGGGCCCAAATTGGGGTATAAAGAATAGAACCACTGTTACATACCACTCATGTCGTAAGAGGCGATTAAGGAGATTGGGCGTGGTCTAGCTACCCAACACTGTAAAAACACAAGATGGCTACAGAACGGAGAGCGAACCGAGTAAACGCTGGTTGAAATCGGACACATCGACGACGAATAAGCACCAGAGATCCAAATGGTGCCGAAGATGTGACGTAAAACACACAAATGCTAAGGCTCCATGAATCAGATTTCCACACACATGAATAGAGTTTATGGGGAAATCTGCTAGATAGGTCTGGGCGGTGATCGAGAGAGAGATAGAGATATGGGGATGAGCAATGAAGTCAATCCTTCACACAATCTGTACTTGTTTTGCGCTTGTTTTCTTCCCTAAATCTGCATTTGTTATAACATCTATAATCTAAGAGGGCACTAAGGCGGCGGAGCCATCTGTTTAAGAAATGTCTGCCACTCGGAAGGGATATTTCTTCGCCTATTTCAGATCCAGCGATAAAGAATTCGATAGAATCTCTGCACAGAATTAGAATTTCTTATTTATTTTTTGTACTGAGGAGTACGGAAGAGGCAGTATCTGACAGACATTTCCAGAACAACGATTTGCAAAATTGTCAGATTCAGTTTGATTTGAAGATAATAAAATAGACGGTAAGATAGCCCATTCAACTTAGTGGTCGAATATAGGTCTACGCTAGTTAACTGACCTTGACATTGAAAACCTCATCGACATCCATTATGATGTAGTATTTTATTTGCCACTGTGTATTAATGTAGACTACACTTTTAGGCTTACTGTATTCCTTTGAGTTAACTTCTCACCCGTGTGTTGTCGGCGCTCTCAATGGGAGCAAAGAATAGTATCACTGCGACCTACAAGGCATGTTGCAAGAGGCGACTCAGGTAGGAACCTAGGAAGCTACCTAGAAATAAAATCATAGCAGAAATGGGATGTGCTGGCCTACTTGTAGACGCATTACTGGCACAACGTACAATCGTTCTTAGGCTCATATCACAGACAAATCACAAAGAGGGCTTATCAAGTGGTCACTATGGAGCGTTTGAAGAAGAATAAGCTTTTAACTTGGGTTCATAGGCGAATGAAAATAAGAGGGAACAAAGTAGGGCCACGGTCAGTGAGCTTACACTGACCAAGACCCTATTCTAGTAGCTATGGAAACATAATGATGCACTGAAGTCTTGCAGAACGGGTGGCAATCTATGGGAATGTCATTCACACGGTGTGCTGGAAGTGTATACGCTGCTGCATTTAATAACAGAATAGCCTGCACATTAGACATGCAATATCTCTGTAAAATCTACACGAATCCATTGGACCGACGTCCTAGACTTGGAAAAGGTACAAACACGTGTGTCGCAGCTTCCAAGACAAGCTTGTCCGAAAACCTCAGGTTGCCACCACAGATTAACTGGTTGGTATAACCAGGATTAACAGGTCTCGGCAAATTCTGCCAGTCGGTGCTGATTAGGCAGCACACCCTTTAATCCTTCAGGGTTAGACCGAAGCATAATTTTCAACCCCGAGTCAATCGACATATGTGACAAACGGCAGGCTGATTCATCGTGTCAGTATTATCAAATAGCTTGTCCTGAGCAGAACTTTACTATCTTTACTATCCTTCGGAATTTCTTTCTCTCCTAGTCCAGATGTCCCTACTCTTCTGCCTTCATGCTTAAATCATCAGTAACAGTCTGAATCGCTTCTCCCCGTTGTCTTATTCGTCCACTTTTTTTTACAGGTATGTCTACTTCCATGATGTGCTTCTCCAGCTTTATATATCTCTCCAAAATATCTCCATTTCTTATTATTCAGATGCAGCATCAGCCAGTTTTCTTTGACTTTGTTTTCTTCCTGGATACATCTATTTGTTCTCTCCCTGGATATATCTATTTGTTTTCTTCCTGGATACATCTATTTGTTTTCTCCCTGGATATATCTATTTGTTCTCTCCCTGGATATATATATTTGTTTTCTTCCTGGATACATCTATTTGTTTTCTTCCTGGATACATCTATTTGTTTTCTTCCTGGATACATCTATTTGTTCTCTCCCTGGATATATCTATTTGTTTTCTTCCTGGATACATCTATTTGTTTTCTCCTGGATACATCTATTTGTTCTCTCCTGGATACATCTATTTGTTCTCTCCCTGGATATATCTATTTGTTTTCTTTGATCAGGCAGCCAGAAGACAAAATTGCAGCATTCAAGATATAGATTTATTGATTTTGGTGTACGACTTGTATGACATAAACACAGACACAAATAAATCATGAAGTTGCAGTCAAATTAGAAATAAATATGAAATTGAAAAAACGATTGAGAAAACAATAATAACGGAAACAATTGTTAGCAAGCAGGCAAGAGAAGGGCAACACTATTATTGAGACATTAAGAGATGGACGTAGTATGGCAGTATCTGGCTCAACAGTCTTTATATCTTCGACATGACGATGTACGGAGACCTACAAATTTGAGGTGATCAGACTGGATCAGATCAGATCTGGAGAAAACCGAGGGGTGGCTCTGGTGATACGTAATAACTTGGCGTTTTAGGATAAAAACACTTATGTATGGTATCACATAAGCAAGTATCTTCTACTTGGTATAGTGCTATAATACACATGTTATGTCGGAGCCTCGGGAGAAGCTATGAAGTAAACCCAAACAGAAATTCGGAGAAAGCCCTAAGCGGACAAGCATCCAGGGATGCACTACAGGCAGCTCCTGCAACCAAAGTGATACGTGCTTGCACTCCTCTGGACTCTGTCAGGGAGGGGTAGTTGACGGTTGGATACCTCAGCTACACTATACAAATTTCCCAGGCATGCATCATGCGTCATAGTACACACTTCTATCAAGACGCTAATGTAACAAATGTACACCGTAACCCTAACCGTAACCAATATTTCCTCACACGCTCAACGCACAAATGAACACAACACACTGAAGAACTAAAAACCAAGTCACGGTACAAATGTATGAAGATATTGGAACTTGTATATTATTTATTGAAATTAACAACATATGGTTGTGAGACATGGACAATTTACAAAGCGGCGGAGAAGATCACGTTGAATGCAAACGCAACAGAAGAGTACATAGAATATCATGGACAGAGAAAAGAACAAATGCTTCTATTCTGCAACAGTTTGATATTAAAGAAGTTGGCTATTAAAGAGCATAACATCAAGGAAAATTAAATATTTCGGGTACATCAAACAATATGAATGCCAAAAGAATATAATTTTGGAGGGAGTGGTGCTTGGAAGAAGAATGAAAGAAAGCTCTAGAAGACGATGGGTGCAAGATGTCATTGACGATCTGAGAATTTTTGCTACTGACGCCGGTCAACTTGCACAGAACAGAGAGTTGTTTCAGGACTGCTGTCATGGGAGCTAAGTTCCGGAAGGGACAAGCTACTTGATGATGATGATGTTATTATTTATTACGATATCTTAATCATAACAAAAAATACAACACATTTCAACATAATCAACCTTTGTACAATTTCTACAAAACAGCTATAATGATTATCTTAAGTTAAATCACCGGAGTATCCCCTTCTTTCTGGTACTGCGCGTCTTAACACCGATCTGTATCGTGAACAGCGCTGCAGCTCGTTCCTCGGTTGCTGGAGCAGGGAGAGATAGTACATCGTTGTACCGCAAACATCTTGCAAATTGACTATTTTCAAAAAGGCATCAGTAAGTATAGTCGCTCTCACAGCCGAAACTACAGATGGTACTACAGTTGTTTAATACACTGCAAGTTCTAGTAGTACACTAGTAGTTCCTAAGAATGCCACCTGTTGGAGTCGCTGATTCAACTCAGACTCGTTCGAGACGATTCTCTTCTGTCGACTCCTTTTCTCCGACTATCCGAGACACTGTTAATCCACCGATACATTTTTCCGACTCTCCTGGCACTGTTCAAAAACTGGTCTTCTCTCTCTCTCTCTCTCTCTCTCACTATGCTTTTTTAACCTGGATTGGGGCATGGGCTCTCAACCAACTCATGCAAAGTCTTCCTATCTCGAGCTATATCCTGTAACTCCCCAAAACACGGCTCTACCTCCTAAGAACTCAGATCATGTTCGCGATATTTTGTGAGTTGTTTTCTTCTTCTTCTCTGCGTTCGTTCGTTACGACCAATTTTAATCACTCTTTGTGATATGTTTGATCTTTGCCAAGAACGTGTATACGTTGCACATTGGTTTGGTAGGCCCTAAACGCATAAACTTCTACACGTTTAGGAAAATGCATTCGATTTCAGCCAAACCTCCTTAGACGCCTCTTACGACATGCGTGGCAGGTAACAGTGGTTCTATTCTTTACACCCCAAATTTGGGCCCCGGTAACCACTCGGGCGTGTGAGTTGTTTTGAGCCCTACTTCTTGACGCCATTCGGAAACTTCAGAGGTTCTCAAACGATTTCTTCCCCTACCCTTTGAGTAACTGTGAATGTAGTATTCAGAAGTTCTAACCCCATTGCTCACAAGGAACAGTAAATACTGATACAATAGTAGAGTTTCGCATAATCTACTACCCAAACTTGAGAATGAAACTGTTGAAGGTTTAATGTAGTCATATTCAATGATCAATCAATCAATCAATCAATCAATCCTCATGTGTTCATCTTTTGTAATAATAATTTATTCTTCTGTTCTAATCTTATCTTATTTTTGTTCACTTGAAATATATATTTTTTTTAAATTATCTCCTTTCAGTTTTGACTACAATTATTGCTGTCATTATTTGGGGAGCGAAAGCCAACGATGAAATTACCAAAATATTCAAAATGATACTTCAACCATATCTTATTGACATAGATGTAGAAATTGGCTTCTCTCTTGGTTTAAGCGCCGCCGGTGCTGTTCTTCTACTAATTGGTGGCATATGTATGATGTTGACCAGAAGTAGGAATACCACATAAATCAAGTGATATTTGTTTTACGTTGTGGGACGGACATCCTCAGATGTGGGACGGACATCCTCAGATGTGGGACGGACATCCTCAGATGTGGGACGGACATCCTCAGATGTGGGACGGACATCCTCAGATGTGGGACGGACATCCTCAGATGTGGGACGGACATCCTCAGATGTGGGATGATCTGCAATGGGATCTTTAAATAGAAGCTTCCAGCGTACCACGCACTGTAGAAGATTATGTAACATAGTTTCTTCAAGATTCATACATACACAACATACCAATATTATATTTTGTTTTAATTTAACTAGTTTTCTTGTAACTCAGTATCTTCGCAACCTCATGGTATTTTAATCCAACAATTACTGTTTCTATTTTTATAATTATTATTGACATATTCTGTTATTGTAACTAATGTGATTTTGGAAATAAATGAAGAATATTTTGTTAAACATTTTAATTTATTATTTATTTTAAAATAAATATTCTTCAGATCACTTCATTGTACACATGTGTTGTGTACCTGTGTATCTGGGTGCTGTTTTACATGTGAACATATGCGTTGTGTACCTGTGTGTCTATGTGTTGTGTACCTGTGAGTCTAGGCGCTGCATATCTGTGTATCTATATATTTTTTACCTGTGTATCTAGGTATTGCAAAAGTGTGTATCTAGGTCTTGTGTAATGGGAATCTAGGTGTTGCATATCTGTGTAGGCGATGTGTACCTGTAAATCTAGGTGGTGAGTTCTATTAAATCTAGTTTTTGTACCAATGGTATCCCGTCTACCAACTCGGCAAAGCAGCGAGCGAGGCCCACGGGAAAAAGCTACTGGTTCAATATGGCAAAGTACTGGCCAGAGACGATTAAACATTGTGAAATGGAATGCTGAAGGTATTCAGCACAAAAAGCAAGCACTCGCAATAAGACTTGCAGAAGACGAAATTGATATTGCGTGCATACAAGAGACGCATCTAAACCCTTAACATAGATTCGAGATCAGAGGTTACCAATCTTCAGATTAGACTGAGAAGAGCACAAGGGTGGAGTCCTCACCCTAGTACGAAACGGCATTCCAGCAAAGCAAGTGGATGTTAACCACAGGAAGCGCCGCGCAGCAAAATCGTTGGCGTCCAAATTACATGTGAAGAAATGCAGATTCTTCTGTATAACTTATACTGCCCAAGTGATATCTCGCTGTCACTCGATGCAATGAGTATCAATAATACAACATGCATGGTGGTCGGCGATTTCAACAGCCACTCAGAAAGATGGGGCTACCTTGAAACGAACAGCAGAGGCGTAGAAGTGGAAGACTGGGAGATAGAGAACAACCTGTTCCTCATAAATGCCACAGACGACCTGCCAACTTTCTACTCAAGAAGGTGGCATACGACTAGCACCCCCGAACAAGTGACATCTCCACAAAAACATTACGCACGGTCACAAAGCAACTCGGAGGTAGTGACCACAGGCCCGTCAAACTCCAAGTAGACCTAAAATTTGTACCTGAGCCCAAAATGTGGTTGCCACGGTGGAACTACAAAAAAGCAAATTGCAAACAGTATGGGCACTGACAGATGTCAATGTTGAGCGTATCAACATGTATGAAAAGAAACACATGCGATCTGTGGCAAGAGAACCCTCACAAGCAATCCTGAAAGCGACACGGGTAACCATTCCTAGAGGCTCAAGGAAGGATTACAAGCCGTACAGGACAGCAGAGGTTCAGAAGTTTGAAAACGATCTTGAATTGACAAGGAGTGAGGCTGAACAGGCACAGTCAGTAACGACCAATACTGCTTACAAGGCAGCAGCAAAATACAAGCGAGAGGTCAAACGATCAGCACGATAGAGTTGGGTTGAAAAGACCGAATCCCTGAACCTTGATAGGGACGGCAATAAATTGTGAAGTTAGCAAAAACTCTGAGTGACGAAAACACCAGCCGACCCCAATAGACCTTCGAACAGGACAAAGGATGTCCTCGGAAGGGAAGATGCAAACATTCTAATGCAAAAATATGCAAGTCAGCAGAGTAAGCATAGCAAAGAAAAGTCGATGACACTAAGAGAAAAAATAGAGCCCTCAGGCAGCCAAGAAAAGCTGATAGTCACCTAACGGATACATTCACTAGTAATGAGTTAGAAGGAGCACTGAGAGAGCTGAAGCTCAGAAAGTCGCCCGGAAAGGATGGGATCACAAATGAGATGCTTAAAAACTTGGGTACTAGAGCAAAGGCAGCTCTACTAGTCGCCCTCAACATGTCGTGCAGGACAAGCATAGTACCAAGAGAATGGAAGGAAGCGATCATGGTACCCATCCTCAAACCAGGCAAAAATAAACTCGACCCGACGAGTTACAGACCAAAAAGCCTCCTAAGCTGCACGGGCAAACTCATGGAACGCATGGTGAACAAACGGCTATCTTGGCACTTGGAAAGCAAAGGGCTTTTCATGGTACAACAGGAAGGCTTTTGGAAGCACCGATCTACATAATATCAAGTAACCTATATCGCCCAGGGAAAACGAGGTTGGTTTCCAAGAAAAGAAACAGACATTGACAGTTTTGGTAGATATGCAGATGGCGCTTGACACATTTTGGAAAGAAAGGCTGAAACTAAAACTCCTCACCCTCGGTATAAAGGGAAGAATGTACAAATGGTTTGATAGATACCTAGAGAATAGAATATCAAGGGTTAAAGTTCAGGGGTACATTAGCATGAAAGCTACACTAGAGCAAGGAGTCCCCAAGGAGGAGTGCTCTCACCAACTTTCTTTCTAATCTTTGTCAATGACATAGCTACATGCCTACCAAAGCAGTACTCAGCCATGTATGCCGACGACCTGGCAATATGGGCGAGGGAAGAGTCAATGCCCATAGCAACAAATCGACTACAAGTTACGTTAATTAACCTGGAAGTGTAATTTAAAAAAGTGGAATATGAGCATTAACGTTTCTAAAACCACTTACACTGTGTTCTCCAAGAACAACCAGGATCACAAAATTAAGCTTAAAGTCAATGGGCAAGATCTTTCAGAAAGCAAGACCCCAACATACCTTGAAGTCATACTCGATCGAAAACTGACTTGGTGCCTCCAAATTGAAAATGCTAAGGCTAAACGAGCACAGGTTTACGATAATGCACAAACTGCTGGCTCCACGGGAGCACACACCAGAGTCCTCAAAACACTCTACTCTGGAAGAGTGCGACCGGTTCTGGAGTACGGCATTGCAGCGTGGAGCAGTGCATCCAACAAGCAATTCGCCAAAGTGAGCAATAGTCAAACCGTGCAATGCGCATAATCACAGGAGCCATGAAGTCCACGCCAATCAAGGCGATGGAAACAATCACAGGCATCCAACCAATGGCAGACCGAAGGGACAGAAAAGTCTTTGTGTTATCGGAAAAACTCAAACGACTCAATTCCCATCCCATGTACGAAAGAATAAACGGATTCGGAAGCGGCAGGATACAGAGGACCAGCTTTGCAAGGAACGCTAAAGCACTGACAGAAGACCATTCGGTTCTAGCAAACTGGAAAGTCAAATCAATCCCGGCTACCGATAAGTGCCTGCCGTGGAAAACCAAAATGACGGAACTAGGAATCAATCCAGGCAAACTGAAAAAGGGCAGCAAGAAAACTTCGAAAGAAGAGCGGCCACAGAGAGGTACATATCGACCGAATATCCAGAAAATAAGTGGATGTATGTGTACACTGACGGATCGGCAAGAAACGCAATCAGCGACGGCGGAGGAGGAATAGTGCTTAAACTCTCAAAGAAAGTGACGGTCACAAAAGCGATTGCCACAGGCAAATACTCAAATAACTACGGGGCAAAGGCAATAAGAACTTATCCTAGAGAGAAGAGGCACATCTCGCAACAAGGTCGTGATATTCACCGATGCTCTATCGGTCATCATGGCACTCAACAGCGCAGGCAAAACAGAGCTAAATGAGCTCAAAGCAACCCTCGGCGCATTAGTGTGCGCATCAAACGCACCGTCATTCAGTGGATATCATCACACTGCAATATAAGCGGAAATGAATATGCCGACAAGTTAACTAAAGAAGGCTGGCGACTACCTCAGACTGACCTCGAGATCGTTATGAGGAAGCCAGAACAACCATCGGCTGGCACTACAGAGACAAATGGACAAAAGACCATCCTTAGTACAACAACAGTGACGGGTCTATGGTCTGTCTCGTAGTGCACAAGTTGTCATACTTCGCCTCCGTACGGGACACAACACGCTCCGCGCCAACATGTTTCACAAATTTAAAATTGGCACAACTATCCTGTGCCCCTGCAAAAAGGCGGACATAACGACAGAACACGTTCTGCAAGATTGTCAACTGATAGCAGGCATAAGAAAAGAAAACTGGCCTAAAAACACAGAGTTCTGCGAGAAGCTGTACGGAGGAAAGGAGTCCCTTAAAAGCACGGTAAAATTCATGATAAAAGTTAGTTCATCAGTCTAGACTGGATCGCGAGAGAGAGAAATCTAGATGACTCTACCTTTCAATCTAAATCAGTGTTTCCTATTCTTTTTGTGACATGCCCCACCAAAGCCTTTCAAAATCCTTATTTCTAAACCCCCTCCACTCCCACCCCTATGTAACATAAACATAATAATAATTCCTCTCGTATCCTTATACTTTACGTAGGGCCTGCAAGTAATTTCTCCATACCGCTCTATCCTGGGCAACTCGCTCAATCTCCTCCATGGAACTGAGACCGATATTTCTTGCCTTTCTCAGTAAAATTCGTTTCAGGGTCTCCCTAGGTCGACCTCTCTTTCTTGAACCCTTCGCATCCCACTTCAATGCCTGCTTTGATATTCGTTGATCATTTCTCCTCAAGGTGTGCACAACATATCTCCATCTTCTCCTTCTTATAACAGTTGTCACTAGTGGTTGACCAGACATTTCTCTGATTTCATCACTTCTCCTGAATTCGTTCCATTTTATATTCATTATTTTTCGCCAACATCTATTTTCAAATGCATTCAACTTGCTTTCTATATCTTTAGTCATTTTCCAACTCTCCTGGCATATGTTAGGATTGATACAACATTTGAATTGAAAATTCGTAATTTAGTTTTAATACTATATAACTTGCAGTTCCATATTTTATTTAGACTTTTAAAAGCTGATGTTGCTTTGCCAATTCTTATCATAATTTCTTTTTAACATTTCCTGTGCAATCAAAATTGCTACCTAAATGGGTGAACTGCTCTGTTATTTTTATCATTTTAGATTCCAGTCTGATATCTGCATTAATTGCCATAGGTGTCTTCATTATATTTGTTTTTCATAGCTTATCTGCAGTCAACTTTTGATGCTATAGATGACAAGTTGTCTGTTTTTCTTTGCATATCTTGGTTGTTTCTACTTAACAAGGCAATATCATCTGCTAATTCCAAATCTTCTAGTTGACTATTTTCTACACAATCGATGCCAGTATCGCCCCTGCAACATTTTTGCATCACCCAGTCAATGGCTACTCCAAACAATAGCGGAGATAGAATACAGCCTTGCTTTACTCCGGTTTCAACCATAAACCATTCGCTGTGTCCACCATCAGTGCGAACTGCACTCTGTGAACCATCATAGAGGCTCTTTATAATGTTTATTATTTTGTCTGGTATTCCATAGCATCTCAGAATATTCTACAGGGAGATTATGTGTAGACTATCAAAGGCTTTTTTTTAATCATTGAAATTTAGTATAAGTGGTTTTTGTTTCTTAATATGTTCCTCCAATATTAGTCGTAGGGTAATTATTTGGTCTAAGTAGCTTCTCCCAGGTCTAAAACCAGCTTGTTCTTCTCTCAGGGTTGTGTCCACTGCTCCTTTGATTCTATGAATGATTTTGCAGAAAGTCTTGGTCATTACTGATAACAGGGTGATCCCTGTCCAGTTGTTGCAATCTTTGGGCTCACCTTTTTGGGGGATCTTAACAATTATTCTATGTAACATATAATAATAATAATAACTCCTCTCGTACCGTTATGCGTTACATAGAACCTGCAAGTAATTTCTCCATACCGCTCTATCCTTGCCAACTCGCTCAATCTCAGCCATGGAACTGAGACCGATATTTCTTGCCTCTCTCAAAAAAGTTCGTTTCAGGGTCTCCTTAGGTCGGTCTCTCTTTCTTGAACCCTTCGCATCCCACTTCAATGCCTGCTTTGATATTCGTTGATCATTTCTCCTCAAGGTGTGTCCAACATATCTCCATCTTCTCTTTCTTATAACAGTTGTCACTAGTGGTTGACCAGACATGTCTCTGATTTCATCACCTCCTGAATTCGTTTCATTTTATATTCATTATTTTAAAAACTTTAATTTCCAAAAATTGAATTGTTCACTGAAGAAACGTAAATAACTAGGAAATTGTTGAGGAAACAAAGTAAGTAAATTTTCAAAACATATAATGGAGAACTGAAATTCAAGGACGATATCATTTTAATGACAGATGTTTAAATATTATATTAATTATTAGTAATTATTAATTACACTTAGTGAGATCCTTGTGCTTGATGCATACTGCAAAGAAATTTTATGTTAGGTTCCAATTTAGTTAGCTTCAGTCTCAAGTCTGCCCGTTGTGTTACATCCAGCCGATTTCTTTTTTTTAAAACAGCAAATTAGTTATTGCACTAAATCCACATTCAACTAAATATGAAGATGGAAACGGTAATAACAGTTTTCTTGCACATTTGCTTGAATTTGGATATTTGATTTCTCTTACCTCACAAAGTCATGCCTTCGCTCCTTTTATATTAAATATCGTTTTAACTGACTCATCGGTTTGTATTTCTGCGAGTTCTTCTTAATACTGCATATTTGAAATATCAGACAAATCCACTAACGTTGGTTGCAACATCCAAGTTGGAAAATCAATTTGTTTCAAATTAGAAAATCATTCTTTTAAATCAGCCGATAGAATTTTCAAATGATCGACAATAACAAGTGTAGCGGTATCAGTCCCTTCACATTTCTAGAGCCAATGAAACTTTTCAAATGTTTGTTGCAAATATATTTCTGACGTAATTCAATAAAACTAATTAAACCAAATATCTTTGCTTTTGCATCAAACAAGAGTTTTATTTGTCCTTGAAGTTGGTTATTTAATATATTTAGTTTTTCAAAGATATCGGCTAGATAACTCACAAATGCTTTACCATCGACCGTTAGCAAATACTTCATTTCGGATTTGTCATTAAAAAATCACTAAGAATATCAAATAGTTCCATAAGTCTTGTAACGCAGTTCCCGTTCGAGAGCCATCTTACTTCAATGTGAAGTAAAAGTCTCACTTGGTTTACATTTTGTTCTTCCCAAAATAGTTTGAAGAGACGCTCACATTTGGCACTAGCTTAAATAGCATTGATACACTTTATAATTGAATTTAGTATTTCATTTAGAACAGGCGAAATATTTTTAGCTACCAAATTTCATCAGGTAATATAGGTTAGAGTAAATTATAATATTGTAGCATGACTATTTTGAAAACACAACAAATGAAAAATATTGATACCCACAGGTTTGTATATTACGTCTAAGTATTCATAAATTATTTCCAGAAGTAGCAGTTAAATGAAGATACTCCATGTGTGAACATATTCTATAAGTTTCATATCTTTTGGGGCAGTAGTTTTTATGATATTCACTTTTTATTGCGGACATGTCAACAAATGGAAATTTCAATACAAAATTAGCATACAAAGATAAAACTTCTCCTTCTTCTTCTTTGCGTTCGTTCTTTATGACCAATTTTAATAACTCTTTGTGATATGTTTGATCTTTGTCAAGAACGTGTATACGTTGCACATTGGTTTGGTAGGCACCTAAACGCATAGACTTCTACACATTTAGGACATGTGCATCCGATTTCAGCCAAATCTCCTTAATCGCCTCTTACGACATGCGTGGCAGGTAACAGTGGTTATATTCTTTACACCCCAATTGTGGGCCCCGGTAAACACTCAGGCGAGATATATGATTGACATCATGTCAGTAGATTCACTAACCTAAACTCTAAAGTAAATTATCTGACATGGAGAACAAGGTAAAACTAAACTACCTAACGTATTTACTTGAGGAAAAAAAATTGACGGTCACTTATAACACAATGCACTCATCCTACTATTTTATTATGGAAGATATTGAGAATGATACAACTCAAAATATTATTTTTGTCGTTTAAATGACGTATTAGGAATGTGCAAGGTCTATTCTATTGATGTCATTATCCCATCAGATTTACAATTACAACTATCGATACTCACATGATACTGTATTCCATCAACAATAAAATGTCGCTATTGCAATCAATTAAATCTTCTTCATTACTATCACAAGTTATAATTTGATCTAGCAATACTCAAGATTGCACTATATAAACTCATTTTGGTCTTACTGACAAGGTTGGCAAATGTCAGACACATTACCGTTTTACAAAAAACATGACTCGATTTTAACACAATAACACGTGCTTTCCCGCTTTCAAATCTTTATTAAAAGGAGGTAGAAATGTACCTAGATATAAGTACTTTCCGTTTCCTGAAGATTTTTAAACTTCAGTAAAATGGTTATGAAGCAACATTCGTTTTTGTCAACAGACATCCAAAATCCGATATATCGGTTTTGCAACACCACGAACATAGTTAAATTCTGAACGAGACCAATTTCCCACCTTAATAATGAAAATGCCCCTCTGTGGGGCGTGGACCCACGTTGGGAAACACGGATCTAGAGTGTGTATCTAGCTGGTGTGTGTTTGTACTATTGGCGATGTTTACCTATTGATCTAGATGGCTCATATCTGTGAATACAGGTGCTGTTTACCTGGGTATTCATGAGTTGTGTATTTGTCTTGTGAATCTAGATGGTGTATTCTTGTGAAACTGCCTGTTCTGTACCTGTGAATATAGGTTGTGTATTCCCGTCAAGAGTGCAGAGGGCAGAAAGACCATCCTGTGTATCATCTCCAGTCTTCAGTTTCACCTGCAACATCTGTGGCAAGAATTGCCACCCCAGAATAGGT
Organism: Arion vulgaris; assembly: GCA_020796225.1. Lineage (NCBI taxonomy): Eukaryota > Metazoa > Mollusca > Gastropoda > Stylommatophora > Arionidae > Arion > Arion vulgaris. Next base: position 521,057 of record CM036774.1, read on the forward strand.
CATTACAGTCACAACAGAAGTTTGGTTCAGCACAGAACTAACTACTTGACACAAAACATATTGTCTGCTGAGATAAAGAGGTCAATGATGCCTGTGAATAAAAGAGCTGCACACCTGTGAATTAAAGTGCTTTGTACCTGTTAATATAGGTGTTGTATGCACGCCAAGAGCGCAGAGGGCAGAGAGACAATCCTATGTATCAGTTCCAGTTTCGTTTCACCTGTAGCAACTATGGCAAAAATTGTCCATTACAACCATAATATATATTGTGATTCAGTACAGAACTAACTACTTGACACAAAACATATTGTCTGCTGAGACACAGAGGTCAATGATGCCTGTGAATAAAATAGCTGCTCACCTGTGAATTAAAGTGCTTTGTACCTGTGAATCCAGGTGTTCCGTATCTATACATTCAGGTGTTGTCTACATCAAAGTCCATTTGATTTCAACGTGTCAATAAAGTCTTGTATGAGTGACTGAAAAATTTGGCCAGCAATGGCGGAATGCGGGAGGGCCATTCAGAGTCAGAACGGTTTGATTCTGAACACGACTTTGCTAGCGCATTTCCGCCATGTTTGGTCGGGTATTTTCCGGTTTCGTTTGCCGAGCTACTGAGTTAGTGCTTGAGCAACGCTGTGAGCTGTGACTGTTACATGCAATGCTTTTTGCTGTGTCAAACGTGCGTTTGTTGTGTGTATTCAGAAAATGGCGGACAGCGGTTATGACGACCAAGCTCAATCTACCGTATGCAGTTATATTGCGAGTGCAGAAAGCTAGATTTTGCCGTGATTGATGTCCCTTTCGACAAAAATTGCAATTCAAGTGATGATCAGTTTTTTGTTGCTACATTCGCGACGGCCATATGCATTTTATGCGGTGCGGGTTGCTTTTTGTGGCGGTACGCGGTTGTTTCATTCTGGAATTAGTTCACACAGGAAACTTTTCACAGTTGTTAGCATTTCGTGTGATATTCATTGGCACAGGAAAGGAGCAATTATGGTGATCCGTTGCAGTGAAGTTGGAACCGTACTTATGAACTATGTATGAGTGACTGATAGTGTTGTCTACCTGTGAATCCAGATGATTTGTACCTGTGAATCCAGGCGTTGGGACACTTTCTATCGATATGTATCCTATCAGACATTGTGACCGGGATGGGGGAGGAGTGGTTATCTATATGGCCAAGTGGTCAGAAAGAAACAATCAAAATTCTTTGGGCATATTGGAGAAACGAAAAACCGCTAATCTTATTCTCGACGAAGGAAGAACATTTAAAACTTTAATTTAGCAGCGATATTGTTCCTCATTATAAACAGACTACTTGTCATCTGTAGCATCAAAAGTTGGACTGTTGATAAGCTATGAAAAGACAAATATAATCAAGATACCTACGACAACAAATGCAGATATCATATTGGAATCTAAAATGATAAAAATAACAGGTTTTAATCTATTTAGGTAGCAATTTTGATTGCACAGGAAATGTGTAAAAGTATCAATCCTAACATATGCCAGCGAGAGAGTTGGAAAATGACTAAAGATATAGAAAGCACGTTGAATGCATTTGAAAATAGATGTCTGCGAAAAATAATGAATATAAAATGGTCATGAGAAGTGATGAAATCAAAGAAATGTTAGGTCAACCACTAGTAAAAACTGTTATAAGAAAGTGAAGATGGAGATATGTTGGACACACCTTGAGAAGAAATGATCAACGAATATCAAAGCAGGCATTGAAGTGAGATGCAAAGGGTTCAAGAAAGAGATGACTCCATAGGAAGACCCTGCATTTAGACCCTGAAACGAACTTTGCTGAGAGAGACAAGAAATATGGGTCTCAATTCCATGGAAGAGATTTAGCGAATTGCCCAGAACAAAATGGTATTCAGAAATTACTTGTAGAAATTACTTGAAGAAATTACTTGCAGCGAAATGACGTTATCATATGTAACGTATAACAGTGAAAGGAATTATATTAATTTATTAAATAATTGTTCCTTGTTGTGAGGAACAATATACTGAAGCTATGAGCCAGAACGGGATTAGAGGAAAACATGAAGAAGACCATTGTTTCTTGTTCCCTTGTTCCAAACTTGTTGGAGAATAAGCTTGACAGCCGCGTGACATGGAAACACCACATAATGGAACCAAATATAAAAAGTATAAATATATAAAATAAATAATACAGGAACTGGTTGACAGCAGCTGGAAAGTCGATACTCGAATCATGAGTGAGGTATAGGCACGTCTGAATATCGAGAACGCCGGTAATAAGAAAAGCACGTCTTTACGCAAAAATCACTCAGAGGCGACATATTTTCTCCACCTGAATTCAAAACTGGCGTACCAAAAACAAATTAGTAGGAGAGAATTAAAAAATATACAATGAAGCTGAAGATGAAAGAAGTATTAACAATTGTAGAGATGTAGTTTATCATTCAATAGCTTGTCCTGAGCAGAACTTTGCTATCCTAACAGTTCTTTTGAATTTTTCTCTCTCTCTCTCTCTCTCTCTTAGGTCAGGTGTCCTGCCTCTGCAGCGGTCATCCTCAATCCATCAGTTACATCCTCAATCCATCTTCTCCGTGGTCTTCCTCTTATTCTCTTTGCCAGTATGCCTCCTTCCATGATGGTCTTCTTCAACCCTTCGTGCCTTTTTATATGTCCAAAATATCTCAATTTTCTCTATCTTATTGAGGCGACTGTGATAGGGGCATACCTGTAGACGCATAACTGACACAACGTACACTCGCTCTTAGGCTCGGATCACATGCAAATCACAAAGAGTGACTTAACAAGTGGTCGATGTTGAGTGTTCTAAAGAAGAAGAAGTATACGATTTTTCCATTCCTTCGGCCAAATGAAGTTCCCATACACAAAATCATTCCTCTATCAGATACTCTATCATTTCAAAGTCAACACCCAACATCCATAAGCGACTTCAAGTAAAATTAGATTAGAACAGTTTATGAATACAAGCCTAATTCATTCTATAATTGAAAAAAAACAAAACATTTTTCAATCCAGAAACACTTGAGCTTTCAACTCTTCGACTCGGTGCCATGGACATCGCAATCCTTCAGTTCGGTGCCACAAACAGCGTACATCTGGAGAACCTATGGCTTTTCTGCCAGCCCGCGGAGTTGAGCCGCTCTCACAGGGGACTTGTCACCCGTTGTCCAACGCACTACGAACACGATGGGATTAGAGGGTATCTGTGGCTAAGTGGTTAAGCCCTTTGCCTTGTGAGTCAAAGGTCGTGGCTTCGAGCCCGGACCGAGTCATTCTATTCACTAGTGCAGTTTTTTCCAGAGACCCCTAGATTGTTGCTGGAGCTACGGAGTTCGTGCTTTGTGCAATACTCTCGGCAGGTGGCGTACCATTTCTGTGGATAGGGGCCGTGTCTATGGGGTAAAACCCGGTGAAATGAAGTCAATCCTACTGCTTTTAAACCCCTTTAAACACTCTGGGCAGGCCGGCCCATTCTATAATTAAATTGCACACACTTAATCACAATTGTAAAACTATATTGCACAAACCATGCCCGTAATCTCTGACCCATGGGAGTGTACATATGATAAAAGTTGTTACACAGAACAATTGCGAAATACAGTCATTAAATAAGCTTATCAACGACCGGCTATAATAACTCAAATAATTGATACAAAGTTCTTTCAACTCTCAGTGGTAGCAACACTCTCATTAAATTATTTGTTCTAGAAATTCTTGCTGTGTTTTCGAAAGAAAGTAAATATTGCAACTTTTTCTACCTTTTTTGTCGCCACACTGTTACCTGGTTGTTGCCCAGTGTCGTGGTTTTCTGTTTTTGTTCTGCGCTGTACTGGTGATTTGGGTGATTGTTATTTTTGCTCTTTGGTTATTCGCTGATCATTATTCTCCGACTATGCCCAAGATATCTTCTCCTTCTTATAACAGTTGTTACTAGTGGTTGACCAGAAATTTCTTCTCAAGTTATGTCCAACATATCTCCATCTTCTCCTTTTATAACAGTTGTTACTAGTGGTTGACCAGACATTTCTTCTCACGGTGTATCCAACATATCTCCATCTTCTCCTTCTTATAAGTTGCTACTAGTGGTTGACCAGACATTTCTCTGATTTCATCACTTCTAAATTCGTGCCATTTTATTTTTCTTATTTATCGCAGACATCTATTTTCAAAAGTTTTGGGTATAGATGTTTTTAAAATATCCAGCTTATAGCAAACGTCTGGCCGAATGTACTAAATCGTGGCTCCAATGTGAGAGACCTGGATTCAGTTCACGGTAATGTCATGGATTGTTTTTCTGTCGAGGGCATACAGAAAAATCTTAACCTGAACAGTTTCACAGTGACTGCATTAGTCAATGCGGACTTTACATTCCACAGTCACATGTTTCCTCCCACACCCACCTACTTACAGTTCCTAAAAAGCGGTACTACACGAAATAACAACAGTTTTTTTAATTAAAATTTTATTAAAGAAAACCATGTAGCTTCTCCGCTGAACCAGGACAATAAAACCATTTAACAGTTTTCAGTTTTATGTATAAAATAAACTAGTTGTTAAAAAATATTGTAAACAAATTTTGATGAATCGATTTTTATTGTAGACAAATCACATTGTTGAGATAGCAAATCAATTTAGTTACTGCTTCGATCCTCAGTGTTTGCACAAGTTTGCACTCTTGTTCTTCATGTCAGGCAATTTACTGTAAAGTTTAGGTTAGTGAATTTACTGACATGATATCAACCATATGTCTCATCTTCACAATGGAAGTATTTTCTAGAACAACCCAGGACTATATTCATGCAGTCCTTCTGAACATGTTCTAGGAGTCCAAATTGCGACCCCTGTGTACTGAGCCAATCAAGTCATTATCTAGATTATAGATTCCCAAACTTTTTCGGGCCACCGTCAACTTTGCACAACATTAACTTTGTAACGCCCCCTTCCACATTTTAACACTTTTCCAACGCCTCCTCCCACATATATACATGCTCTATTTTCTCTTTGACATAGAAAATTCATATATATTTCTGTAAAACATGGTCAATTTTAAAATGATTATATACATGAAATCGAATATTGATGAAAAACTGAATCGTGAAAGAGGGATAAAAGATTAATTAAAATGTAGAGTTCAAATTTTAAATGATTATTCACTCGCAAAATCTACAAAAATTTACAAATATTTAGTATTAATTTCTTCTTTAAGGAGCCACCGATCCCTAATCCCTGAACACTCCACCCCCTCAATTCTTCTGAACCACTATCGCCCCCTAGAACGCTTCAGAGCCCACTTGGGGAGGTACCTCACTTTGGGAAACGCTGATCTCGATAATGTCAAGTCCGTAATCTACCATAGATCAGGTGGTAGGACACGATAACCAACTTTGACATACTGCAACATTAAAACTTGCCTTCCATAATGGGCATGCTCAGCAGTTTGAAGAATAAGATAGTTAGGACGTGTAATGGGCATGCTCAGCAGTTTGAAGAATAAGATAGTTAGGACGTGTAAGAAGAATTGATAATAACTACCTATTCCAACAAGTGTTGTTCTGTGAACTTTTGGAGAGAAAAAAAAACACCAAGGCAGGCCACTGCTGAGATATAAGGATGTCTGCAAGGCCTCAATGAAGAACTTTTCCAACGGACCCAACAAATGGGGAAAAACCAGCTGATGACCGAGTTATGTGGAAAACAATATTACGCAAAGGTGCAGGATCTTTTGAAAAGAGACTTAGGAATAAACTGAAAGTTAATATAAACACGCGCAAACACAGAAGTTGTCACAGTAAAATATCTGTCAATTGACCGTCTGTAAAGATGGGGAGGGGGAAACCATACACCACGTATAGAATTAATTATTAGAACATGAGAAAGACACATTCGCTGCTTGAGGTATCCAGCTAATTTACTTCTACAGCTGCTAGACCTGATCTTACTTGCAACGTTGTATTATTTGTTCAGCATGATAGTTGTAAGATAAGTTGTCGTCAGGGGCGTCCACATAGTTATTTTTCTGGGTAAGGGGGCAAGATGCATGAAAGAAAAATGTTAGTTGGTTTACTACGCGGAAATGGAGAAAGCAAAATACAGATCAGATTTCAATTCCGGGCTCTTACCGGGGCCCAAATTTGGGGTGTAAAGAATAGAACCACTGTTACCTGCCATGCATGTCGTAAGAGGCGACTAAGGAGGTTTGGCTGAAATCGGATGCACATATCCTAAACTTGTAGAAATCTATGTGTTTAGGGGCCTACCAAACCAATGTGCAACGTATACACGTTCTTGGCAAAGATCAAACATATCACCAAGAGTGATTAAAATTGGTCGTAAAGAACGAACGCAAAGAAGAAGAAGAAGAGAATTGCGGGCTCCATGTATAGAAATATTCATCATCATCACCTTTCAACTCCCATCGGAGCACAGGTCTTCAACAAACTTCTTCCATCTCTTCCTCTCTCTTGCCATCCCTTCCAATTCTTTCCATGTTTTGCCTATCCTCTTTATATCCGCCTCCAGCTCTCTTCTCCAGGTCTGCCTAGGCCTTCCCTACTCCTCTTTCCCTGCGGGTTCCAAAACAATGCCTGTCTTGCGATGCTTCCGGTCGGTCTTCTCAATGTATGTCTTATCCATCGCCAGCGTCTCTTCCTGAGCTCTCTCTCCACTGATATCTGCTTTGTTCTCTCCTGAGTTCCTCGTTTGTAATCTTATCATACCATCTCAATTCCTCTATCCTACGTAAACATCCATTTACGAAGGTCTGCAGTTTTCTGATAGTTTCCTTTGTGGTCTTCCATGTTTCCGAGCCATAGAACAGCACTGACTTCACATTTGACTGGAAAATTCTCAGTTTTGTTATAGAAATATTAACTTATTATAAATGTTGAAACCATAAATAGTTAACTACAGGTAATCACAATGTTTTGTCTAAAAGCCATTTTTATTCCCTTTCCGTATGACGCCCATGGTTAGAATGACAGGTTTTTCTCAAGATATCGTCACATGTATCAGTTGTGCTTTGTCTTGTCCTCAAATGTGACTTTTGGTGTGTCACTCTTGACGATGAAGTTAATCAAAGAGCACAACAACATGTGTGTTCTCTCAGGATTGACATTAGAGTGAGAGTTTGTTAACATCAGCACGATACGGTATGTAATGCACATTGAATATTTTGGATAGTAAGCTTCGTTCAGTATCGAAGGACCGTAGAACTGTGTCGCTAGATATGTGCTAACAGTACCGTTGGTGGCTGTGTCAATTTCCATGAGTATTCGTTTCCCTTGCCTTGTCAAACGATAGATGTATTTTCCAGGGACCACTGATATCATGGCGGATGAGAGCGAGTGCCTTGTGATCTCAGAGACGCACGACAAAACGGTATCCCATGTACAGGACAAATGCGTCAAAAACACTAGACAATTAACATTTAGAAAAGAGCAAGCTTTAAAACGGATGTCCGTGCATAATGTTCGTTTTTAACAGCTACATTTAACCCCGTTTAACCCCTAGGAAATCTAACACATCAGCCGGAAGATCGAAAACCAACAAATACATTAAATTGGACGTGGTGTCCCAAAAGAGAACAGATGTTTCTGGGATTTTTTTTTACACATAGAACAAGATACTTTCAGTTTCAGTTTGAAATATCTTCATTGCACTCCGGACATGTCCATAGGTGCTCGGATCTCCTTCGCAATATCTCCAACAGCGTCCAGCGACTGACCGTACCAGTTCGATTTTGATTGATGAACCTACTCACGTACCTGTTATGCTGTTCTTTTCTTGGTACTCCAATCTTCAAACCCAGCTCCTGCAATCTAGTAGTTGACGTGGATTGGTTTAAATGAAAATCTTCTTTGCGGCCACACTCTATGAGGGCGTTCAAAATATCAGCTCTATCCATTGGCTAGCCCTCTTATATGGTGGCAGAGCCAGCCAGACTGTCTGCTTTCTCATTGCCAACGACACCCATGTACCCTGGAACGAAGATAAGTGTGATTCTACAAATTGTTGACGCTTGTAGTGATTCAGTCCATTGCCTGCGCACCGAACCAGCCTCTACCTTGTGGATCATACTCAATGAATCACTCAGAATGCATGCATGAGTGTAGTTTTGTGACTCCAGCCAACGTAAAGCATTAGTCACTGCCAGTACCTCCATTGCCATACTGCTTGTTGTCATACGAAATGCACCACTGGCCTCATGGTCCATTCTGCCACATGAGTTTGCAGAGAAGGCCCATGCGGACTTTTCGTAACGAACTATCGATCCATCCGTGCAAATCACACGATACTTACTCTTCAATATCACAAGTATGGGTTTATAATAAAATAAATAAAGAGTGGTTTATAAACTGGTTAGAGTAGATCTTACAATAAATGGACTGGAAGTAATAGTACAGACAATGATCAGAGAAAGAACCTTCATTTCTGCCCCTTGGCAAGCAGGAGTTAGGGGTAATGAACGAGCTGATAGATTGGCTGGCTTGGCTACAATATCTGAAGGGGCTGCCATGGATCGAAATGACATTCTTCACGCACTGAGAGAGTCTTTCCGAACAGAGGAGTTTCAGGGCTGTGAATCCCATTCGATGACCAGATTGAGAGAAATGGGTGTCAATATTGGTGTAACCCGAAAAGAACGACATACTAATTATGCAAAGAGATTGATTAATCAACATCGAACTGGCGTGTTGGGTCGCTGGACGCTGCTGGATTTGCTGAGGCGGAGATCGGAGCACCTATGGACCTGTCTGGAGTGATATGATGATAGTCTTTATGTAACTGATATAACAACGAATGGTTATGTATAAGTTTAACAAAGAAATATTTTTTCAATGCTCAATAAGTAATCAATAGAACATCTGGAAAGAAGGCAAGAGGAAGACCACGGAAACGATGGTTAGATGGCGTAGCAGAATCCTGTGAAAGAGCAAAGATAACAATCACACAAGCCACCAGAACAGCGCCAAGACAAAAACAGAAAACCACGACACTGGGCAACAATCCGGTAGCAATGTGATGACAAAAGAAGAAGATTAAGTAATACAAACAATTGTGAAGTTTACGGTTACAGAGTTAGATGGGAAATATAAAAATGTTTCTCTCAATTTCAGATAAAATGTCGCTACCATTTGGTTTGAAACCACTTTTCCTTGGCGGTGTTGCTGCTGGTGGCATTGGACTACTTTTGGATATAGTTGGTACAGGAACCAAGTACTGGTCAACTGGTAGTGGTTCTTTTAATGGAAACACGTATGCTCTCCATTGTGGTCTGTTCCAGTTTTGTAACCCTTACGTATGTTACGACTATACCGATCTTAAGAGTAAGTAGTATGTGTCAGCCTTGTGATCACATATACATGTATGTGAGTAGTATGTCAGTCTTGTGATCATATATACATGATTTGGGGGTCTCTGTGATTGAGTGGTTAAGCCCTTTGCCTTGTGAGTCGAAGGTCGTGGGTTCGAATCCGGACCGCGCCGTTCTGTTCAAGAGTGCAGTTTTTCCAGAGACCCTAGGATTGTTCCTGGAGCTACGGAGTTCGTGCTTTGTGCAATACTCTCTGCAGGTGGCTTGCCATATCTGCGGAGAGGGACCAGAGCCATATGGGGTAAAACCCGGTGCAATGAAGTCAATCCTTCGGCTTTAAAACCCTTTATACATGTATGTGAGTAGTATGTCAGCCTTGTGATCACATATATATGTATGTGAGTAGTATGTCAGCCTTGTGATCACATATATATGTATGTGAGTAGTATGTCAGCCTTGTGATCACATATATATGTATGTGAGTAGTATGTCAGTCTTGTGATCACATATATATGTATGTGAGTAGTGTATGTCAGCCTTGTGATCACATATATATGTATGTGAGTAGTATGTTAGCCTTGTGATCACATATATATGTATGTGAGTAGTATGTCAGCCTTGGGATCACATATGTATACCAACTTCTTCAGTAGCTCTTATAATAATATTACTAATTTCTCTCGTACCGTTAAACGTTACATAGGGCCTGCAAGCAATTTCTCCATACCGCTCTATGCTGGTAACTCGCTCAATCTCCTCCATGGAACTGAGACCGATATTTCTTGCCTCTCTCAGCAAAGTTCGTTTCAGGGTCTCCTTATGTCGTCCTCTCTTTCTTGAACCCTTTGCATCCCACTTCAATGCCTGCTTTGATATTCGTTGATAATTTCTCCTCAAGGTGTGTCCAACATATCTCCATCTTCTCTTTCTTATAACAGTTGTTACTAGTAGTTACTAGTAGACATTAATAGATGCCTACGCAGGATACTCCATTTGAGATGGTATGACAAGACCACAAACAGAGAACTGTGGGATAGGGCAGGACAACGGCAGGTGGAACAGGAGATAATGAGCAGAAGGTGGCGATGGATAGGACACACACTGAGGAAACCCCTGACAGCATCGCGAGACAGGCTCTCCAATGGAACCCCCAGGGCAATAGAACTAAGGGAAGACCCAGAAACACCTGGAGACATGAGTTAGAGATTGAATGCACAAAAACGGGGAGAGAGTGGCGAGATCTGGAAAAGATGGCCTTGGATAGGCGGGCTTGGAAGGCCTTGGTTGCGGACCTATGCTTCCCTACGGGCGAAGGGTGAAGAAGAAGAACACTAGTGGTTGACCAGACAGGTCTCTGGTTTCATAACTTCTGAATTCGTTCCATTTTATATTCATTATTTTTCGCAGACATCTATTTTCAAATGCATTCAACTTACTTTCTATATCTTTAGTCATTTTCCAACTCTCGCTGGCATATGTTAGGATTGGTACAACATTTGAATTGAAAATTCGTAATTTAGTTTTAAGAAATGTTTTAACTTTAAGAAATGGACAGGTTACAGTCTGGCAGAGTGCAACACAAGGCGAAAGACAGAGGATGCTGGAGATTCATTGCAGCCAACCTTCGATGTGGAGACGGCACCTGATGATGAATTTAGTTTTAATACTATATAACTTGCAGTACCATTCATTAAAAAATGAATCACGCCGGCCGCCTTTACTTTCCCAGAGCATGTCTGGTACCTAGTTGAGGCTGGGTCGACCTGAGAGCCGTCGTGGTAAGGAAAAATTCCTCGCGCATTGCGGGAGCTGAACCCAGACCACCAGACTTGCGAAGCGAGTTCACTAACAACTACGCTACAGCGGCTCTCACCCAGCGTAAGTGCTTACCTCAAAGTAAAGGCTGACAATTGGCTCTCATGTATTTCATTCCTTCATACGTTTCCTTTATTAGGTTTGCAATCTTGGGTGGAACTTCATAGTGTTTTAATGGTTTCCATGACTCTCTATCTAGACTATCAAACGCTTTTTCATAGTCCACAAAGCCTATGTATAGTGGTGAGTTCCACTCTAAGCTTTTCATAGTCCACAAAACCTATGTATAGTGGTGAGTTCTACTCTAAGCTTTTCATAGTCCACAAAACCTATGTATAGTGGTGAGTTCCACTCTCGTCACTGTTTCTGTATTTTGTAAAACTACAGTACTTTGTTTTTACGTGTTTAGCTATTTTTCCAAGTTTTACTGCAGTCTCCACCCCTTTTCTGAGTTCCACTCTAAGCTTTGTTCTACTATAATGCGCAGTGTAGCTATCCGATCTGTGCAGGATCTATTCTTGCGAAACCCTGCCTGTCTTCTCTCAGTTGTTTATATATGGCCTCTTTAAGTCTATCGAGTATAATCCTGTTTAGTATTTTGCCTGGCACTGATAACAGCAGATAACACTGATATCCCTCTTTAGTTTGTACATTCATGCATGTCTCCTTTCTTTGGTAGTTTGACCAAGTGACCTTCTTTCCACTCTACTGGTATCTCTTCTCTCTCCCATATCTTATCTAGCAATTTGTATAAAGTAACTCTCTGTTGAGATATCTTTATCTGCCTATATGGCCTCTGCTAGAATGTTGTCTGCCTCAGCTGCTTTTCTATCCTTTAAGTGTTTTATTGCCTTCATTATTTTTTCTTTACTTGGTCTTTCACAGTTCATCTGTAGCTCCTCTTCAGCTGGCTCTATCTCCTGTGGAACCTGTGGTTTTTGCATATTAAGTAGGTCTTCAAAATGTTCTTTCCATCTCTTCATTTGTACTTTCATGTTGCTAATTACTTTGCTTCTATTGTCTTTTGTAAGGCCACTTGATTGTTTGTATTTTCCTGTTAGCTTCCTTGTGATATTATACAGGTCCCTCATATTTCCTTTTTTTCTGCTTCTTCTGCTTCACCTGCCATCTCATCTATATATTTTATTTTATCCCTTCTTATATTTTGTTTAATCTTTTTGTTAGCTTCCCCATAGACCTTGTAGGCTTTAGCACCTCTAGTTTTGCATCTGTTTAGATCTGCTTTCCTGTTTTTTTCTTTCTTTGATCATATTAAGGGTATCTGTTGTTATTCAATCTTTGTTTTTTCCGCTCATTATCTCCCAAAATCTCTAAGCATGTATCCTTTCACATATCTTTTATCTGTTGCCAAATTTCCTCAGTGCCATATCGTCTACCAGCTGCTCCAATACTTGGTACTTGTTAGATACTGTGACTGCAAATCTGTCTCTTACTTCCTGGTTCCTAAGCTCTTCTACTTTGAACTGTTCTATATAATTTTGGTTTGTTGAATATCTTTTAAGTTTCATCCTGATTTTACTTAGCAGGAGATAGTGATCTGATGCCACGTCTGCTCCTCTGCACACTTTAACGTCTTGTAATGATGTTCTAAATTTCTTATCAATACATATGTGGTCTATTTGGTTAGCTGTTATGTGGTCTGGTGATATCTGTATCGCCTTGTGTACTCTCTTATGCTGAAATATGCTGCCGCCTATGATTAGCTGGTTTGAAGCATACACATTTGCAAAAATTTGCCCATTCTTATTCATTATACCCAGCCTATGATTCCCCATGCACGGCCTTCTATATAATGGCCGCAGCGCTGACGGCAATATTGCATGTGACGTCACAGGCTGAGGCGGTGTATTCTCACAGACTTACTATTGTCTGTTACTATTGGGAAACGCCGATCTAGACAATACATCTTGCAGATGTTAGAAACTTGTTGTTGGATGCATGTGTGTATTACAGAAGATGTTTTATGATGAGTAGCTATAGTTGTTGCTCTCACATACTATTTTCGTTTAATTTTATACAAAATACTTTAGAGTGAGGAGTAATTTTATACAGAGTGAGGAGTAATTTATATATGATTAATAGTGTACTTACATCAGTATTTGTAGTCTCTCATCAGTTATTCATGAATAAGAAAGCCACATGTTTGCACAACACCACAGCTTGATTAGCACATAAACTAACATCACTTATCAGTAATCCATGAATAAGTCAGTCACAAGTTTGCACATCACCACAGCTTGATTAGCACATAAACTAAACAGTATTACACAAATATATTTATCTACTACTGAATTTTACTGCTTTCCTTTTTTGTGAAGAAGCAACATGCTGAACATTGCATTGATCATTCCTTATTTTTCTATAACTGTTGAGGAAAATGTTGGAACCGCAGACACAGTATTTCTTTTTTGAGCTCCACAGATACATACAGTACTGTCTAATGAGAATTTCATGTAACTGGTAATTACAATTTGTATGACAATCTCCTTATGGTTTATCGTGGCTAAGAACTTATCTTCATATCCAGATGATATGAGGACAGATCAGGTTCAATTTAATATGTCATAAATGCAAAACACTGAGTGTTATTGCCATACCATTTTCTGTTATCTGGAGTTCTGACCAGATGCAACTGCTCAGCGAGGAGCTCAGCTAATCATACCCATCTTCTGTCTGACTTGGACTCTTCCCAGACCCAACTTCTTCAGCGTCTACGACTTCTCACTTCTAACAATATGCTCCTTTACTCCCTTATTCGTTTCATTATCCATGTTCTTAACAGACAACTGTATGAATTTCTTTGTACCCATCACCAACAAAAACTTAACCTTCTTCGCCCTGTACCTTTTACCACTCCTTCCAATTGCCCACTACGATCTTCTCCTCCCACACAGGTGGTTTGTATTCCTCCAGACCTTCCATTATCGGACAACGAGAGATCTGTGTTAAGTAAGGGTCTTAAGTTTGTTCCTCTCCGACCCACAATTGACCTCTACTCAACTCTTCAGGATGTGACACGTTTTCACCGTGGCTTGCGATTGAAATTTCACTTTCAGAACCAGGTTGACTCTGACCAATGTCCTGACACGAGTATGTTTTCCAAGTTTTCTACTCGTAAACATGACTGGACACCCAAACCTGGTGCCTCTAACGCTCTTGATCTCTACATCAAGAATACTATGCATGATATTGGACTGCTCCACCCCAAACGCCTTTGGCAGTCTAACATGTCCCCGTCGGAGTTTCGTGCTCTATCACACCTCCGTCGACGTGATGACATTGTTATCAAACCCGCCGACAAAGGCGGAGCTATAGTCGTCTGGAGCAAAGATCTTTACCTTCAGGAAGGTCATAACCAACTGCGTGACACTCAGTTTTATAAAACCAGCCCTACTGATGTCACTCCGTCTAATAATATTCAGGTTCGTGAAGTCATTAAGAACTTAATTGCCACGAACGACCTTCCATCTAGTGCATCATCACTCTGTGTGATCGATAGCTGTTTGGGTAAACCCGCCTTTTATATGCTCCCCAAAATTCATAAACTCCACAATCCCGGTAGGCCTATCGTTTCTGCTTGCTCTTGCCCTACGGAACACATCTCCGAATTCCTTGATAGCATCTTTAATCCCATTGTCACCACACTCCCGTCATTTTTGAAGGATACGAACCACGCTTTGTCTGTCTTTTCTACCATTGAGTTGCTACCGAGAGAACCTACCGTCTCTTCCTCCTTGATGTGTGCTCATTGTACACTTCTATACCTCATCCTGACGGCCTTATAGCTCTCCAGTTCTTTCTCAATAGGAGAACTAATCCACTTGTGTCAACTTCTGCTCTCCTTCGTCTTACTGAACTAGTTCTCACTCTTAACTCCTTTCAGTTTAATGACCAATTCTTTGAGCAGATCAGTGGGGTTGCCATGGGTACTAAAATGGGACCTAGTTATGCTTGTCTCTTCATGGGTTATCTTGAACACCTAGTATGGACTACATATGATGGCCCCCTTCCGTCTGTCTATCACAGATACATTGATGACTGTATTGGCATCACTGATATGCCTGAAGCCGATTTGTCACGCTTCATTAATTTCATTAATGTTTTCAACCCTTCTATTCGTTTTACTTCTCACATCTCCACTACTTGTGTCAACTTTCTTGACATTACTATCTCCTTACGCCTATCCACTATCACTACATCAGTATATTACAAGCCTACTGATGCACATAGTTTTCTCCTCTATACTTCTTCCCATCCCCGGGCTTGTCGTGACTCTTTGCCATTCTCGCAGCTCTTACGCCTTCGTCGCCTTTGTAGCGAGGACGATGATTTTCTTGGGAGAGCTCACGAGATGCTTGATTTCTTTCGTAGGCCCCTATACCCGGAGAGGGTGCTTGTCTCGGCTATGCATCGAATTCAGAAAATCACTCGCCAGCAGGCCCTTACCAGCCAGCATAGGACTACTAACTCTGATAGAGTAAAACTTATCTTAACTTACCACCCCCATAGTTCCCTGGTGAAAAATGTTTTATTCCGTCATCTGTCTATCCTTGGATCAGATCCTGAGACCCGTTCTGTCTTCCCCAACTATCCTTTGGTTGCTTACAGACGGGACAGAAGTCTTAAAGATATGTTAGTACACAGTCGCCTGAAGTCCAATATCCAGACTCATTTTGGCACTGTCCAGTGTAGCCGTCGGCGTTGCAACACGTGTGCTTAAGTGATACAGACGCGTACTGTATCTTTTCCTTTAGGCACGTTTTTTATTGACGATGGGTTCACATGCGAGTCCCGTAATCTTATCTATGCCATTATCTGTAAGCGGTGTAACAAGGCTTATATCGGCGAGACAGGCAAGAGGCTCAGTGACCGATTCGCCCAACACTTGCGCGACATACGCCAATGCTCTGTGACCCCTGTAGCCACTCATTTCAATGATACTGGCCATTTAGGAGCTCACGATGTCCAGGTCACAGCCATCCGATCATGTTCCTCGGATGATCGCAGTCGATTTGCTCTGGAGAATCGGTTGATTTCTTTGTATGGTACCTTGCGACCACGCGGGCTCAACGTATTACATTCTTATGCTTCTTATTACTTTCTCTTCCCATGTTTTGTAATATATATGGGTATATGTTGCATGTATTCAAGTTATATATTCTACTAGATGTTTCATTGTTTCTTTTCCGTTCTATTTCTAGTTTTTATGTGTGTTTTTGTGTTACATTTATTTCGTTATTCGTTTTTATTCCAGATTTTCCTTGGATACGTTTGTGTTTGGTCGTCCATTTGTGTTTCATTTTAATTTGTCACTCCTGTTTGTTCGTTTGCTTGATAAAGGCCTTGTTGGTCGAAACGTTGCTGTATTTTGTCATTGTTTTTGTAATTTGTAAAACTACAGTACTTTGTAATTACGTATTTAGCGAGGAATTGGAGTGTTTTCTATAGCACAAAACTAATGCTTGTTGTTGTGGATGATAAACTAATTGCTTCAACCAGATTATCTTGTGCCATTGTTATGTAATAGTCAATAGTTGGTGCTCTTTTAAATCTTTTCATGATTTGCATGGACAAGAGGTTCTTAACAGGAAACCATCTCTCAATTTTCCCACTATTTGACAGCCAGTTAAAGGAACTCTTATCTATGGAAACTTCCTTTATGTGAACAGTAAAAGACATGTCTTGATCTATTTTAATACCGAGTCCTATAGCTAGTGCTTTCAACAATTATACAATAGAACATGTTCCTTGTCTACATTTCGGTACACAACACTTTCTAGGCATGGTTATTTTGTTATGTTTATTAAAGAAGGTAATTGTTAAATTATACATATAATTATAATCGTAATTTGATCTACATTTTGATACACAATACTTACTAGCTAGGCATCGTTATTTCGTTATGTTTACAACACTGACAACGGTTAGGTTTACCGAAGAAGGTACTTGTTAAATTAACTTATATTATACATATATAATTACAATCGTTATTTGGTTGTTAAGGAAGATAATTATTAAATTATAACTATTTAATTATAATTATACAATAATTAAGAGACTAACTAATCCAATAGTAGTAATACAGGAGAATAATAATCCTTTTGAAAATTATCGAACACTCTGTCTCATGTATACGCCTCAGGTCGCCGCCATTAAAAAGGGAGCGAATTGGCTATTATAGAGAAGGCTGTGCCCCATGGTCTCTTCGAAACTGCTATTATCTTCTATCTTTGCATTTAAGTCCCCCTCAAAATTGTAATATCTTTTCTTTATTCTTCATGTCCATAATACTTTGTACTTTGGTATAAAACCTCTCTTTAGCTGCTTGTTCTTCTATCATTGGTTGGTTCGTGACATTGGATGATCTTTAGGTTAGTTTTATTTTTGTTAGTTCTGAATATTGCTGTTATTATTCTAGGCCCAATTGTTTCCCATTCTTTTAGTGTTCTTTGAATTGTTAACTATTGAGCCCAGGTATTCGTAGCTCTCTACACATTGGAGTTATTCATTGTTTATTTGGATGTTATGTGAGCCTTTTGCTTTGTCAGTTGACATGATTTTTTTTTTTTTTTTTTGTATATTCAAATATAGCTGTTGGTCTTCGCTATATTTCTGGGTCGTCATGATTAGGTTTTCCAAACCCTCTTTGCTGGTGGATAATAATACTGTATCGTCTGCGTATCTAAGCTCTGGTATGCATTTGCCGCCTATAGTGAAGTGTCGTAATTCACATAGTTGGCATCGTCTTTTACATTCCTCATGATGTTCTCCGCATATATGTTGAATAAGTATGAGGACAAAATACATCCCTATCGTACCCCCTTTTGAATCTCGAACCATTCAGCTATTTCGCCTCCTATTTTAATCGTTGCCTGTTGTTCGTGGTATAGAGATTCTATGAATTGTATTATGTGTGTTGGAAAGTGCATGTCTTTTATGATGTTCCACATTTTCTGGTGTTGTATATGGTTGAAAGCCTTGCTATAGTCTATGAAACATGCTTGCAGGTCTACGTTGTATTCTCTGCATTTCTCGATAATGAGTCTCATGCTACAAATATGATCTCTAGTGCCTCTACCTCTTCTGAAACCTGCTTGTGTTTCGTTTTCTAATTTTTGTTCCATCCTCTTCATTATGATTTTTAGTAGGATTTTGCTGGCATGACTTATAAGGGCAATAGTTCTGTAGTTGGTGCATAGTTTCATGTTTCCTTCTTTGGAATAGGTATAAATACTGATCTTTTCCATTCCTTTGGCCAGGAGGAGCTATTCCATATCTTTGTGCACAATTCATGATATACCCGAACACTGGCCTCCCCGCCTGCTTGAAACAATTCCGCTGGTATATCATCGCACCCTGGTGACTTCCCTCTCTTCAGGCTTTTGATGGCCAGGCGCACTTCATCCCAAAATGGGCTCTGGTTCTGTCTCTTCGCTTTCTGTTATTATCTTATGTGGATTTTTAGATGTGTCTTCATACATGTTTCTGCAGTACTCACGCCATCTTTCTAGTACATCTATATTTTCTGTTAATATTTTGCCATTGTTATCGTTTATGACTTGTATTGATGGGCTGAAGTCACGTGTCATTATATTAATTTAGTTGTACATTTCTTTCTCCTTGCCTTGTTAAAAGAAAATATCATATTAAAATCACAACAGGTTTGATTCCAACCAAGTAACATTTGTCACTAAACTTTTTCCCGATCCAGAAGCACTTGAGCTTTCAGCTCTTCGGCTCGGTGCCATGGACATCATAACCCTTCGGTTCGGTGCCACGAGCACCGTAAATCTGGAGAATCTGTGTCTCTTTCTGCCAGCCCGCGGAATTGAACCCGTACTCACAGAGGGCTTGTCACACCGTCGTCCAACGCGCTACGAACACGCTGGGCAGGCGGGCTGTTACTCCATTTAAAGAATAACAAGTTTGACTCTAGCATTGAATACGTAATTAATAAACAGCTTCAACGAGAGCGTCTGTAGCTCAAGCGGTAGTGAGCTAGATCATAAAGCCAAGCGTACCTGGTTCAAAACCCACGGTGGGCAACTTTGGAAGCAAATTCGTTTCCGTGGGGTTTTTACAATAGCTAAATATAGACCTCATTGTTCAGAAAGCAATGGCAAACTACTGAACGTACAAGTGGTGCCTAGAAAATGAACGCCTCGTTTACTGTGGTTGATGGCTACGTCCTGTAAAGGATATGCTACGATTTTCATTTCAGTTAATAAACATTCACTTCTTTATTATTGCACATGAATTAATTACATCCCATATCCCATATAGAATTTAATTATAAGAATTATTTGTTTTATATGCAGCTATAACCAACTTAGAATCTCCACCTGAGCAGAAAGCTGCAGCAGCGATGACTGTGATTGGAATACTTAGTGCTGTCTTTGCTACGATGATGGCTGCACTAGTAGTTGTGAAACCAAATAACGAGATATTCGTGAAGCTTTCTGGAGGACTCAGCATTTTTGCATATAAGATCATTACAAATGAAACAATTTTACTTACAACTACTACTATTACAACAACTACTACTACTACTACTACTACTATTATTACTACAACTACTACTACTACTACAACTACTACAACTACTACTATTACTACTATTACTAATACTACTACTGTTACTACTACTACTATTACTACTACTACTACTACTATTATTACTACAACTACTACTACTACTACAACTACTACTATTACTACTATTACTACTACTACTACTACTACTATTATTATTACTACAACTACTACTACTACTACTACTACTATTACTACTATTACTAATACTACTACTACTACTACAACTACTACTACTACTACTATTACTAATACTACTACTATTACTAATACTACTACTGTTACTACTACTACTATTACTACTATTATTACTACAACTACTACTACTACTACAACTACTACTATTACTACTATTACTAATACTACTACTGTTACTATTACTACTACTACTACTACTATTATTACTACAACTACTACTACTACTACAACTACTACTATTACTACTATTACTAATACTACTACTGTTACTACTACTACTATTACTACTATTACTAATACTACTACTACTACAACTACTACTATTACTACTATTACTACAACTACTACTACTGTTACTACTACTACTACTGTTACTACTACTACTACTGTTACTACTACTACTACTGTTACTACTACTACTACTATTACTACGGGATGAGAATAAGGAGATTTGTTTGGCTAAGAACTCCAGGGGGAAGCAACAGAAGCAAATAATATGATCAATAAACAGACAGTGTACAAGTAGATAGGATTTACGAAAGAACAAATTGCCAAACACATGATTTGAACCCCTTACTCTGATTTCTTACGGCACCGGATTACAGACCGGATTCGAACGCACACCCTTCAGTAAGACAGACATATAAATAATAAAATAATAATTCCTCTCGTACCGTTATACGTTACATAGGGCCTGCAAGTAATTTCTCCATACCGCTCTATCCTGAGCAACTCGCTCAATCTCCTCCATGGAACTGAGACCGATATTTCCTGCCTCTCTCAGTAAAGTTCGTTTCAGGGTCTCTTTAGGTCGATCTCTCTTTCTTGAACCCTATGCATCCCACTTCAATGCCTGCTTTGATATTCGTTGATCATTTCTCCTCAAGGACAGACATACGGCACATGATAAATTCTTGTGTTGTAATGTAGTTATTTTACGCTTACAATATATTTATTTTGTAAATATCTCTAATATATTCTATTATAATCTTATATGCTTCTATTGTAATCTTGTATACTTTTATTATAATCGTATATACTACTATTATAATCTTATAAACTTCTATTATAATCGTATATGTTTCTATAAATAAGATATATTTATTTCGTAAATGTTACATTTCAGTTTTGACGACAATTATTGCTGTCATTATCTGGGGAGGCAAAGCCAACAATGAAATGGAAAAAGTACTCGTTGGGGTTAACGCTACATTTAGTACTGGCTACTCTCTGGGCTTGAGCGCCGCCGGTGCTGTACTCCTACTAATTTCTGGCATATGTATGATGGTGACCAGAAGTCGGAACAACACATAAATCAAGGGATACTTGCTCTACATTCTGGAACTTCTATGTGATCTTCAAACAGAATGTTCTAGTGTGCCACATACAGACAGAGAAAGCTATGCTGATATGGATAACGTTACGATTATGTTACTTAAATTAGTTTGTTTGTAACAATACTGCGCCATAGCTTTGAGATTCTTGTGTTATTTTTATCCAACTATACATGTTTCTTATTTTAAAATGATTATAAACATGTTCTGTTGTTTGGACTCGTTCTTTCAGGAAATAAAACAAGAAAATTTAGTTTGAAAAATCCAACAATAATTTATAATTTAGAACAATGTTTACATCAGATCATTTCAGTGTGTACCTACCAATCTACTTTATGTGTAGCCGGTGTTCTACTTTATGTGTAGCCGGTGTTCTACTTTATGTGTAGCCGGTGATCTAATTTATATGTAGCCGGTGATCTACTTTATGTGTAGCCGGTGATCTACTTTATGTGTACCTGGTGATCTACTTTATGTGTACCTGGTGATCTACTTTATGTGTAGCCAGTGATCTACTTTATGTGTAGCCGGTGATCTACTTTATGTGTACCTGGTGATCTACTTTATGTGTAGCCGGTGATCTACTTTATGTGTAGCCAGTGATCTACTTTATGTGTAGCCAGTGATCTACTTTATGTGTAGCCAGTGATCTACTTTATGTGTAGCCGGTGATCTACTTTATGTAGCCGGTGATCTACTTTATGTGTAGCCGGTGATCTACTTTATGTGTAGCCAGTGATCTACTTTATGTGTAGCCAGTGATCTACTTTATGTGTAGCCGGTGATCTACTTTATGTGTACCTGGTGATCTACTTTATGTGTAGCCGGTGATCTACTTTATGTGTAGCCAGTGATCTACTTTATGTGTAGCCGGTGATCTACTTTATGTGTACCTGGTGATCTACTTTATGTGTAGCCAGTGATCTACTTTATGTGTACCTGGTGATCTACTTTATGTGTAGCCGGTGATCTACTTTATGTGTAGCCAGTGATCTACTTTATGTGTAGCCGGTGATCTACTTTATGTGTACCTGGTGATCTACTTTATGTGTAGCCGGTGATCTACTTTATGTGTAGCCGGTGATCTACTTTATGTGTACCCGGTGATCTACTTTATGTGTAGCCGGTGATCTACTTTGTGTGTAGCCAGGGATCTACTTTATGTGTAGCCGGTGATCTACTTTATGTGTAGCCGGTGATCTACTTTATGTGTAGCCGGTGATCTACTTTATGTGTAGCCGGTGATCTACTTTATGTGTACCCGGTAATCTACTTTATGTGTAGCCGGTGATCTACTTTGTGTGTAGCCAGGGATCTACTTTATGTGTAGCCGGTGATCTACTTTATGTGTAGCCGGTGATCTACTTTATGTGTAGCCGGTGATCTACTTTATGTGTAGCCGGTGATCTACTTTATGTGTAGCCGGTGATCTACTTTATGTGTAGCCGGTGATCTACTTTATGTGTAGCCGGTGATCTACTTTATGTGTAGCCAGTGATCTACTTTATGTGTAGCCGGTGATCTACTTTATGTGTAGCCAGTGATCTAAGAGGTGTTTATATATGTGAATCTAGGTGATGCGAACCTATAAATCAAAGAGTTACTTAAAAATTAAACTGCTTTGTAATTGTGAATCTGTGTAATGTGTACCTGTGAATCTGTGTAATGTGTACCTGTGAATCTGTGTAATGTGTACCTGTGAATCTGTGTAATGTGTACCTGTGAATCTGTGTAATGTGTACCTGTAAATCTACGAGGCGCGTGTATTGGAATTTAGGTAATGTGTTACTGTAACTCAAAGCTGTTTACTTTTGAAATAAAACTCTTTGAACCTTTTGAACCAATGTGTTGGGTGTCTATGCATTCATGCGTTGTATACCTGTGTCACTAGGTGTTATGTAAATGTGAATGCACGTATCGTGTCATTGTCTGTTAATACATTTCGTATAAGATATATCAAGGACATCTTTGTGGTCAACTGGTCATGCAGTTTACATTGTGTTCTTGACCTAATTCATGAGGATTAAGGTCACTGCATCACAACCTGGAAACATTCCAATATAAATATCATGACACTGTGAGACAGATAAGAATTAGAGAAACGAAAAATGGAGAGAATTGTTCCCTGTTCCCATGCTCCAAACTTTAAGAATTAGAAAAATGAAAAATGGAGAGAATTGTTCCCTGTTCCCATGCTCCAAACTTGATGTAGATTAAGCTAGACAGCCGCTTGACTTGGAAACACCACATAATGGAACCAAATAGAAAAAAAGTATAAGGATAGACAATAAACGACTTAGCTGAAATCGAATGCATGTGTCCTAAACGTGTAGAAGTCTATGCGTTTAGGAGTCTACTAAACCAATGTGCAACGTATACACGTTCTTGTCAAAGATCACACATATTACAAAGAGTGATTAAAAATGGTCGTAAAGAACAAACGCAAAGAAGAAGAAGAAATAAACGACTCAGCAACTGGTTGGCAATACATGGAAAGTTGAAACTAGAATTCTGTGTCAGGTATTATACACACCCCGTCACTATTCACAGGTATACAAAACCACACGACAGTTAATTCTCAAAAGTAAAGATACTAAAACCCAAAGCTTGATAAATAATGCTCTGAAACGAACTATTTCAACTTCAGTAATTAAATATCATTAAACAGTTTTCATAAATATTTCTTGCCAACAAAAAATAGAATTAAATATTTCAGTAAGAAAACATCTCCTCTCTTTAGCCTGTTACGCCCTTGGCGTTTAGGCACAACAAACGCCCCCATATTCTTCCCTGTTCATGGCCTTCCTCTGTATTGTGTTCCAGCTATGATTCATTTCCTTCAGTTCTTGCTCTATCGTTCTCCTCCAGGTCGTCTTGGGTCTTCCACGCTTTCGCCTACCCTCTGGAGTCCATCTCAGTGCAGTTTTCGTGTCGGAGCCAGTCTCCATGCGCATCACATGTCCAATCCATCTCCAGCGTCGTCTTCTGATCATAGTGCCCATATTCTCTTGTTGGCATCGTGCAAGCAATTCTTGGTTCGAGATAGTAGTCGGCCAGTACACGCGTAAGATTTTTCGCAGACAAGTTGTATGAAAGGCGAAAGTCTGGACATATCCTGTTCTGTCATTCTCCAGCATTCCGATCCGTACAGCAATGTTGACAGCACACAGCTGTTATAGATACTAGTCTTGGTTCTGATGCTGTATTGGGCAGATTTCCAGGCGGTCTGAAGGGTCATGAATGCATTTCGTGCCTTACTCAGTCTGTTTTTAATGTCAGATCCAGCGCCTCCTTCATTGCTAATAACACTTCCAAGGTATGTGAAAGCGGCTGTATCTCGGAGTTTTTTACCTTCTAGTTTGACTGGTGCTGAGTTTGCTATGTTCAGAGTCATTACTTCAGTTTTCTTCTGATTTATTTTCAGCCCAACCATCTCACTATGTTGGTTAAGGCAGCAGGTCTTTTCCTGGATATCTCTATGTGTATGAGATAGGAGTGCGATGTCATCTGCAAAATCTAGGTCTTCCAGAGCAAGACAGATATGGAAAGATACAAAATTTCCAGAGCTGAATGAGAACATAGCTATTCACTTCCTTGTCTTTTAGTCTATATTCCTCTTTAGCTTGGATTTCATCTGTTGCATTCTTAGTATTAAATATCGCTAGTTTCATCTTTCTTCTTTCTTGAATACATTTCCAGGTGTCATCGCTTATCCAGGGTTTTCTGTCTTTCGTCTTTAATCCTGCGCTATTATTTGCTGCCCCCAAATATTCAGATGGCTGCTCGATCACACCTACACTGAGATCATTGATCTCTGGACAAATATTCAGATGGCTGCTCGATCACACCTACACTGAGATCATTGATCTCTGGACAAATATTCAGATGGCTGCTCGATCACACCTACACTGAGATCATTGATCTCTGGACAAATATTCAGATGGCTGCTCGATCACACCTACACTGAGATCATTGATCTCTTGACAAATATTCAGATGGCTGCTCGATCACACCTACACTGAGATCATTGATCTCTGGACAAATATTCAGATGGCTGCTCGATCACACCTACACTGAGATCATTGATCTCTTGACAAATATTCAGATGGCTGCTCGATCACACCTACACTGAGATCATTGATCTCTGGACAAATATTCAGATGGCTGCTCGATCACACCTACACTGAGATCATTGATCTCTGGACAAATATTCAGATGGCTGCTCGATCACACCTACACTGAGATCATTGATCTCTGGACAAATATTCAGATGGCTGCTCGATCACACCTACACTGAGATCATTGATCTCTGGACAAATATTCAGATGGCTGCTCGATCACACCTACACTGAGATCATTGATCTCTGGACAAATTTTCGGACAGTTCCAAGAGGGAACGAACCGAGTTCGTTTGGAACGAGAGGCGAGCACCTAATGTCTACGCTGTAGAGACCCCACATGCATGTGTGTGTGTGTCAGTCATTTTTTCCGATCCAGAAGCACTTGAGCTTTTCAGCTCTTCGGCTTGGTGTCATGGACATCGTAACCCTTCGGCTCGGTGCCACGAACACCGTTTGCTGTGACGCATGCCTGGGCAATTTTTATGGAGTAGCTGAGTTGCACAAGTGTCAACTACCCTCTCTTGACCTCGCTGAGTGAATCCAGAGTTGTGCAAGCACAACGTCTAGTATCAGTTTAATTGCAGGAGCTGCCAGTAGGGCATCACCTGATGCCTACCCATCTTCAAGGCTCCCTCCGTTTTCTGTTTGAGTTTACTCCATAGCCTTTGCCTAACCCAAGGCTCTACAATGCATTGGGGCTATTTGCCCACAGCTGGAAGTCTGGTTCTTGGATATCAAGGTAAATCCACTCCTATCACAAGTCTGTGGGCTAGACCTCCTGCAAGATATTTTGTCGGATATACTCCCAATCGGACAATTTAAACCAAAATAAATCCCTTGCTGTACACTATTAAGAAACACTGGTTTCACAAACATAACTAGACTGGGATAAATTTCCTGTTTATAAGAGTTATCTAGTTCACCTGTTCAACCAACACAACTATATCATGAAGAAGTTAGTGCATCAATTCCATGAATACATTCAAATAACATTTATGGAGTAGCTCAGAACAGTTTCATGTTGTGAATCCCAGTCGCTGTCCAGATTGAGAGAGATAGGTGTCAATATTGGTACAGTCAGAAAAGAACAGCATATAAAATATTCAAAAAAAAAAAAAAAGCAGAAGGCCTGACTTCATTGCACCAGGTTTTACCCCATATGGCTCGGTTCCTCTCCACAGAAATGGCACGCCACCTGCCGAGAGTATTGCACAAAGCACAAACTCCGTAGCTCCAAATATAAAATATTCAATAAGATTGATTAATCAACATCAAACTGGTGTGTTGGGTGCTGGACACCGCTGAATATGTTGAGGGGAGATCAGAGCACCTATGGACATGTCCGCAGTGCTATAATGGTAGTTCTCATATAACTGATAACGTTTAAGGAAAAAAGAAAGTGTCTCAGCAATATTTATTTTGTATTGCTTCATTCTCTTACATTATGTAGATGAGACAAGTATCTAATGCACTGGAAGTGACAGAGAAAGCTTTAGAACTAGGTACGTCATTATTCTCATGTTTTATACAAAAGTTATGTTGAAAGTAAACAGAATATGGAACTGCAAGTTATGTAATTTTAAAACAAAATTACGAATTTTCAATTCCAATGTTGTTTCAATCCTAACATATGCCAGCGAGAGTTGGAAAATGACTAATAATATAGAAAGCAAGTTGAATGCATTTGAAAATAGATGCCCAAAAAATAAATGAACATAAAATTAGGTGAATTTAGAGAAGGGAAGAAATCAGAGAAATATCTGGTCAACCACTAGTGACAACTGTTATAAGAAAGAGAAGATGGAGATATGTTGAGCATAACTTGACGAGAAATGTCTGGTCAACCACTAGTGACAACTGTTATAAGAAAGAAGATGGAATATGTTGAGTTAACTGAGAAGAAATGTCGGGTCAACCACTAGTGACAACTGTTATAGAAGAGAAGATGGAGATAGTTGAGCATAACTTGAGGAGAAATGTCTGGTCAACCACTAGTGACAACTGTTATGAAGAGAAGATGGAGAAATGTTGAGCATAACTTAGAAGAAATGTCTGGTCAACCACTAGTGACAACTGTTATAAGAAAGAGAAGATGGAGAAATGTTGAGCATAACTGAGAAGAAATGTCTGGTCAACCACTAGTGACAACTGTTATAAGAAGGAGAAGATGGAGAAATGTTGAGCATAACTTGAGAGAAATGTCTGTCAACCACTAGTAACAACTGTTATAAGAAAGAGAAGATGGAGATATATTGAGCATACCTTGAGAAGAAATGTCTGGTCAACCACTAGTGACAACTGTTATAAGAAGGAGAAGATGGAGAAATGTTGAGCATAACTTGAGAAGAAATGTCTGGTCAACCACTAGTGACAACTGTTATAAGAAAGAGAAGATGGAGATATGTTGAGCATACCTGAGGAGAAATGTCTGGTCAACCACTAGTAACAACTGTTATAAGAAAGAGAAGATGGAGATATGTTGAGCATACCTTGAGGAGAAATGTCTGGTCAACCACTAGTAACAACTGTTATAAGAAAGAGAAGATGGAGATATGTTGAGCATAACTTGAGAAGAAATGTCTGGTCAACCACTAGTAACAACTGTTATAAGAAAGAGAAGATGGAGAAATGTTGAGCTTAACTTGAGAAGAAATGTCTGGTCAACCACTAGTGACAACTGTTATAAGAAAGAGAAGATGGAGAAATGTTGAGCATAACTTGAGAATAAATGTCTGGTCAACCACTAGTAACAACTGTTATAAGAAAGAGAAGATGGAGAAATGTTGAGCATAACTTGAGAAGAAATGTCTGGTCAACCACTAGTAACAACTGTTATAAGAAAGAGAAGATGGAGAAATGTTGAGCATAATTGAGAAGAAATGTCTGGTCAACCACTAGTGACAACTGTTATAAGAAAGAAAGATGGAGATATGTTGAGCATACCTTGAGAATAAATGTCTGGTCAACCACTAGTGACAACTGTTATAAGAAAAGAAGATGGAGATATGTTGAGCATACCTTGAGAAGAAATGTCTGTCAACCACTAGTAACAACTGTTATAAGAAAGAAAGATGGAGATATGTTGAGCATAATTCCTTGAGGAGAAATGTCTGGTCAACCACTAGTGACAACTGTTATAAGAAGAGAAGATGGAGATATGTTGAGCATAACTTGAGAAGAAATGTCTGGTCAACCACTAGTAACAACTGTTATAAGAAAGAGAAGATGGAGAAATGTTGAGCATAACTTGAGAAGAAATGTCTGGTCAACCACTAGTGACAACTGTTATAAGAAAGAGAAGATGGAGAAATGTTGAGCTTAACTTGAGAAGAAATGTCTGGTCAACCACTAGTGACAACTGTTATAAAAAAGAGAAGATGGAGATATGTTGAGCATACCTTGAGAAGAAATGTCTGGTCAACCACTAGTGACAACTGTTATAAGAAAGAGAAGATGGAGAAATGTTGAGCTTAACTTGAGAAGAAATGTCTGGTCAACCACTAGTAACAACTGTTATAGAAAGAGAAGATGGAGAAATGTTGAGCATAACTTGAGAAGAAATGTCTGGTCAACCACTAGTGACAACTGTTATAAGAAAGAGAAGATGGAGATATGTTGAGCTTAACTTGAGAAGAAATGTCTGGTCAACCACTAGTAATAACTGTTATAAGAAAGAGAAGATGGAGATATGTTGAGCATAACTTGAGAAGAAATGTCTGGTCAACCACTAGTGAAACTGTTATAAGAAAGAGAAGATGGAGATATGTTGAGCATACCTTGAGGAGAAATGTCTGGTCAACCACTAGTGAAAACTGTTATAGAAAGAGAAGATGGAGATATGTTGAGCATAACTTGAGAAGAAATGTCTGTCAACCACTAGTGACAACTGTTATAAGAAAGAGAAGATGGAGATATGTTGAGCATAACTTGAGAATAAATGATCAAAGAATAGCAAAGCAGGCATTGTAAGGTGGGAGGGCACGCTCAAGAAATAGAGGACATCCTAGAGAAACCTTGAAGCAGTGGTGAATTTACAACCCTAACCCTAGACTGCAAGAATACCAAGTCAAATGTGGTGTAGCTAGACAAGAGCATTATATTTGAATCCAAAGAAGGATAGTAAGCCAACATAGAACTGGTGTTGTTAGTTGCCACACACGCTGACAGACATACTGAGAAGTAGATCTGAGCACTTATGAATTGATTGGTTTGATATGATCCAAGAATGATGATCCAACAACTAAACTAACTTGGAGTTTCATATTTTATTGAGGTTTTTTTAAAAGCTGATGTTGTTTTGACAATTTGCAGCATAATTATTTTTTGCATTTCCTATGCTGTCAAAATTGCTACCTAAATAGGTGAACTGCACTGTTACTTTTATCATTCTGGATTTCAATGTGATATCTACATTCATCATCATCAAGGTGCGTATCCTTTATGGACGTTGCTCTCTTTGCAGCACATCTGAAATTCACTCTGTCTCTTTCCAGTTCACCCACTTCATCGATGGTCATGTTCATGGTTTCTTTAATATCTTGTAGCCATCTTCTTCTTGGTCTGCCTCTGGATATCTACATTAGTTATCATAAATATCTTCATTATATTTGTCTTTTAGTTTATCGTAGTCAAACTTTACCACTATGGATGATAAGTTGTTTGTTTTTCTTTGCATTTCTTGGTTGTGTTTACGTAACAAAATAATATCATCTGCAAAATCGGATTCTTCTAGTTGTCTTTTCTTTCACTAAATCAATGCCAGTTTCATCCCTGCAATATTTTCTCCTCACCCAGTCAAGGGCCACTTTAAACAATAGTAGAAATGAATGTAAGCTATATGTGTAGTATAAATTAAATGACAAGTGAATGACATATCTTTTCATTTCCAGGTGAGATAACAAATTCATACAAAGAAACAAACTGAGATACAAAGTTAACTAACATTTATTTGTTTTCTATGAAAATCGCATATCCTGTACAGATTTCACAAATCCTGGAACATTTTTCAGCAAATGAAAGAATAACTAATGAAATTCAACACAGATGCAACAAGGCAAATCAAATGATAGGGCAAATTCGCCAATTTTAAGATGCAAACACGTACCATGAACACAAAAGAGAATGTTCAACACAAAATCTTTCTCCCACATTATGTTACCAGTGCCAAACCTGGGCGCTGACAACAAACGATAGAAGAAAACTAGTCACAACAGAGATGAAGTGTCTACGTAGAATGCTAGGGGTAACAAGAAGAGACCGGTTGAGAAATGAAGACATCAGGGAAAAAAGGGTAAAACATCAGTACTAGACTTCATCAAGAAACAACAAATCAAATGGTTCAGCCACGTAAGCAGATTACTATCAGACAGTGCACCCCAAAGAGCAATGCTGCTCCGATACAATGGGTACAAAGCAAAGGTCATTACGCAAAAGATGGACCTCAGAGATAACAGAGGCGACGAAAGAGACCATCTACAAAGCGCATACTAGGGCCTGTTTTAGAAATCTCTTCCTGACCTGACACTGTGAGGCAAACAGGATTCGAGAAGAAGAAGAAGATCCTGTACAGTATGTCACCATCAACCACAGTAAACGATCATTGATTTTTCTAGGCACCACCTATACGTTCAGTAGTTTGCCATTGATTTCTGAACGGTGATGTCTAATTTTACTGTTTGTAAAAATCAGCAGGAACAAATCTGCTTCCAAACCTGCAGCAGAGTTTGAACCAGGTACACTTGGGTTGTAATCAAGCTCACTTCAGCCATCCATGTTTTCTATAAATTTTAAGTTTCGTGCTTGAATTAAAATAAAATAGTAATATTAAAATGTATGAACATTTAATTCACACTTACTTGGCATGTCACTTCAGATCCAACCAATAGAATTGCTATAAGCAATCATCTGTTCTTCACCAATAAACTGGCCATTCAGATGGACAAAAGTGAGCCCAGTTTGACAAGAACATTTTCTGGAAAACAAATTTCAAAATATGAACGACTCTGTGGCAGAAAGAAGCAGAGAAAGGTATGCAGTTGTTTTTATTATTGAAGCAGAGCTTATCGAGCAGTTTTTGTATTTTAATGCAACTAAAATATAAGAAACATATAGTGCCATTTGTCTAAATCATAGATTCCCAAACTTTATCGGCACACCACCCACTTTGCACGACATAAACTTTGTAACGCCCCCACCTCCCCATTATAACAGTTTGCCAACACTCCCCACATATATATACATGCTCTATTTTCGCTTTGACATAGAAAAATTGATATATATTTCTCTCATACATGGTCAATTTTCAAATGATTATATACATAAAAATAGAAAATTGATGAAAAATGGATCGGGTAAGATGGGCTTAAGATGAATTAAAATGCAGAATTCAAATGTTTAATGATTATTCAATCACAAAATCACTTAAAAAACTCTCCCCAAATGCTTCTGAACCCACTATCGCCCCCTAGAAGGCTTCAGCGCAAACAGGGGGTGGTACCGCCCACTTTGAGAAACGCTGGTCTAAATTATTGCTATTAGAAGTCATGCTAGTAAACCAACATACTACTGTTGTTGTTGGTGACACATGCCGAGAGATATACTGAGGAGGAGATCGAAGAACTTATGGACTAATTGATTTGATGTGCAGTGATGATCTGACGACTAAACTAAACTAACATTGTTATTAGAAGCCATGCTAGCAAACCAATATGGAACTGGTGTTGTTAGTGGTGTTGTTAGTTGCCACACGCCGAGAGACATACTGAGGAGGAGATCGAAGAACTTATGAACTAATTGGTTCGGTGTGCAGTGATGATGGTCTGAGATAAACTCTGAAGCAATTCAGAGACCATCACATGAAATGCTATGCAGTGAGCTCCATAGGAAAGATTAGAGAGATAGATTGCCCAAGTGGTTACCGGGCCCAAATTTGGGGTGTAAAGAATAGAACCACTGTTACCTGCCACGCATGTCGTAAGAGGCGACTAAGGAGGTTTGGCTGAAATCGGATGCACATGTCCTAACGTGTAGAAGTCTA
The DNA here is from genome assembly GCA_020796225.1 of Arion vulgaris. Taxonomy (NCBI): domain Eukaryota; kingdom Metazoa; phylum Mollusca; class Gastropoda; order Stylommatophora; family Arionidae; genus Arion; species Arion vulgaris. The sequence continues at coordinate 553,502 of CM036774.1, forward strand.
TGCGTTTAGGGGCCTACCAAACCAATGTGCAATATACACGTTCTTGGCAAATATCAAACATATCACAAAGCGTGTGATTAAAATTGGTCGTAAAGAACAAGCAAAGAAGAAGAGAGAGATAAAGGACAGCATGATGGGGAGTTGAGATACACAATGTGAGTTAGATTTAAGACAGTCAGTGAAAGATGGTCACACACGAAAGACAATAGAGCTATTCTAATGTGTTATTCTACAAGACTACTTAATCTAGAACTAAAATTAGAATATTTAATTCCAATGTTAAAGCAGTTCTGCTGTAGGGGTCAGAAATATGAAGAACGACTAAAACAATAACGAATAAATTATAAACATTCATTAACTAATGTCTGAGCAGAATAGATGGACTGTGATGGCATGATAGGGTCACAAATAAGGAGCTTATGGAGAGAACAAGATAGATCCTAGTGAACCAAGAGGTGAAGAAAAGACTCTGTGCTAGATATAACCCACCTTGATAAAACCCAAGGGAATATAACAAGAAGGGTCATTTTCTGAACCCAAAGGAAAGCAAAAGATAAGGAAGCCTTGAAACACATGGAGAAGAGATTTGGAGCGAGAGATAAATGATCTATGGAAGAGTTGCAAAAGATAGTTAAAGATAGAACGACTTGGCATGAGTTGGTGGAGACTACTACTTCAATCGGAGTTAAAGACACAAGAGAAAAAAGAGATGCCACTCACTGACTGGTTGTGTGAAAGGAAAGAAGATGACGAATCATGCCAATTTTCTTACTGAAATGTAACTTCCATTTTTTTCTTAGAAATTTCTCAACAGTATTTTGCAACTTGTTGCTTTCTTCCTCTTAATTATCACAATATTCATCTGATGACAGGTAACCAAAAAGAAATGCCGACTGATCCGTGTGGGTTTCATGCACTACAAGATGGAACCAATAAGCTACAAACCAAATATTGTTGTATTTCATGATGTCATTCGGAATAAAACATCAGACACTTTGAAGAACTATGCTCATGAAACGTACATACTTTTTACATGCAGGATATTTGACTATACGTAGATACAATAAGAGAGCTGCAGTAGCGTAGTTGTTAGTGAGCTTGCTTCTTAGGTTGGTAGTTCGGGTTCAATTTCACAGTGGGCGTGGCATTTTTTCCAACCGTTACAGCTCTCACATCGACCCAGCCTCAATTTGATACTAGGAAAAGGACTGGGAAGTAAAGATGGCTGGCATGATATTGACCACATCACGTATCATGTGCCGATGGTCAATGAAAATACGGTCCTAACACGTATTACCATATATACCTCATGGTATGAAAACACCCTTACCCTTTTTTTAAAAATAGATGCAATAGAACAAATCAAATCATAAGACAAATGGCATCAATTTTGAAATGCAAACATGTCACCATGCACATTAACTCTTTCTACGCTTTGCCGCACACTGCGCCACGCGAAGTCCGTTGACGCTTTAAGCCGCACACTGCGTCATAGAGTTGCTTCCCTTATAAGAAGTCTTTCTAGTTTTACTTCTACAGTTTTACTTCTACAACTTTTTAACCTTGTTATTCTATTGGGTTGTCCAGTTTTCTTCAATTTAGTATATAATAATATATATATATATGTTTATTTATTGATAGAGTTGGGATCGAATTAAAAAATTTTTTTTACTTCCCTTGAATTAACTGCTTAAAAATTGAGGACATAAATGGGCGTGGAAAGAGTTAAAGTAGTATTGTTCAACACAATATTTCTCCCATCATTATGCTGTCAGTGCCAAACCTGGACGCTGACATCAAATGATAGAAGAAAACTAGTGAAGTATCTACGCAGAATGGTGGGAGTATCAAGAAAAGATCAGTTTAGAAATGAAGACATCAGGAAAAAACAGTAGGTACAACATCAGGATCTTTATCAAGAAACAACAAATTAAATGGTTTAGCCACATAAGCAGATTACCAACAGACAGTGCCTCAATGAGAATGCTACTCCAATACAGTGAATAACATCAAAAGGTCATCACGCAAAGGTGGACCACAGAAATAACAAAGGCAATGAAAAACAACTATTTATGAAGCACACACAAAAGTCAGTTCTACAAACCGTTTCTTATCCTGACAATGTGAGGCAAAACAGGATTAGAGAAAAGGAATTATATTTCATACATCACCATCAATATTTGCTACATCATCTCCATCAACATCTGCTACATTATTTTCCTCAACAACTGCTACATTATTTTCCTCAACAACTGCTACATCATCTCCATCAACATCTGCTACATCATCTCCATCAACATCTGCTACATCATCTCCAACATCTGCTACATCATCTCCTCCAACATCTGCTACATCATCTCCTTCAACATCTGCTACATCTTCTCCAACATCTGCTACATCATCTCCTTCAACATCTGCTACATCATCTCCATCAACATCTGCTACATCATCTCCTTCAACATCTGCTACATCATCTCCATCAACATCTGCTACATCATCTCCTCCAACATCTGCTACATCATCTCCATCAACATCTGCTATATTATTTTCCCAGCAATCAGATTTAGCATGGATCTCAGAAGAAACATTTCAATGCCAAAATTTAGGTCAGTATTTAGTCCAAAATTTAGGTCAGTATTTCAGTCGTCAAAATTTAGGTCAGTATTTCAGTCGCCAAAATTTAGGTCAGTATTTCAGTCGCCAAAATTTAGGTCAGTATTTATGTTTACAATAATTTTTTTTGTTTACATTGCTCATCAATTAATGTGGACGTCTGTAGCTCAAAAGGTTGTAAGCTCGATCATAACCCAAGTGTACCTGGTTCAAACTCTGCTGCCGGCAGTTTTGACTTAAATTTATTAGGTGTGTTTTGCCTGTGTGGTGCTGGGGCCTGCAAGGGAAGCAAAGAATAGTACCACTTCGACCTAACAAGGCATGTAGTAAAAGACGACTACGGTAGGATCTAGAAAGCTACCTAGTAAATAAAAAGCATCGCAGAAATCGGATGTGCTGGCCTACTTGTACGCATATAACTGGCACAACACACAATTACTCTTAGGCTCAGATGACATACAAATCACACAGAGTGGTTAACAAGGGGTTAATATGGAGCGTTCAAGTAGAAGTTAGGCGTGGATTTTTAAGAACTGTAAAATAGACCTCACCGTTCAGAAAGCAATGGCAAACTAATGAACATATAAATGGTGGCTAGAAAATCGAGGACTCTTCTACTGTTGTTGATAGTAACATCCTGTAAAGCATATGGCACAATTTTCATTTATCAATCAACATCACAAAGATTACAACATGTGAAATGAGATGTCTACGAAAAGCTGTCAATGTTACAAGGCGAGATAGTGAGAAACGAGAATATCAGAAGCATAGTTGGTACTATACCATGCATACAGTACATCGAGAAGCAAAGACTCAAGTGGTTCGGTCATCTAATGAGAATGGAACCACATTTACTACCATCACGTGCCTATAATAATCGACACTCAGGGTGCAGAGCATGAGGCAGACCAAGAACATGATGGATAGATAACATCTCAGAGTCCCTGCGAAAGCATGGACTGACAACGCAAGCGCAACACACCTGGCACAAGATAGGAAACTAACTCTCCCCACGATGCTTCACGGCAAATGTGGTTAAGATAAGATAAGAATCAACATCAAACTAGTACAGAGATATTGTGCAGGACATCCTGAGCATGTATGGACATGTCCAGATTTCAATGAAGATACTCCAAACTGAACCTGAATCTTGAGAATGTTAGTTTTATTTCTTGTAAGCCCAATAGTATTTTGTGTGAATTTGTTTAGGGCAGGAGGGACCTGAAATTTTGTTTCTAATCTGCATGTTAATTTATGACACCATGAACTCTGTCAATCTAAATATCAAAATATTTCCTTAGTTAGGGGTCACCAGGGTCACCGATAGCAAAGTTTATAACATTCTGTGCTAGCACTCTAGCCATGGAAATTTTGAGGTTAGATGTCAGCTTTAGTTTTACAGTAGATATCAGCACACTGCGGCATCTCAGGAAATGAAAAGGCTGACAAACTTGCAAGGGCTGGAGGGAATTTAACAACCCACCAACACAAAGTTTTACAGAAGCAAAGACTCCTGAAACACTCTAGAAAAATTATTTGGAAAAAAAACGAATGGAGGATACAACCCAGAGGACGACAGTATACACTAAACAGAAAAACGCAGACCACAGTCTTCAGACTTAGAACTGGGCACTGCAGTCTCAGAGCACACCTCCATAAAATGGGTGTCAGGGACTTGGCTGCCTGCACCTGTGGAGCACCAAAGCAGTCCCCAAAGCACATCCTGCAAGACTGTCTCAGCCTGAGCAACTTGAGAATAAATTTGGCCAACAGAAAAAACATTTCATAAAAAAAATATGGGGAATGGTTAAGACCTCAAGAGCATCACCCTGTTTATAACACATACCAAAGTAGTGGCATAGTAGAAGTTGCTCAAAGAAGAAGATTAGGCTAGGTATATTTTTGGTATGCACACATTACGCAGTTAGAATACAGTTTACCTGATCATTTACTTGGCGATGTAAATTACAAGTACTTCTGTAGTCTAAGTAAGGTTTGCATGAATGGAGAGGGGCACTGGTGATAAGGAAAGCTAGCCTTCACTCAAAAAATTTGTAAAGAAACACCATATTATGTGCCACTACTGTGCCTGAACTCATAGCTGGCGAATGAAAATCAAATCTTTTTAGCAACTATCTAATCTTGATGTGTTTTTGAATCTTCATGTATAATTTCTCAATTTTATGTTTCAGTGTTGACTTAAACTTGGACAAACTTACAGAAAACTCAGTTAAACAAGAGACAAAAATTCTTTTGGATCAAGTGTCCACTTTATCGTCATTAGTCAATGAGAAACCAGAAACTTTGCAACAGCTTCAAGTAAGTTTGAGATTATTTATCTGCTTCTTCTTTGCAATCGCTATTTTGATGATTATCCCGTCAGTCGCAGTCTTATGATGAATTTGACTGTTGTCTGGAGGTATACTCTGGTGCCATGTAGTTTTGAATATAGTGTTGAGTTGTAGAGCTAGCATTCCTTTCTAGTGAGGACATACAGGAGACAATCTTACAGGGCATGTTCTGTGGTTTGATCACGTGACACAGAGATTGTCTATCATTTGTAACATTAATTATGCCATGTTTAATTGCATGGACATTGAACAAGCAGTGGGAAAAAATGTATTTGTGCTTTTGAATATAAGTGTTACAGAAGAGTCCTATGTATATCATGGACAGAGAAGAGAATAAATAGATCTACACAGCAAACATAATTGTGCTTTTGAATATGTTTTTTTCTTTCCGATCCAGAAGCACTTGAGCTTTCAGCTCTTCGGCTCTGTGCCATGGACATTGTAACCCTTCAATTTGGTGCCACAAACACCGTAATTCTGAGAACCTGCAACTTTTTACTAGCCAGGGGAAATTTGGGAACCGCACTCACAGGGGGCTTGTCACCCGTCGTCCGACGTGCCACGAACACGCTGGGTAGGCCGGCGAATATAGTATTACAGAAGAGTCCTCCGTATATCATGGACAGAGAAGAGAATAAATAGACCTATCTGGAAAGAACTGAAATCAAATAAAACTGGCTGATGCTACAAAAAGAATGAGGAAATTGAAGGTTTTTAAACATATCTCTCTCTTTAGCCTGTTACGCCCTGGCGTTTAGGGCAGCAACAAACGTACACCATTCTTCCCTGTTCATGGCCTTCCTCTGTATTGTGTTCCAGCTATGATTCATTTCTTCAGCTCTTGCCTATCGCCGTTCTCCTCAGGTTGTCTTGGGTCTTCCACGCTGCCTACCCCCCTGGAGTCCATCTCAGTGCAGTTTTGGTGTCGGAGCCAGTCTCCATGCGCATCACATGTCCAATCCATCTCCAGCGTCGGCTTCGGATGATAGTGCCCATATTCTCTTGTTGGCATCGTGCAAGCAATTCTTGATTCGAGATAGTAGTCGGCCAGTACACGCGTAAGATTTTTTGCAGACAAGTTGTATGAAAGCTGGAGAGTCTGGACATATCCTGTTCTGTCATTCTCCAGCATTCCGATCCAGTACAGCAAAGTTGACAGCACACAGCTGTTATAGATACTAGTCTTGGTTCTGATGCTGTATTGGGCAGATTTCAGGCGGTCTGAAGGGTCATGAATGCACTCGTGCTTTACTCAGTCTGTTTAATGTCAGATCCAGCGCTCCTTCATTGCAATAACATTTCCCAAGGTATGTAAAGCGGTTGTATCTCGGAGGGTTTTACCTTCTAGTTTGACTGGTGCTGGGTTGCTATGTTCAGAGTCATTACTTCAGTTTTCTTCTGATTTATTTTCAGCCCAACCATCTCACTATATTGGTTAAGGCGGCAGGTCTTTCCTGGATATCTCTATGTGTATGAGATAGGAGTGCGATGTCATCTGCAAAATCTAGGTCTTCCAGAGTGGTTGTGAGCGTCCATCTAATACCTCTTGCCTTATCTTCCGTTGTTTTACGTATCACCCAATCTATGACAGTGTTGAATAATAGGGCTGACATAACACATCCTTGTCGCACGCCTGTTTTTACTTCAAACTTTAGTTCTGAAGTTTCAACACTGCATGCAAACTTGCTGTAGCAGCTTTTTATAATATTTATAAAACACAGTGGGATTCCATACCATCTTAAGATACGCCATAGACTTTCGCAGTGTATGCTATCAAAAGCCTTTTCAAAATCTACAAAGTTGATATAGAGTTTGCTTTGCCATTCTTTGCATTGTTCTATGATATTTCTAAGAGCAAATATTTGGCCTATACAGCTCCGTCCTCTGAGAAATCCTGCTTGTTCCTTTCTCAGTTTCTTATCCACAGCGCAGTAATACGTTGTACGATGATTTTGCTAGATTTTACTTGGGACAGAAAGCAGTGTTATTCCATAATTTTACAATCCAAGGAGCCCTTTTGGGTATCTTGATGATGACTCCTCTGTTCCATGCATCAGGTATTATTTGGGCATTCCATATAGTAGTAAACAAGGGTTGCAATATATTAGCTGCAAGTTCTGGGTCTATTTTGAATAGTTCTGCGTTTAAGTTATCATTCCTGGTGCCTTGTTATTCTTAAGAGATTTAATTGCTGTAATGATCTCATCCTGGCTGGGTGTTTCAATGCCAATTTCTAACTCCCCTGTTGGTTCTGGTATGTCTGCTACTACCGTTGGAGGTGGTCTGTTTAGCAATTCTTTAAAATGCTCTGTCCATCATTATTTTTGTTCCTTTCCGTGTCAATAGTATTCCATTCTTATCCTTTATGAGAGTATTTGATCTTCTGTAATGTTTTCCGCTTATTAGCTTTGTAATTTTGTACACTGTTCCCTGATCACACTTTTTGCTGCTTCTTCTGCCTGTACTGCCAGGTCTTCAACATACATTCTTTTTTCAGCTCTCACAGCCCGTTTGATTTCTTTACTTGCGCTTTTGTACTGTTCTTGGTATCTTGCTTTCAGCTTTCGGACTTTGCTTCTAACAATTTCTTTTTTAATATTCTTCGTCTGTCTATTATTTTCCATGTTGTTGGTGTTATCCATTCTTTCTTTTCTTTGTCGGTACCTAGACATGTTTACTGCTCTTGCTATATATAGATGCTATGTTGTCCCATGTTCTATCTATGTTGTCAGTTTCATCCGTAGTTTTATTACTTTTAGGGCTTGAATCTGTTCTTTATCTGCATTATAAACTTATCCCTTACTTCCGTGTCTTTTTGTCTATCCACATCGAACCTCTTTTGGAAGTTTTCTGTTGTCCTGTTTTTCTTAGTTTAAGTTTGACATAAGCTGTGACTAGGTGGTGGTCACTACCAACATCTGCACCTCTCTTGACTACAACATCTAGCAGCGAGCGTCTCCCGGGTCCATTGATCATTATATGGTCTATTTGGTTTTTATCTCTGCCATTAGAGGAATACCATGTTAATTTGTGGATATCTAAATGTTGAAATAGGGTTCCTCCTATAACGAGATTGTTCATGCTGCAGAAGTTTACTAAACGTTCCCCATTTTCGTTCATCATACCACATCCATATTTTCCCATAGTTCTATAACTATGCGTGTTGTCTTGTCCGACCTTCGCATTTAGATCTTCCATAACAATGATAACATCATGGGATGGTGACTTGTCTAATTCTGCTTGTAGGTTTTCGGAGTACGAGTCTTTCTTTGTATCTTCGCTATCATTAGTTGGCGCATAGCATTGTAGGATTGTGATGTTTGTATGCTTCCCTTTAGTCTGATCTTAATCGCTGGCTGCTGATAGGTTTCCATTCTAACAGACCTTTCCACGCCCTTTCTTAGGGTTACTGCCTCCTTCATGGTGTAGGTCTCGTCTCGTCCCGAAAAAGGACTGTTTCACCTGTTGCAGTGGTACTTCTTCCATTTCCTGTCCATCTGCTCTCGCTAACCCCTGGGATATGTAGATTATATCTTCTCATTTCCTGTTTTTTGTGATATTTTTCCCGGTTTTTTACATTGTTCTTTTCCCAGCACCCAATTCTGGTTTTGGGTTTTTTGGCTTTCCCGGGACTTCCGCCTCAAAAAAGAAATTTCCTTCGGCTTTCCCCCATTTCCCAGTCAGGGGTGAGTCAATGACTCGGGAGCCCTTCATGCCCCCCTAGATGGGGTTTGTATTTTTGTTGTTTTTTCCCGTAATTTTAATTTTTTTAAGGGGTTGGATCGGGGGGTTCCCTTCCCCCCAACCTGGGGGCCCAGGGGACCATGCTTGTTGTCCCCTCCCCAGTCCCTTTTCCCCGGCTTGGCCCTTTGGGAACATAATTTCCCCCGCCATCATATTTCACTGTATCATTCCCCCACCCCAACCCCTCCCCCCCCAAAACAAGGTAATGGCCCCCTTGGGGGGTTTTTTTAACATATAAAAAAAATTTAATTTGGAGGGCCATCATGGAAGGAGGCACCCCGGCAAAGGGGAAAGGAAGACCACAGAAAGATGGATTCAGCATGAACAATGATTTAATGAGGGGCAAGGCGGGACATCTGATTTTGAGAAAAAAAATTCGGGAAGGACTGTTGGGTTGGAAAAGTTCTACCCGGACAAGCTATTTAATGATATATATAAAATTACACAAAAGGCCCTTATTTTGTTTAAAGCAACTTTTTTTTATTTGAACTGTCATGAGAAATTTTGATTGCAGAAGAAGAAGAACATCGATAAGACATCTAGAATGTAAGTTTGGGGGTGAAATGTCATGTTACTGGGCAAAAAAAAATATTAAACACCTTATTTTAATCTAAAACTCCATGAAAAAAAACCTCACAAGTTTTGATTGATAGTTTTAAAAGGAAAATTTCATCTTCACTTGGTGAAAACCCCCTGAAAAATCCCCAATCTTTTTCTTACCCCAACAAGATCTCGGCAGTGCACGAAACTCTGTAGCACCCCGGGCCCCCTGATGTAATTTAGAAGGGGGTGAAAATTTTTTTGTAGAAATTTCTTTTTTATATTTTTAATGACGGTTTATTAAGGGTAGGCTGTGACAAAGTGTTTATATTTGTCCTTGGATGTATTTTTTCCGTGGTTTGGGGAACTTTTATATTTTAACTTAAGAGATGTTGGGGGTCGTTTTTTACTAAAGGTTGACTGTCATTAAAAGTTATTCCATGTGTGGGTGGGATATATTTATTCTATAAATTCCAGGTGGTAACCTACCCTTTTTAAACAAAAAGTGATGGACCATGGGGAAAAGGGTTTACGAAAAGGTTCCCCAAAGATAAAAGCGCAGCTATTTTTACGGGAAAGGGAATGTCCATCCAAAAATTCAAAAGTCTGTCTTAAGGGGGGCCCGGATGAATCAAAATGATAAACGGCCCCAAAAGCGAACAAAAGAAAAGTGTGGGGCAAAATGAGGGGGTTTTTCAGGACATACAAAATGATTTGCGGGGGCCCTCGTGGAAGAAATTGGGACTTCCCCCCACTTACAAAAAAAGGCGTAGAATGAAGCAAAAACATAATCAAAGACAAACAATACATGAAAACAAAAAAAAAGACACATTCGTTTTCAACAGGGAAAATGTTGGAACCTTACCCCCAAAGAAGGAAAACTGGACAATTTAATATTCAGAGACAACAGTTTGGGAATTTAGATATTATGGGGTCCAGAAACAAGAGGGAAAAAGGCGGGAAACACAAGAAGAGATGACTATATATTTATACATTCAGGAGGAGAACATCATAAACGGGGGTTACACAAGAAGAGATGACTATATATTTATACATTCAGGAGTAGAACATCATAAACGGGGGATACAAAAAAAGGGTATATATTTTTAACTTAGAAGAAAGGAACATCATAAACGGGGGTTTTTAAGAAGGGAAGCTATATATTTATACATTCGGGAGTAGAACATCATGAACGGGGGATACAAGAAGAGATGACTATATATTTATACTTTGGGGGGAGAACATCATAAACAGGATACACAAGAAGAGATGACTATATATTTATACATTCGGGGTAAAACTATGAGGGGGGATACACAAGAAGAGATGACTATATATTTGTACATTCGGGGAGAGAACATCATGCCCCGGGGGGACAAAAGAAAAATGACTATTATTTATAAAATTCGGGGGGGAGAACATCATGGCGGGGGGTTTTGAAGAGATGACTATATTTTATACATTAAAAAGTAGAAACCCAACGGGGGATACAAAAGAAAAATAAATTATTTTTTATACATTCAGGAGGAGAACACCATAAACGGGGGATACACAAGAAAGATGACTATATATTTTTTGGGAGTAGAACATCATGAGCGGGGGTTTACAAAGAAGAGATGACTATATATTTATCATTTGGGGGAAAACATCATAAACAGGGATACAAAGAAGAAAATGACTATATATTTATACATTCAGGAGTAGAACATAAATGAGGGGGATAAAAAGGGGAAAAATATATATTTTATACATTCAGGGGGGGGGAACATCATGAACAGGGATACAAAAGAAGAGATGACTATATATTTATACATTCAGGAAAGAACATCATGAAAAAATTTAACAAGAAGAAATGACTATTTTTATACATTCAGGAGGAGAACATCATAAAGGGGGAAACACAAGAGGAGATGACTATTTTGTATACATTCAGGAGAGAAATCTGAGCAAGGGATACCAAAAAGGGAATAACTATATTTTATACTTTCCCAGGGGGAAACATCATGAACGGGGAAACACAAAAAAGAAATGACTATATATTTATACTTTCCCCAGGGTAGAACATCAAACGGGGATACAAAAGAAGAGATGACTATATATTTATACATTCGGGGAGAAGAACATCATGAACGGGGGATACACAAGAAAGGGGCTTTTATTTATAAAATTCGGGAGGAGAACACCCAAAGGGGGGATACAAAAGAAGAGATAATATATATTTATACATTCAGGAGTAGAACATCTAAACGGGGGTCCCAAAAGAAGAGTGACTATATTTTATACTTTCCCAGGGAGAACATCATAAACAGGGATACACAAAAAGAATTTTGACTATATTTTTTATACATTCGGGAGTAGAACATCATAAAACGGGGATACAAAAGAAGAGATATTTATATTTATACATTAAAGGGTAGAACATCATAAACGGGGGATACACAAAAGAGATGATTATATTTTTTAAAATTCAGGGTAGAACATTATGAACAAGGGATACACAAGAAGAATGACTATATTTTTTCCATTCAGGGAAGAACATCTAAGAGGTCACAAGAAGAGATGACTATATATTTGTACTTTCCCAGAAGTAGAACATCAGGGAAGCGGGGGGTACACAAGAAGAGATGACATATATTTATACATTCAGAGAAACATCATAAACGAGGGATCAAAAGAAGAGATGACTATATATTTATAAAATTCAGGGTGGAAACATCATAAACCAGGGGTAAAAAGAAGAAAACTATATATTTATACTTCGGGAGAACATCAAAAACGGGGGATACACAAAAGAATGACTATATTTTATACATTCGGGAGTAGAACATCATAAACGGGGGTACACAAGAAAAGATGACTATATATTTAAAATTTTCGGGTAAAAATCATAAAGGAGGGTCCCAAAAGAAGAGATGACTTTATTTATACATTCAGGGGGGCATTCCAAACGGGGGATACACAAAGAGATATTATATTTTATACATTCAGGGTAGAACATCGAACGGGGGGTACACAAGAAGAGATGATATATTTTTTCCATTCGGGGAGGAGAACACCCATAAACGGGGGATACACAAGAAGAGATGACTATATATTTATACATTCAGGAGTAAACATCAGGGGGGGGGAAACACAAGAAGAATGACTATATATTTATACATTCAAAGGGGAAACATCATGAACGGGGGAAAAGAAAAAGATGACTATATATTTATACATTCAGGGGGAGAACATCATAAAGCAGGGGTACACAAGAAGAGATGACTATATATTTATACATTCAGGAGGAGAACATTAAACAGGGATACACAAGAAGAGATGACTATATATTTATACTTTCCCGGGAGAAACATCATAAACGGGGGATACAAAGAAGATATAAATTTATACTTTCCCAGGAGTAGAACATCATGGCGAGGGTACCAAAAGAGATGACATATATTTATACTTTCCCAGGAGAAGAACATCATAAACGGGGGATACAAAAAAGAGATGACTATATATTTATACTTTCCCACAGGAGAACATCATAAAACCGGGAAGTATTATCCCTAAAAAAAAAGGAAATAAAAATACATCAGTGGTTATTGGACGAAAACCGACAGAATGATGCTTTTAAACAAGAGCAAAGCCATTGGGATATAGCAATTACCCAAACAAAAGCTCCAACATCAGACCACCCAAAAAGAAATCAAAAAATTTTTGAAGATTTCAACAAATTCTCAAAAAAAGGAAAAGAAAAACGGGGACATACTAATTATAAGGGGCTTATGAATTAAAAAAATTGGAAAAGGGCAAATACAAGAACTTTGGGGGGGGCTGGCCCAAAACCCCAAGGAATAAACGAGGAGATAAGGCTTTCCAGTTCTGTAAGAAAAAAAACATGGTTATATAAAACACATTTTCCCAAACAAGAACTAGGGGGATTATACACAGGGGAAAACCCCAGGAGATAAAAAAAGGAAACCAATGATTTTCATGATTGGAACAGATTTAAAAAAAATTAATGAACAAAAACATATCCAAGGGCAGATATAAATTCTGATCATAATCCAGGATGATCAAAAAAATATAAAACTAAAAAAGATAGACCAACCAACAAAAAAAGAACCACATATAGATATATCAGCATTTAAAAAATCAGAGCCAGAAATAATTTTGGAAGAAAAAAAAAATATGATTGCCCAATGACAGGTGCCAGAACAATTGGAAAGAAAATTAAAGGGAAAATAACCAATAAAAGGTTGCTTAAAAAAAGGTATACAAATGCAAACAAAAACCCGCTTGTAAAAGAATCCATGAAAAATCAAATGTGGTTTTACGATGAAATCAGAAAAAAGACAGAAGAAAAAAAGCCAAAAACACTAAAGTATACAATTTTGAAAAACGAAACGCAAATTGCAGAACCAAAAAAAGTAAACTGTTAGAAACAAAAAACAAGGAAATAGAAAAATATGGCAGAAAAAAACAGGACTTAAAATATACAGAGAAATAAGACAAAAAGACAAGTAAGAAAAAAACTGTAAAAAATGGAGGATTATCAAAAAAAACAACAACCAACTTTTTTTTGATAAAAAAAATATTGACAAGATGGACAAATATGTGGGTCTATTTGATGATCAAAAAACAGTAAACACAGTATAAAGTGCAATGGCGGCCCCAAAATATTAAAAACTGAAGTTGTAAAGAATTTGAAACAATGAAACAAAGGGAAAACTGCAGGATTGGGCAATATTACTGTGGAAATGTTAATCCTTAGAGGATTTTGGTATTTCAACCATTACAGATTTGTGCAATGAAAATATAACACAGGATTTTATACCAAGAGACTTTTAAAACATCAGTATTCTTCCACTCCCCAAAAACCCAAAAACCCGGAGTGCACCGGGGCTATAGGACTTGCCTGATAGCCACAAACAAAAATCACCAAGATCATACATGAAAAATTTTAAAAAAATAGAAAATAAAATAGGAGAAAAAAGTTTGGCTTTAGGGGAAAAACAGAGGAACAAGAGAGGCAAATTTGTATAAGACCCCCGCTGACAAGTATATGGGAAATGCAAAAAGTATCTACTTTTTTAAAAATGGAAAAGCTTTGACAGAGTCCAACATGAAAAACTAATCATATTTTACAAAAATAGGCCCAGATGGGGGGTATCAATTTAATAAAAATATACCGGGAACCCGACAGCAATAATAAAAATGAAAAAAGCTACTCTCCATCATAGACAAAAGAGAGGGTGAGACAAAGGGTACATCTTCCCCAAACCTTTTAACATCTAAAAAGAAAATTTTAAACAACTAGAGGGAAAACCAGGACTAAGATCAATGGAAAAAAAATAAATAACTTAAGATATGCCGGAAAGAAAAGTATTGGGGGCGAAAAAAACAAGATCTACAAAAATTTTGGAAATTGGGAAGAACTGCAAGGGAAAATGGTTAAACATTAACATACAGAAAACAAAAACTATGGTAATCAACAAGGAAAAACGAAAAAACCCAAAATGAATATAAAAAACCCTGGAGAATTACTACACCAAGTAAAAAGCTACTCCTATCTCCCGGGCAGATGATAACAGATGATGGGAGATGTATAACAAAAATTTAAAAAAAGAATAGGAATGGCCAAGGATAATTTAATAGTATGGGAAAATTCGACAAACCAAAAAAAAATCCAAACAACAAAAAATTTGAATGATCCCAAAAGCTATATATTCCCCTTAATTTAAATTTTTGGGTCGGGAAAAATGGAAAAGAAAAAGAGTTAGAAAACAAATTGATGCATTTGAGATGTGGAATGGGAAAAATAAGCAGAGTTTTTATGGACAGAAAAACAGACAAAAAACAAGTTTTTGGAAAAAAAGGGGATGAAGAAACAAATTTTTAAGAGAAATAAAAACAGACAAGAAAAATTTTTGGGGGCAAAAAAACACGAACCATGATAAAACATTTTCTAGAGGGGAAAAGGGGGGAGGGAAAAGCAAGAGGAAGGCCGAGAAAGTGGGAAAGGAAAATTTTTTAAAAATGGACGGGTTACAGTCTGGTAGTGGTGCCAAAAAAGGGGAAAGACAGAAAGGGTGCTGGGGAATTGAGAACCTTGATGTGGGGACGGCACCTGATAGTGTGATGATTTCTAATGAATTTTCCCCGGGGCAGCTTTCCAGCCTGCTCCTCAATTTTGAAAGCCAATGTTCTTTAAATTTACCCGAACATGGGACCTAAGTTTTTTTCAAACCCCCCTCCCCCCTTTGGCAGGGAAATCCGATCTCCCTTTTCACTGAGATCAGGGGTCTCTAAAAATATTCAGATGGCTCCACGAAGGGGGTGAACCCCAATACCTTCAAACAAAAGGGAAACCCCCAACCTCTAACCACAGAGACCCCCCCTTTACCCACATCATCGCCCGAGTGGGTTTCCCGGGGCCCAAAAATTTTGGGGTTAAAAAAAGAACCATTGTTACCTTTCCACGCATGTCGTGGGCACTAAGGAGGTTTGGCTGAAATGGGTCATGTGTCCTAAAACGCAGAAGTCCCCGCGTTTTGGGGGCCCACCCCAAAAAATTTAAATGATTTTAAAGCTTGGAAAAATCAAACATATCACAAAAAGTGATTAAAATTGATCGAAAAAACGAAGCGGAAAAGACACATCTTTCAAGTGTATTGTTGCATCTTTGGGAAACCCAACATTCACTGTTTTTTTGTCTTTTGTTTTTATCTTGGGGGCTTAATGTTGGACTTGAGGGCCCCATCTAAAAATCCCCTGGTCTGAGATCATCTGGTAAAAGATATTGTTGCATCCGGGTTTTTCAATTTAAAACATCATTAACTCTTTGTGGACCAGGGGAAAAATCCGTTTTTGGGGCTTTCACGTTTTGATTAAACCCCTTAAACGTTCCCGGGAATTTTAAAAAGGGCCACTTCCCCAAGCATATTGGGGTTGGGGCAGTCCACTGGGTTAAATAGTTTGTCCTGAGCAGAAATTTGCCACCCCAACAGTCCTTCAGAATTTCTCTCTCCCTCATAGACCAGATGTTTGCCTCTGCAGCCGCATGTTCAAACCCTCAAATTTCCTGAATCCATCTTTCTGTTTATGTTCCTCTTTTTGGGAACCTCCCCCCCTTTTGTGATCTTCCTCTTTGCTGGGTACCTCCCCCTTTTTCTGTGATCTTCCTCTTTGCTGGGGTCCTCCTCCTTCCCCTTTATTTTCCCCCTTTGCTGGGGGGTACCCCCCTCCTTCTCTGTGAAACCCTTTCCCCTTTTCTGGGGTCCTCCTCCCCTTTTCCCGTGATCTTCCCCCTTTGCTGGGGTCCTCCTCCCTTCCTTTTTGATCTTCCTCTTTTCTGGGATCCTCCTTTTCTTGATCTTCCTCTTCCGGGTACCCCCTCCTTCTCTGTGAAACTTCCCTTTTCTGGGAAACCCCCTCCTTTCTGTGATCTTCCCTTTGCTGGGATACCTCCTTCCCCTTTCTGTGATCTTCCCCTTTGCTGGGGTACCTCCTCCTTCTTTTTGATCTTCCTCTTTCTTGGGTACCTCCCCCTTCTCTGTGATGTTCCTTTTTTGCTGGGGTACCTCCTTCCTTTTTGATCTTCCCTTTGCTGGGGTACCTCCCCCCTTCTTCTTTTACCCCCTGCCCCATGAATTCAGGCAAAGCCTGGGAAAGCCGGGGGCACTGATATTAAAAAAACATCCTTCAAGCAAAAAACTTCCCGAAAAAGCTTTAAAGCGCCTGTTCGCTTTTAATTCATAACGGGGGAAAAGCAGGATGAAGAAAAAGAAGGTATCAAAAAAACGTTTCATTGTTATATCAAACTGTATCGCTTTTTCCCAAATTTCCCGTCCAAGTCTTGGCCTTTTAAAAACTGTCTCGTGTTGTTCTTCCACCATATTCTTTGTTTTTTCCTGGTGGCTTTTGGCCACCTGACTTTTGACTTCCCATGACAAAAAAAAATTTTCCCGTTATTTTGGGGAGAGGGGACTATTCCACTTTTTTGTGGGGTTTGAAATTCAAGACTTTTTATTCATTTTCAAACTGTATCTTTTAAATTTAAACCCTTAGTTAATTTTTAAAATATGGCCTTTTTTTCCTTTTCAGACCGGTCAATTGGGTGGTTTTTACTGTGACAAATTCCCCGAGGTTTTTTTCCCCTTGTCGTTTAAACCTACAAAATCTCTTCTCAAAAGTTCCGGGCCCCTTTCCCAAGTTGGCTTTCCCCAAAAACTCTGTCATCAGCAAGTTTTTTCCCATGTGCTGGGACCTATAGAAAATTTTTTCATTGAGGCTTTGCAGACATCTTTATATCTGAGCAGTGGTCTGCCTGGTGCCTCTTCCCCCTCCGAAGTTCACAGAACAACATTTGTTTTGGTATGCGACAAGTTTCCATTCTTCTCACATGCCCCAACCATCTTAGTCGCTTACGCTGAGCATGCCCATGATGGAAGGCAGGTTGCAAGTTGCAGTACTTCAGAGTTGGTTATCTTGTCGACTACCTGATGTTACGTAATCTTGCGGAGACATCAAGGTGAAGATGATAAGTCTCCTCTCGTGTCTTGAGTAGGCTGTCCATGTTTCTCAGCCATATAGTAAAGAACTAATTACACAGGCTAATTAATTTTAGTGTACCATAAACTCTAAAAGTGCCTGCGTGGTACCGGGTCCGCAAGAAAAGCAAAGAATAGTACCACTGCGACCTACAAGGCATGTCATGAGGCGATGATGTAGGACCTAGGGAAGCTACCCTAGTAAATAAAAAGCATTGCAGAAATTGGATGTGCTGGCTTACTTGTAGGGGTATAACTGGCACAACTGACAATCTCTCTTAGTCTCAGATCACATACAAATTACAAGAGTGGTTAAACAAGTGGTCGATATGAGGTTCGAAGAAGAAGAAGAATCAAATACAAGCAAAAATAAGCAAGAAACAAATTTATACAAACTTGTAACTGTAAAATTTTACAAACGAAAAATCCCACTTTAAAGTTCCCCATTTGAGTAGAAACCTTTACAACTCATGATATTGCACACCAAACTGCACACCACAACTCATGATATTGCACACCAAACTGCACACCACAACTCATGATATTGCACACCAAACTGCACACCACAACTCATGATATTGCACACAAACTGCACACCACAACTCATGATATTGCACACCAAACTGCACACCACAACTCATGATATTGCACACCAAACTGCACACAACTCATGATATTGCACACCAAACTGCACACCACAACTCATGATATTGCACACCAAACTGCACACCACAACTCATGATATTGCACACCAAACTGCACACCACAACTCATGATATTGCACACCAAACTGCACACCACAACTCATGATATTGCACACCAAACTGCACACCACAACTCATGATATTGCACACCAAACTGCACACCACAACTCATGATATTGCACACCAAACTGCACACCACAACTCATGATATTGCACACCAAACTGCACACCACAACTCATGATATTGCACACCAAACTGCACACCACAACTCATGATATTGCACACCAAACTGCACACCACAACTCATGATATTGCACACCAAACTGCACACCACAACTCATGATATTGCACACCAAACTGCACACCACAACTCATGATATTGCACACCAAACTGCACACCACAACTCATGATATTGCACACCAAACTGCACACCACAACTCATGATATTGCACACCAAACTGCACACCACAACTCATGATATTGCACACCAAACTGCACACCACAACTCATGATATTGCACACCAAACTGCACACCACAACTCATGATATTGCACACCAAACTGCACACCACAACTCATGATATTGCACACCACAACTCATGATATTGCACACCAAACTGCACACCACAACTCATGATATTGCACACCAAACTGCACACCACAACCTGATATTGCACACCAAACTGCACACCACAACTCATGATATTGCACACCAAACTGCACACACATCATGAGTCTTTAGTCTTGAAGGCAGCTCTAAAAACACCCACCAACACTATATAGGAAAAAAGGAAAATGAAAACTGGCACTCCTAGAGGTTCAGAACAAACAAACAACATCAGTTAAAATTTTTGTTGTTTTTGGGTAATGTATTTCCATATAAGGTAAGACTGCAGTAAAATTATGTAACAATGGCGAACACGTAAAAAAGTACTGTAGTCTACCAAAAACAATAACAATACATAGCAACGATTCAGCCAAAAAGCCTTTATCAAGCAAGGGTAAAGAGAAGTGAAGAAATTCACTTTACACAACACACTTCACTTCTGTTTTCCCCTTTGCTTGATAAAAAAGGCCTTTTTGTCAAACGTTGCTGTGTATTGTTTTTGTTTTTTTGTAAAACTACAGTACTTTGTTTTTAAGTGTTTCGCTTTTGTATTTCCAAATACCCAAACCCTTTTGATTTTTATCTGATCCGAAATTAATTCTGTTTCAATTACAGTATTCACCACCTGTAAAAAAATGGCGGAAGGAAGCAGGTGCTTATTTTGTTTTTGTAAGTAAATGAAAGCTTTTTTTGTTCATACGTATAAATGTAACCATTTGACTCCATAATTATTTTCCACTGACACATTTATATTACAATATACTAAATTATATTAAATGCTTTCGAATATAAATTACAGAAGAGTCCCCGTATATCATGGACAGAGAAGAGAACAAATAGATCTATCCAAAAGAACTCAAAATCAAAGAAAACTGGCTGATGCTACAAATACGAAAGAAAATTGAGATATTTTGGACATAAAAAAAGACACGAAGGGCGGGAGAAGACTATCATGGAAGGAGGCATACCCGGGTAAGAGAAGAAGACCAGGAGAAGATGGATTCAGGATGAACTGATGGTTTGAACATGACGGCTGCAGAGGCAGGACATCTGGCCTATGAGAGAGAGAAGTTCCGGGGGACTGTTGGGGTGGCAGTTCTGCTCAGGACAAGCTATTTGATGATGATGATACTAAATTAGCTAGTACACTGGCTTTGCATCCTCTAAATAAATTCTGCAAGCTAGTAAATAAATACTGTAAGCTAGTAAAAAATTCGCAAGCTAGTAAATAAATACTGTAAGCTAGTAAATAAATACTGTATGCTAGTAACAAATACTGTGCAGTAAATAAACGTAAGCAGTAAAAAATACAAGCTAGTAAATAAATTCTGTAAGTTAGTAAATTGGCTGAGAAGGACGAAGGGATTATAACTTATTACTTCAAAAAATGAAACAATATAACCATTATTCTGGCAGCTTATGATCAAAAATAAGATTAGTAATTTTGTTATTATTTTAAATTATCATTTTGGGGTTGGGTGAGTAATTACTTTAAAAAGGGGGAAGCGGCACCGGGTATAGGATCCCCGCGATCACCTAACAGGCCGATTACCAGATCTCTCCATAAATTCATTCATGTGGAAATCTGATTCATGCAGATTTAGCATGGGTGGGTTTCGCAAAATCTTCAGCGCTATTTAGAGCTCTGGTGCACTCCTTCGGCATGTGTCCTGATTCAGCTAGGGTTTTCTTTGGGTTTTTCTCTCCCATTATTCTTAAGCTGTTTTATCATTCTATTGTGATATATAACAGCTAAAAAATCAGAACGTGATGTATGTGCACAAGCCTTCAGTACCTATTGAGCCAATTGCTTATCCTCGGTGGTGTGTTCGATTTCAACCAGCGTTTTTGCGGTTCGCTCTCCGCTGGGCCCTTTTGCTGTCCCAGCCAAACCACAAGGCAGCATATTGCCATTTTCTTTTAGGGCAGCGACCTTGACGGGCCCGCCCTCCCGGCTTATGAGCGCCATCTACCCAGCAAACAGGTCGCTTTAATGGACACCTTGGTTTGCCGCCCATCCAGCTTATATGCAGTTTGCTCGCTAGCCCTTTTATTGTCCCCAATCAACCACAAGGCAGCAGTAGTGGGACTTACACCTTTACCTGTAGCGCTTGCCGGCCGGCCTCGCTTGGGCCGTGCCTGCCTCGCTGCCGTGGGCCTGACTGCCTCGCTTTCCGTGCCTGCCTCGCTTTACATGCCTTCCTTGCATGCCGTGCCATGCTTGCCTGCCCTCGGTGGGGCCCCATGGCACCGCCAGCGTCGTGTAGCTCTGCCATGGTGCCTGGTCACCATCAGTTTCGCCTGCTCACATTTCGTGGCCTTTCCTCATGCTTCCATTTACCTGGAATTTCGCGCCTGTGACTCGACCCGGTCTCCCACTTCTGTGATGGGGTCATTTGTGATATATTTGATCTTTGCCAAGAACATGTATACGTTGCACATTGGTTTGGTAGGCCCTAAATGCATAGACTTTACACGTTTAGGACATGTGAAATCCGATTTCACCCAAACCTCCTTAATCGCTCTTATGACATGCATGGCAGGTAACAGTGGTTCTATTCTTTACACCCAAATTTTTTAATTGTTCAATTTATTTGTAAGGTTATGTTTGTTCTTTAATTTCATTCATCCCATTTCCATCTTTGTTGGAGTGAACCGAGATATATTAAAAATGGTTACATTTTCTACTCTATCTCCGTTGATAAAAATATCTTTTGTCATGCTTGTTTTATCCATCATTATTTGGTTTTGCCACATGGAGATATTTTCCGATTTTCTCTTACATTTCCCATTATTAATTTCCAATCCCTTTTGCGATATTGACAGTAACACTGGACTCGATTTCCGTCGCCAACATGTCGGTGTGAAAATCCTAACGGATAAACTGTGCGCGATTTCTTGTGATTGCGGTGTGATTTACGCGGTTTCTGGCTACTAAAAGCGGATAAAACGTGTTGATTAGTGTCCGTGTTTGTGTATGTATGGTCAGAGCAAACTGACCGTACATTGTGGCCTCTGAGCGTGCCGGCCGCCGATCGAGAATAGCGAATCCTATTATCGATAGTAGCGCAGCGTGGCGATGGGCTAAGTGCGAGCCCAACCTGCTGCCTGAGTTAATAAATTAAGGCTAAAGGGGGGCAGCCTGACAGAAACGCCGCAGAAGACGGGTGCACAATGTGCAGCGCATCCGTTTACACGACATCACTATATACAAAAAGAGTAGTGGTCAACCGGAGTCTCGACAGACGGCAGGAGTGATCGATCCACGCCGCCGAGCCAGGGACAGTTAGCAGGGACAAACACTAGTGAAGCAAATCACAGAACATTCAACATTATGCAGTGGAATGCAGAAGGAGTACTAAAGAAGAAGGTCCCATTAACAAAATATCTACAACAGGAGCAGATAGACATAGCATGCATACAAGAGACGCACCTAAACTCTAGCCACAGATTTTCCATTAGAGGATATCAGACCTTCCGATTAGACAGGGAAGGACGCAAAGGTGGAGTCCTGATCCTCGCCCGAAATGAGATTGCATGTCAAGAAATAACAGTATGTGCTAGTAGACAGTCAGAAATTGTAGGGATAGACGCAACAACCCCAATTGGGAGCCCCCGGATCTATAACATCTACTGCCCTCCAAACAAAGATTTTAGTACTGAGAACATGAACATAATACCAACAAACTGCATAGTAGTAGGAGACTTTAATAGTCACTCAAGCGGGCTACCAGGATACAAATAACAGAGGTGATGAGGTGGAGGACTGGGAGATAGACAGCAACCTACACTTAATCAACAATGCTGAGGATAAACCTAGTTACTACTCCAGAACCTGGAAACCACCTCCACACCAGACCGGGCCCTTTTAGCACAGGTGACATCCACAAAAAATTGACAGAATGGTGCTGGACCAACTCGCAGGAAGTGATCACAGACCGGTAAAGCTGGCCGTAAATGTTGCATACTCCCACAGCAACCAAAGCTGCTACCAAGATGGAACTACAAACGGGCAGACTGGGGGAAATTTGCACTCCTGACAGACCTATACTGTGAACCCCTAAACATACGTAAGAGTATGCTAAAGCTGGTTGCAGACTTCAACAAAGCCCTCCAAAAGAGCCACGAGTCCATCCTCGAGGTGCGAGACCAAACTACAGCCTATTCTGGACGGACGAATTAGAACAACTAGAAGTAGAACTAACGAAAGCAAGAAACATTGCAGAAATAGAAAGAACAACAGAAGCAAACATTAAACTTAAAGCCACCTCGGCAAGATACAAACGAACACTAAACGAAAATGCTAGAAACAGCTGGATAGAAAAACACAAAGCCTTAACCTAGACAGAGATGGAAATAAGTTGTAAAAACCTAGCCAGGGCACTAAACCAAGAAAATAAATACAAGCACACAATCACCATCAAACAGAATGATGAACAGCTAAGCGGAAACAAGCTGCCAATATCCTTAGTGAGCACTTTACACAAGTAAATCATATAGATGTTCCTGAAGAAAGGGAGGAAACCATAAAAGAAGAACTAATGGCTCACGACCTCATTCAAGGTCCCCGGAGGAGCAATGACAACTAAATCTACATACATAATTAGAAAAGCATTACGCTCTCTAAAGAAAAGAAAATCACCAGGCAATGATGGGATAACTAATGAAATGATAATAGAAATGGGACGAAAGCGAAAAGAAGCTACTAGAAATATTTAACTGTAGCTGGAAAAGTGGCGTTATACCCAAAGAATGGAAGAAGCTATATTGATACGATAAAAGACGGGAAGGATCCCCAGACCTAGCAGTTATAGACCAATTAGCTACTGAGCTGCGTGAGAAAATGTACTGAGCGCATGATCAACACCAGACTAATGTGGCATTTGGAAGAAAAGGGCTTGCTACTCCCCCAACAAGCAGGCTTTTGAAAACACAGATCTACAGAAGATCAAGTGACATACATCGCCCAGGAGATAGAGGATGCTTTTCAAGAGGGAAAACGCTAGCAGTATGGGTAGATCTGGAGAAGGCTTTTGATAAAGTGTGGAAGGCTGGCCTAAAGTGAAGTTGCGCAGAAACCTAGTAGCAGGACGAATGTACAAATGGATATCACAGTATCTAGAGAAAAGAACTGCTAAAGTGCAAGTGCAAGAGTTCACCAGCAGGAAAACAACACTAGAACAAGGAGTTCCTCAGGTGAGTACTGTCGCCAACACTGTTCCTCATATACATCAATGACATAACCGAGAACATACCCAGAAGGATCCACCATGCCTTGTATGCGGATGACCTGGCCCTGTGGACATCAGAGGAGCGCATTACCGCTGCAACAAGCAGAATACAACAGGCCCTCACATCCCTAGACCAATGGTCCAATACATGGCTGATCAAAGCCAATGAAAAGAAAACATTATACGATTTTCTCCTATCAACAAAGCCCCAAAGTCCAAAGCTCCTACTAAATAACCATATATTGCTCCCAGAGAAAACCCCACATACCTTGGAATCACCTCACCAGCGGGTGACATGGCATGCTCAGATTGAAAAAAACAAAACCAGAGCAAAATCCAGGATGGCAATCATGAAAAAAATAGCTGGCACAACCTGGGGGCAGATAACAATGTTTTAAAGAAGCTTTATATGGATATGTTCCCTCGACACTGGACTATGGAATCTCTGCATGGGCAACTGTAGCCCAATCCAACTTCAATAAAATCAACCGTGTTCAGAACCAAGCTATGAGAATTATTACAGGGGAATGAGATCTACTCCAATACAGGAAATGGAGAAGACACCGCCTACAACCAATGGAGGATATAAGAGACAGCAGAGCACAAAAACAAGCAGAAAAGTTCAAGAGACTAGAAGATCAACCAATGTACCACAGAATGAATGGGCTAGGAAGGGGCAGACTAAAACGAACCAACTTTGCAGCGACAACCAAGATGATGATGAGCAAACAACCATCATGTGCTGAAGTTACCCCAAACCACTAAAATACACCAACACAAGACAGATATGGAAAGATACAAATTCCAGAGCTGAATGAGAACATCACAAGGATAGTAGGAAAAAACCAACAAACAAGTGAAGAAAGAAAACTCCTGGCCACGAGTACCAAAGGGAAAACTTTCCTAACAGCAGGTGGACCCATGTATACACAGATGGGTCTGCAGCAAATGCAACTGAAAATGGAGGAGGAGGAGCCCTCATAGTGCTCAGTGACATGAAACCCAGGAAGCTAAAATTAGCGACAGGAAGGTTCTCCAGCAATTACAGAGGCAGAGGCCCTAAAGCGGCAGCAGAAGCCATAGTGTCAGAGGAACATGTAAATGAAAACCTGGTATTTCTTACTGATGCCCTGTCAGTAATTACTGCTCTAAAAAACGAAGACGATAACAACTTGAAGGAACTGCAAGCATCACTACACCAAGTATGCAACATCTTCTCTAGAGGGGTAATACAGTGGATACCATCTCACTGCGGAATACCTGGAAATGAGATTGCAGACATATTGGCAAAAGCAGGAAGCAGGCTACCACAGACAGACACCAGTATGACATATGAGGAAGCAAAGTACGGATAAAAATGGCCTACAAGAACAAATGGCTGAGAGATCACCCAGGGCATGAAAAGGACGATGCTTACCACCAACTAAGTAGAGAGGAACAGGTTGTATTTTTCGCTACGAACAGGGCACAATAGACTGAGGTACCATCTGTTTAACAAGTATAAAATAGGCCCATCTGACATATGTACATGTGGCACCAGCAAGATGACAGAGACACACATACTGCAAGAATGTCCAACGTACATGGAACAGAGAAAACACATGGCCAATCCCCATATCAGTCCAAGACAAGCTATACGGAGATGTACATGGACTCCCGTTGACCACTAACTACTTTAAAAGTATACAAATCGATGTCTGAAAACGTTGGAAGAAGAAGACAGTAACACTGTATCGTGTTTATACTTCAACAAACAAAAATGGACAGACATTAATGTATACGCATATAGAATGAGAGAGCGAGAGGTACGATGTATTGAGGAATAAAATACACTTGTTTTCCTATTTTTGCAGCTCAATGATGTGAAAATTGGTGGAGAGATTGTCTTTCCTGATAACAACATTATTCTACACCCAGAGAAGGTATGTGTGATTATTTCTTCTATCGTAATATAGCAATCTTCTATCGTAATATAGCAATCTTCTATCGTAATATAGCAATCTTCTATAGTAATATAGCAATCTTCTTAAGTAATATAGCAATCTTCTTAAGTAATATAGCAATCTTCTTAAGTAATATAGCAATCTTCTATCGTAATATAGCAATGTTTGCGAGCTCTTGTTGTTGTATCTGCATGTAAATTATGTTAATTTATATTATGTCTGTGATGTATCCTTGGAGGAAGAAGCATTTTCCTGGAACTGGCCAAAGTTAAACTGTTATTCTTCTTATTTTCTTGAATCCTGTTTTGCCTCACAGCATCAGGATAAGAAGAGATTTCTAGAATAGGCTTTTGGTGTGCGCTTCATAAACAATGTCTATCACTGCCTCTGTTATTTCGGTGCTTGACCTTTCTATGTGGATGACCGTTTGCTTTGTATCCAATATATTAGAGTAGGATTGCTCTTTGAGTCTGTTGGTAATTTCTTTGTGACCGAAGCATTTAATTTGTTGTTTCTTTGATAAAGTTCAGTACTGATGATGTACACTTTTTTCTTGATGTCTTCATTTCTAAACGGTCTCTCTTGTGCCCGAGTGGTTACGGCCCAAATTTTGGGTGTAAAGAATGAACACTGTAACCTCCCACACATGTTGTAAGAGGCTATAAGGAGGTTTGGCTGAAATTGGATGCATATGTCCTAAATGTGTAGAAGTCTATGGGTTTTTTTTTGTTGTTTTTTTTTCCCGATCCAGAAGCACTTGAGCTTTTCAACTCTTCGGCTCGGTGCCATGGACATCGTGACCCTTCGGTTTGGTGCCACGAACACCGCAAATCTGGGGAATCTGTGGCTTTTTCTGCCATCCCGCGGAATTAGTCTATGCGTTTAGGGGCCTACCAAACCAATGTGCAAAATATACACGTCTTTCAAAGATCAAACATCACAAAGAGTGATTAAAATTGGTTGTAAAGATACCAAAGAAGAAGAAGAAACCGGTCTCTCTTCTTGATATTTCCAGCATTGTGTGTAGACACTTCACCGTGTAGGCACTTTTGACTGTTACCACATCATCTTTATCAATATTGAGCTGGTTGATATGTAGTGATTCCACTCGGTGTTGCTAGGACTCACAAGGGGAGCAAATAATAGTAACACTGTGACCAACGAGGCATGTCGTAAGAGGCGACTGAGGAGAGGCCTAAGGAGCTATCCTAGTAAATAAAAAGTATCACAGAAATCAGATGTGCTGGCCTACTTGTGGACACATAACTAGCACAGTATAATTGTTGTAGGCTCAAATCACATACAAATCACAAAGAGTGGTTTAACAAGTGGTCAATATGGAAAGTTTGAATAAGAACTAGTATCACAATTTAACTGATTATAAATTGAGACTAATATTTCATTGATTAAAATAATTCTTTCATTCCTATGCCAAATTTTCATTTTTTTCTTTCACGTTTTAGGGTAGTGTTTTATTTTACTATCACTCAAAGGTCTCCTACATAGTTTCTGTCCAGTCTTTGGGAAGCTCTTTATGGGGTAAGTTGTAGTTTCACCAGTACAAAACAGATAAATTATATGAGTTTGCAGAAATACTGCAAAGCACTCTGGGTAGATAAATAAGTTCTCAATGTCTATGAGCTGATGGCACAATATAGGGCATGTCGATAGCTTATGTGACTGTACAGGTATGCATGTCGATAGCTTATGTGACTTGTTTTATCGGGATGGCACAGGACAAGCATGTCTAAAGGCAAAGGCTTGACTTCATTACACTGTGTTTTCTCATGTGACTCGGTTCCTCTCCACAACAATAACATATCACCTGCCGGGGTATTGCAAAAAGCATGCTCTTCTGCAGATCCAGCAACAATCCTAAGAATCTGTGGGGAAAATGCATTAGTGATCAGAATGGATCTGACAAACATCAATTTAAATATGCCAAAGACTTTACATGCCTGGGGAGTATTTTTCAGCAAATGGAAGAATAACTAACGAAATCCAATAAAAATGCAATAAAACATATAAAATCAGGAAAATGGCACCAATTTTGAAATTCAAATATGTCACCATGGACACTAAAAGACATTGTACAACATAATATTTCTCCCAACATTATGCTATCAGTGCCAGACCTGGACGCTGACATTAAACGACATAAGTAAACTAGTCACGAAACAGTCTATGCAAAATGCTGGGAATGTCGAGAAGAGGCCGGTTTAGAAATGAAGACATCAGGATAAAAGTGGGTACAACATCAGTACTGAACTTCATCAAGTAATAACAAATTAAATGGTTCGGACACAATAGCAGATTACCAACAGACAGTCCGTCTCAAAGAGCAATGTTACTCGACATAGTGATACAAAGAAACGAACGTCCATGCAAAGGTGGACTTAAGAGATGAGAGGTGGCAAAAACAGTTTATGCAGTGCACAGAAGCCTGTTCAATAATTTCTTATCTGATGCTGTGAGGCAAACAGATTAGAGAAAAGAAGAGAGAAGAAGAAGAAGAAGAAGAATGGGATATCTAGATTTGAACCCATACATACTGTTTATAACTTGTTCTTCTTCGCTCGTCTCTTACGGCCAATTTTAATCACTCTTTGTGATATGTTTGATCTTTGCCAAGAACGTTTATCGTTGCACATTGGTTTGCAGGCCCTAAATGCATAGACTTCTATACTAACTTGTTAAAAAAAGTGGGCATCTTGTAATGGTAAAAGTAAAAAGTAAAGGAACCCTTCATACCTCTGGTATATAGGTCAATACAGTGTTAGGCCTGTATTTTTCATTGACCGTCGCACACAATGGGTGATGTAGCGCATCACGCCGCCGCCTTTACTTTCCCAGAGCATGTCTGGTACCCAGTTGAGGCTGGGTCGACCTGAGAGCCGCGTGTCGTGGAAAATTCCACGCGCATTGTGGGAGCTGAACCCAGACCACCAGCCTTATGCATTGTTCACTAACAACTACGCTACAGCGGCTCTCATCTTGTAATGGAGTAATACTAATTTACTTTTCCATACACTTTTGAAATAAATGATTCAACATTTCTCTTCTTAGTTGCCGTACAACCAATACAGGAACAGCTCAGGAACTACTGTGTGGATGATGATGAATGGCTCTGAAGTTTTAATTGTCGGACATTAAAGAAACTAAAGCAATACGGGTGTTGTTAAATCTGTTATAAAATATGGTCACATACAAAAGTGTTAACTATTGTTACTGCCTGTAGTACCGCTTTTTACGGCGGTGTAGGGCCCGTCTGCCTAGCGTGTTCGTAGGCGTTAGACTACGGTGACTATCCTCTGTGTGTGCGGGTTCAATTCGCGGATGACAGAAAAGCCACAGATTCCCCAGATTTATGGTGTACGTGGCACCGAACCGAAGGGTTACGATGTCCATGGCATCGAGCCGAAGAGCTGAAAAGCTCAAGCGCTTCTGGATCAAAAAAAAAAAAAAAAGCCAGTGTAGGACAGGTGGGAAAAGAGCCTGAGGTATTTATATTTAATGACCGTATGGCTAGTGCAGTCGCTGTGAAGCTGTTCAGGTTAAGATTTTTCATTTATGCCCACTACAGAAAAAATTCTTGGCCTTACTGTGAATTGAATACGGGTCTCCTTCATGTGAGCGCGCCTAATCCATTCGGCCGGATGCTTCTCTGTGTTATACAGTGCTATAGAGATTATATATATTTAGGTCAGTGGTTCTTAACCTAGGGGTTGCGCATCCCCAGGAAGGTGCAAGGCAGTATCAGGGTAGCTGCGAGGCAGTATCAGGGTAGGTGCGAGGCAGTATCAAGGGAAGGCATGAGGCAGTATCAGGGTAGGCATGAGGCAGTATCATGTAGGCATGAGGCAGTATCAGGGTAGGTGCGACGCTGCATCGAGGGAAGGCATGAGGCAGTATAATGGTAGTGCGAGGCAGTATCAGGGAAGGTGCAGGCAGTATCAGGTAAGGAGCGAGGCAGTATCAAGGGAAAGGCATGAGGCAGTATCAGGGTAGGTGCAGGGCAGTATCAGGGTAGGTGCGAGGCAGCATCAAGGAAAGGCATGAGGCAGTATCAGGGTAGGTGCAGGCAGTATCAAGGGAAAGGCATGAGGCAGTATCAGGGTAGGTGCGAGGCAGCATCAAGGAAAGGCATGAGGCAGTATCAGGAGGTGAGGCAGTATCAAGGGAAGGCATGAGGCAGTATCAGGGTAGGCATGAGGCAGTATCAGGGTAGGTGCGACGCTGCATCGAGGGAAGGCATGAGGCAGTATAATGTAGGTGCGAGGCAGTATCAGGGAAGGTGCGAGGCAGCATCAGGTAGCGCGAGGCAGTATCAAGGAAAGGCATGAGGCAGTATCAGGTAGGTGCAGGCAGTATCAGGGTAGGCAGGCAGTATCAAGGAAAGGCATGAGGCTGTATCAGGGTAGGTGCGAGGCAGTATCAAGGGAAAGGCATGAGGGCAGTATCAGGTAGGCCAGGCAGTATCAAGGGAAAGGCATGAGGCGTATCAAGGGGCATGAGGCAGTATCAAGGGAAAGGCATGAGGCAGTATCAAGGGAAAGGCATGAGGCAGATCAAGGGAAAGGCATGAGGCAGTATCAAGGGAAAGGCATGAGGCAGTATCAATGGAAAGGCATGAGGCAGTATCAGGGTAGGCATGAGGCAGTATCACGGGAAAGGCATGAGGCAGTATCAAGGGAAAGGCATGAGGCAGTATCAGGGTAGGTGCGAGGCAGTATCAAGGGAAAGGCATGAGGCAGTATCAGGTAGGCATGAGGCAGTATCAAGGGAAAGGCATGAGGTATCAGGTAGGTGCGAGGCAGATCAAGGGAAAGGCATGAGGAGATCGAGGTGCGAGGCAGTATCAAGGAAGGCATGAGGCAGTATCAGGGGAGGTGCGAGGCGTCAGGGAAGGCATGAGGCAGTATCAGGGTAGGCATGAGGGGAGTATCAGGGGTAGGCATGAGGCAGTATCAGGGTAGGTGCGAGGCAGTATCCGGGAAGGCATGAGGCAGTATCAAGGGAAAGGCATGAGGCGTATCAAGGGGAAAGGCATGAGGCAGTATCAAGGGAAAGGCATGAGGGTATCAAGGGGAAAAGGGATGAGGCAGTATCAGGGTAGGCATGAGGCAGTATCAAGGGAAAGGCATGAGGCAGTATCAGGGTAGGTGCAGGCAGTATCAAGGGAAGGCATGAGGCAGTAAAAAGGGAAAAGGGATGAGGCAGATCAGGGTAGGTGCGAGGCAGTATCAGGAAAGGGATGAGGCAGTATCAGGGGAGGTGCAGGCAGATCAAGGGAAGGCAGAGGCGATCAGGCAGGTGCGAGGGAGATCAAGGAAAGGCATGAGGCAGTATCGGGGAGGCATGAGGCGTATCAGTGAGGCCTGAGGCAGATCAGGTAGGTGCGAGGCAGTATCCGGGAAGGCATGAGGCAGTATCAAGGGAAGGCAGTATCAGAGGAGATGTGAAAGGTTATGAAAATTTTGTGTTTTAATAAATTTACAGGTGCCACACAAATGTTTCCTTCAAATGAATCCATGAGACCTCGGACCGGTGAAGAGGGGCCACACAAATGTTTCCTTCAAATTAATCCATGAGACCTCGGACCGGTGAAAAGGGGCCATATGCAGTATATGTTCAGGGTGTCGGGTTTCCCTTTGGCATGCATTGATTAGTTTAAGCAGCTTTCATTTTGCGGAGATAAGCTTATAATCTTCAGTGTCCTGTGCAGAGCCTAAAGATGGTGGTTTTTCTTTTAGCTGTGGGGGGGGTGTTATGACCCTTGGGGATAGTTACTTCCCATTCTAGGACTTTGCTTTTTCCCTTTTAACCCTTTAGCTGCTCTCTTTTTAGCCTGTTACGCCCCTGGCTTTTAGGGCAGCAACAAACGTACACCATTCTTCCCTGTTCATGGCCTTCCTCCGTATTGTGTTCCAGCTATGATTCATTTCCTTCAGCTCTTGCTCTATCGTTCTCTCCAGGTCGTCTTGGGTCTTCCACGCTTTCGCCTTACCCTCTGGAGTCCATCTCAGTGCAGTTTTCGTGTCGGAGCCAGTCTCCATGCGCATCACATGTCCAATCCATCTCCAGCGCCTTTTCGGATGATAGTGCCCATATTCTCTTGTTGGCATCGTGCAAGCAATTCTTGATTCGAGATAGTAGTCGGCCAGTACACGCGTAAGATTTTTCGCAGAAAAGTTGTATGAAAGGCGGAGAGTCTGGACATATCCTGTTCTGTCATTCTCCAGCATTCCGATCCGTACAGGCGCTGACAGCACACAGCTGTTATAGATACTAGTCTTGGTTCTGATGCTGTATTGGGCAGATTTCCAGGCGATCTGAAGGGTCGCGAATGCACTGCGTGCTTTACTCAGTCTGTTTTAATGTCAGATCCAGCGCCTCCTTCATTGCTAATAACACTTCCAAGGTATGTGAAGCGGTTGTATCTCGGAGGGTTTTACCTTCTAGTTTGACTGGTGCTGGGGTTGCTATGTTCAGAGTCATTACTTCAGTTTTCTTCTGATTTATTTTCAGTCCAACCATCTCACTATATTGGTTAAGGCGGCAGGTCTTTTCCTGGAATCTCTATGTGATGAGATAGGAGTCGATGTCATCTGCAAAATCTAGGTCTTCCAGAGTGGATGTGAGCGCCCATCTAATACCTCTTGCCTTATCTTCCGTTGTTTTACGCATCACCCAATTTTATGACAGTGTTGAAAAAAGGGCTGACATAACACACCTTGTCGACGCCTGTTTTTACTCAAACTTTAGTACTGAAATTTCAACACTGCATGCAAACTTCTGTAGCAGCTTTTATAATATTTATAAAAAACAGTGGGGTTCCATACCATCTTAAGATACGTAACTTCCAGGTGTATACTATCAAAAACCTTTTTAAAATCTACAAAGTTGATATAGAGTTTGCTTTGCCATTCTGTGCATTGTTCTATGATATTTCTAAGAGCAAATATTTGGCCTATACAGCTCTTTAGCTGCTAAAGACGTATATATACGTTTTTCCTATTCACTTCTAAAGACGCATTAACACGTCTGTTATTATCTCTCCTCTGTGGGCTAAAGACATGTTAACACGTTATACATTGCTACTGTCACTGCTATAGGCGTACATTCACGTTTGTAACCTAGAAACAAAGAGTAGCTATTTTTAGCCCAGCCTTCGGAAAGTATGTAACTGCAAAAAGGGGTTTAAAAAATGTTTTGGTATAACAAGAAGTGGAACATCTCTGAAGCCCACCGAGTGGTTACCAGGGCCCAAATTTGGAGGGAAAGAATAGAACCAGTTACCTGCCACCCTGCGTAAGAGGCGACTAAGGAGGTTTGGCTGAAATGAATGCATGTGTCCTAAATGTGTACAAGTCTATTCATTTAGAGGCTACCAAACCAATGTGAATATACACGTTTTGACAAAGATCAAACATATCACAAAGAGTGATTAAAAATTGGGTTTTAAAAAAACAACCAAAAAAGATCTCAAAAAGTAAGGTCCTGTTGTCAAGGGGCACTTGAAACCCGTTTATCGTTACGCCAGGTTACAGCCCTTTTGGACGACGCTGTAGAGAATCCCGGCGTCAAAGAAATTCTTGCACTCGTGGATCAGCACTCCCACCCAGGTGATATCATTATCTACCCCGATGGCTCTGTCAAGCGTGGCACCAGATCATCGTGGGCTTACTCAGCACAACGAAACGGTCGCACACTTCATGCGGACTGCGGGGCTTTCGAGACAACGACATCGAGCATGACTATGGAGATCACCGCTGCCTCCAGGGCTCTGTCATGGGTGGCTGAGCAACAGGTTACCCATACGATCATCATATCAGACTCGATGAGTATGCTTCAACTGATTGCATCTGGAAGTATGCGGGTGGAATGGGTGAACAGCATTCGGAGATCACATCTCAAGAAAATGACTTGGCTGTACACGCCTGGACATGCTGGAGTGGGTAACGAGCAGTGACTCTCTTGCAAACAGTGCCCCGACTCAAGTGGGCAGAAGCATGGACAGAGCCGATATCATCAATGCGGTACGCTCACAATTGTGTGACATGGGCGGGTCTCAGACACTGGAACGAGTTCGAGAATTAGGTGTTAAGTTTGGACATGCCAGACAGTGTCGTCTTCGTGGTAGAGAGAGAAGATATAGTAATCAACTCTCATGGGTACTGTGAGCAAATGGACTTTGGGATGGCTGCTGCAACGGAGGACAGAGCACGAATGGGAATGCCCAATGTGCCATGACGTCGATCGCATACATAACATAACATAACTGTTTATGAAGGAACACACAAGCAGATTAAACTTGCTACACCTAACGACAACATTGCAGAGAAGGACAACATTGCAGAGAAGGACAAAAGAAGAAGACACAACAGCCAGTTCTAGAAATCTCTTGTTATCCTGATGATGATGATGATGATGATGATGGTGATGATGATGGTGATGATGATGATGATGATGATGATGATGATGATGGATGATGGTGATGATGATGATGGTGATGATGATGATGATCATGATGATGATGATGATGGTGATGATGATGATGGTGATGATGATGATCATGATGGTGATGATGATGATGGTGATGATGATGATGGTGATGATGATGATGGTGATGATGGTGATGATGATGATGGTGATGATGATGATGATAATGGTGATGATGATGATGATGATGGTATGATGATGAAATAATGGTGATGATGATCATGATGGTGATGATGATGATGATGATGATGATGATGATGATCATGATGGTGATGATGGTGATGATGATGATGGTGATGATGATGATCATGATGGTGATGATGATGATGGTGATGATGATGATGGTGATGATGATGATGGTGATGATGGTGATGATGATGATGATGATGGTGATGATGATAATGGTGATGATGATCATGATGGTGATGATGGTGATGGTGATGATGGTGATGATGATGATGATGATGATGATGATGATGATGAGATGATGATGATAATGATGATGATGATGATGATGATGATGATGATAATGATGATGGTGATGATGGTGATGATGATGATGATGATGGTGATGATGATGGTGATGATGATGGTGATGATGATGATGGTGATGATGATGATGATAATGGTGATGATGATGATAATGGTGATGATGATGATGATGATGATGATGATGATGATGAAGGGGATGATGATGATGATAGAGGGATGGTAGAGGGGATGGGGGTGATGAGATGATGGATGAGGGATATGAGATGATGATGGATGATGATGGTGATGATGAAGATGAGGATATGGTGGTGATGAGGGTGATGATGGATGGTGATGAGGGTGATGATGGGGGTGATGTGGTGAATGGGGGATGATGGTGAGGACAAACAGGATTACAGAAAACAAGAAGAGAATAAATATATTGCCAATGAGGTTTTTGCCCAACTAGGTTTTTAGTCCAGTCATTACTCGTAATTAACCCTTCTGACTAATTTTTGCGTTTTTTGGCTTCTTATCACCAGTATCCTTTGTCTTTCAAGCAAGCTTAATTCAACTTCGGGAAGTTCTTGTGTTAGATCCTCAATGGTTTTTAAGCTCACCCGCGTACCACGTTCGTCCCCCAAATTGTTGCCATGCGGGACTCGAACCTAGAATTTTACAGATGTGATCACTAGCGCTTGGTGTTACCAACTTACTATTGACAACCCGATTGTTAGGCCTTCATATTGTAATTCTACTTTGACAACACCATTGTAGGTCTTCATATTGTAAACCTGGTCTGCGAATCATTCTAGAATTGTTCTGATGCAAGCAAGTATTGCAGACTGATTCCATATAAATTGACATCTATAAATCAATAACCAATAACTGTTTCCTGTGTACACTCAACAATTCAAATGAAATTAATCTCATTTGTCCATTTTCTGCAGTATCTTCTACTATTTATTTATGAAGTATCCATGTGTGTGTCATAGGTTCTCTTATAGGCATTCCAGCTAAACATGTCAACGTCAGAGCACATACAAGGTAGCTTAGGCTAATTGAATTGTTCACATCAATGCATTTTAGGTCTCCACTTTCAGCTTTCAGCGGGATGGTTGCAGAGATGCAGATGGGAAAGATGAACGCTGTTGAATGCTACAAAATCTATTTGATCACATTGGAACAACTTTGCTGAGTGGTAGTCTTTCATGAACACATTCAGGAGGCTATTTTCTATTGTCTTACCATGTGGATGATGGACTTGTTTGTCTACTTTTGCAGTTAAGCGTAGGGGGAGCTTTTATTGTGTTCCAGGGTCAGATGTCACCCTGTTAATATATCCATGTTTATTTAGTGTGGTCTTGATATTGTCTATCCATTTTTTTCTTGGTCTTCCTTGGTTTAATACCAGCCTTCTTTATTGTATGCTGTTATTGGTGGTTGGTTATTCCATTCTCAAAATGTCCAAACTACTGCATTTGTTGTCTTTAATGATTCAGTGCATAAATTATGCTCACTCTGCTTCTGATGTCCTCATTTCACGGTCTATCTTTCCTGATGATCCCCACTGCCTTTCTAGAACATTTAATGTCACACATGGTGAGCTTTCGTGGGGTGTCGGGGACCGCGAGAGTTCCCGTACATTCACTCCCATCGACGACCTATATGTTGTTATCCACTATTGTTAGATATATTATACCTCACCATTGTTCATATATTACCCACTATTGTTACATATATTACACCCCACTATTGTTACATATAGTACACCACCCCGGGGGTGTTACATATATTACACCCACTACTGTTACATAGTACACCACACTATTGTTCATATATACACTAAAATTATTGTTACATATAGTACACCACACTATTGTTACATATAGTACACCACACTATTGACAATAGGTACACACACCTTTTAAAATAAGTACACCACACCCGGTTATCATATTACACCCACTATTCCCATATAGTACCCCACACTATTGTTACATATATTACACTACACTATTGTTACAAATATTGAACCCACACTTGTTATAGTTAACACACTATTGTTACATATATTACACTACACTATTGTTACATATAAACCCCCATTGTTACATATATTGATTACACTATTGTTATGTATATTGAACACGTATATTGAAAATACTATTGTTACATATAATACACCCACTATTGTTCTACATATTAACACCCACTATTGTTACATATATAACTACACTATTGTTAAATATATTAAACCCACACTTGTTACACTACACTATTGTTACTATTTTAAAACCCACATTTACACTACACTTGTTACTTTATATTAAACAATTTATTGTTACATATTTACACCACTATTGTTACAATATTTCCCCACTATTGTTACATATATTACACCAACTATTGTTACTATATTGCACTACACATTGTTACATATATTGCACTACACTATTGTTACAATTTTCACCCACTATTGTTACATATATTACACTACACTATTGTTACATATATTGAACCACAGACTTGTTACATATATTACACTACAATATTGTTACATATATTACACTACACTATTGTTACATATAGTGAACTTATATTGTACATATATTACATCACACTATTGTTACATATATTACACTACAATATTGTTACATATATTACACTACACTATTGTTACATATATTGAACCACAGATTTTACATATATTACACTACAATATTGTTACATATATTACACTACATATTGTTACAATAGTGCACCCACTATTGTTACATATATTGACCAAATTATTATTTGTGAAAAACACTTACGTGAAAAAAACCCAGCGGCGGAAACCCCATGGGGAGTAGTTCTGATGAGGTTTTCCCATGGCACTCATTGCTAAATTGAGTAAGCTAACGCTAGTCCCTGCCAACAAAACATTCCAATGATGGAGAATGCTTGAAGCCTGAATTTTGGATAAAGTTGCTAAATAACAGAAATGTGACAATAAATTTGTGCAAATACTTCATCATCATTAAATAGCTTTGTCCGAGCAGAACTTTCCACCCAACAGTCCTCCGGAATTTCTCTCTCATGGGCCAGATGTCCTGCCTCTGAGCAGTCATGTTCCAAACCATCAGTTACATCCTGAATCCATCTTCCCCGTGGTTTTCCCTTTTCTTCTCTTTGCTGGTATCCTCTTCCATGATGGTCTTCCAGCCCTTCATGTTTTTTTATATGTTAAAAATATCTAAATTTTCTCTTTCTTATTTGAACATCGGCCAGTTTTCTGTGATTTTGAGTTCTTTCTGGATAGATCTATTTGTTCTCTTCTCTATCCATTCAGCCAAACCCCCTTTATCGCCTCGACATGCGCGACAGGTAACAGTGGTTCTATTTTACACCATTTTGGACCCCGGTAACCACTGGGCGGTCCGTCTATCTGAAATTTTTCTATCGACTACTTGTTTCCTCTGTCTACCTACCTACTCATACATATCATCTATATCTATCTACATCTATCTACCCATCTATCTATCTATCTATCTATCTATTTTCATCTATCTATCTATCTATCTATCTATCTATCTATCTATCTATCTATCTATCTATCTATCTATCTATCTATCTACTTCCATATCTATCTATTATCTTCTATCTATTATTATCTATCTATCTATCTATCTATCTATCTATCTATCTATCTATTCATCTATCTATCTATCTATCTATCTATCTATCTATCTATCTTCTATCTATCTATCTATCCCTTATCATCTATCTATTACATCTATCTATCATCTATCTATATCTATTTTATCTATCTATCTATCTATCTATTTTATCTATCTATCTATCTATCTATCTATCTATTATCTATCTATCTATCTATCTATTATTATTCATCATATCTATCTATCTATCTATCTATTTCTATTTATCTATCTATCTATCTATCTATCTATCTATATCTATCTATCTATCTATCTATCTATCTATCTATCTATCTATCTATCTATCTATCTATCTATCTATCTATCTATCATCTATCTATCTATCTATCTATCTATCTATCTATCATCTATCTATTCATCTATCTATCTATCTATCTATCTATCTATCTATCTATCTATCTATCATCTATTTATCTATCTATCTATCTATCTATCTATCTATCTATCTATCTATCTACATCTATCTATCTATCTATCTTCTATCTATCTATCTATCTATCTATCTATCTATCTATCTATTATCTATCTATCTATCTATCTATTCATTATCTATCTATCTATTTTCTATCTATCTATCTATCATCTATTATTATTATCTATTCATCTATCTATCTATTATCTATCTACATTATCTATCTATCTATCTATTATCTATCATCTATTATCTATCTATCTATCTATCTTATCTATCTATCATCTATTATCTATCTATTCATCTATCTATCTATCTATCTATCTATCTATCTATCTATCTATCTATTATCTATCTATCTATCTATCTATCTATCTATCTATCTATCTATTTTTATCTATCATCTATCTATCTATCTATCTATCTATTTTTATCTATTATCTATCTATCTATCTATTATCTATTATCTATCTATCTATCTATCTATCTATCTATCTATCTATTTTATCTATCATTCATCTATTCATTTTTATCTATTTTTTATCTATCTACTATCTAGCATCTAGCCATTACCTATCTACCCATTCACCATATCCTTACCCATTTTACCATTTTACCCACCCACCCCCACCACCTACCCACCACCCACCATTTCACCATCTATCTATCTATCTATCTTTCTACCCCTTCCTTTTCACCACTTTTCACCACCACCACACCACCCATTCATTCACCCATTCCCACTACCACCCTACCACCTATCTACCTATCTATCTATCTAATCTATCTAATCATCTATATCTATATTCCTTCTATCTAATCTATCTAATCTATCTAATCTATCTAATCTATCTATTATCTATCTATCTATCTATTTATCAATCTATTTATCTAACTATTTATCTATCTCTTCTTCTAACCATCTATTATTATCAATCTATTTATCTATCCGCCTATTTGCTTCCTTTTGTCGCATATTGTGAAA
Organism: Arion vulgaris; assembly: GCA_020796225.1. NCBI lineage: Eukaryota > Metazoa > Mollusca > Gastropoda > Stylommatophora > Arionidae > Arion > Arion vulgaris. The sequence continues at coordinate 593,865 of CM036774.1, forward strand.
GGGAGGATGGACTAAAATTCACCGGTCGATGGTGGCCTATAGTCATTCCATGGGGGTGTAAAACGTTCTCATGTTGTTGGGCATTTTCCTTTTGGGCGACTCTTCCCCTTGTATCCGGATACAGCGACAGCGCCTGGGTAGGATTTAATGCCCTTGCGTTCTGACGAGACGACCAAACCCACTCGATCTTCTGTTTCTCGATAGTATGGCACAGATGATAGTCCTACCCTCTGCCAAGACTTCCAGTTCTTACTGTGTCCCCGAACCAGAACCAGAACCAGAAAATTCGTCTTTCCTTCGGCGTTCCATATCGACCAACTCTTTCATGGATCCGAGCCTAAGAGCTATGTACGTTGTGCTAGTTATGCGCCTACAAGTTGGTCGGCACATCGGATTTTACACGTTTTTATTTACTAGGGTAGCTTCCCCGGCCTCACCAGTCGCCTCTTGCGACATGCCTTGTAAGTCGCAGTGTTACTATTCTTTGCTCCCCTTTCAAGCCCCGGCAACTACGGGGAAATGAAGATACTTCAGAGGGACATCAATATCAAAGTTGATAACAGACTGAACTAGTGATCACGTGACCTGGAAACTCCGTGAATCGAGGCTAGCTTATTCCAAAATTTTAAATACATATCACCATTGTTACAAGAAAATTGATATTTGGAGATATAAATTACGAGTACTTCTGAAATCAGAGTAAAAATCGCCTTTAAAAGACACTAGATAAGAAAGCAAGCCTTACACACAAATTAATCAGAAGTATTATTAGCCTCCATGACTTCACTGAATTTATACCGTCAAAGTTTTATAAAATAAGTTCAGGATTACAACCAGACTGTCCCACAAAATCAGATTTACTCAGAACGTGCAGGGAAAGGGAAAAAAAATGTAGAACCAATTTCTGAACTGACAAGATGTTGGACCGTCATAGTGACAGACGACCTGGAAGATAAAACATGACCAACGATATTAAAAGTGATTGGGATACTTACATGATGGAGTTGAATCGAGTAGTTTAGGCATTGCGGCACACATGCCTCCCAGAGTCCATATGTTTTGTATAGGAATTAACAGTGATAACCGACCACCGCGGCGTAGCTAGACCAATGATATGAAGAAGAAGACCAATACCAAGTATACCAATTCCGATTAATGTTAAAAAATTCACATTTCCATTCAGCGCCATCTTGTGTAGGAGGCTGGTGTGATAAACAAACAAACAAACAACATTACAATTATGTATGTTTACAATTATTATTGTTTTATAATGTTAACCAAAATTAAGATTACTAAGAGCATGCATATTCCCAGTAGCAACGTATGGGTGTGAAACATGGACATTTAATAAAGCAGTGGGAAAACATGTGCTTTCAAATATAAGTGTTACAGAAGAGTCCTTCGTATATCATGGACAGAGAAGAGAACAAATAGATCTATCCAGAAAGAACTCAAAATCAAAAGAAACTGGTTGATGCTACAAATAAGAAAGAGAAAATTGAGATATTTTGACATATAAAACACACGAAGGGCTGGAAAAGACCATCATGGAAGGAGGCATACAGGCAAAGAGAAGAGGAAGATCACGGACAAGATGGATTCAGGATGTAACTGGTGGTTTGAACATGACGGCTGCAGAGGCGGGACATCTGGCCTATGAGAGAGAGAGAAATTCTGGAGGACTGTTGGGGTGGCAAAGTTCTGCTCAGGATAAGCTATTTGATGATGATGAAAAGCATGCGTAGGGGAAGCCCCAGGAACACCTGGAGACGGAAGTTGAGACGGAATGCATGCATGTAGGGAAGACCCAGGAAAACCTGGAGACAGAAGTTGGAGACGGAATGCGCATGTAGGGAAGACCCAGGAACACCTGGAGACGGAAGTTGGAGACGGAATGCAAGAAAATGAGGAGAGAGTGGAGAGATCTGGAAAGAATGGCCATGGATGGGCGGGTTTGGAAGGCCTTGGTTGTGGATCTATGTTTCCCCTAAGGGCGAAGGCTGAAGAAGAAGAAGAAGAAGAAGATCATGCATGGGTATGCTGGGGTTCTCTCTGGAAATCACAACGATTACTGGGTCATCATAAGTATGGGTAAGAAACATGGACATTTAATAAGGCAGTAGAAAGACATTTATATGATTTTGAATATACGTGATACAGATGAGTCATCCACATACCATGGACAGAGAAGAGAACAAATAGATCTATTCAGAAAGAACTGAAAATCACTAGCGTCTCCTGTCAGCGGACAACTTTGCTGCTTATCTTGGCAGCATCCTATCCAGATCGGCAAACATAGACTCTGAGGGCATGCTCCAACCCGCTCGTAGAGAGGCAGTTCTATGGTCCAGTCATCAATATTAAACACCAGCGTCTCCTGTCAGCGGACAACTTTGCCTATATTGCCAGCATCCTATGCAGATCAGCAAACATAGACTCTGAGGTCAACAATAGAATATCCAATGCTGTATTTAGAATGCTGCATGTTATTGTGTGGGAGCGGAAGGGGATAAGCGTAGCAAAAAAGCTGAAAGTTTACCGGGCCATAGTGCTTTCCATGTTGCTATACGCCAGCTCGACATGGGCAGTATATAGCAGACACGTACAAAAACTAAACCACTTCTACACAAGCTATCGACACAAACTACTCAATCAAAGTAGCAGGACAAAGCTATAGATACTTCTTCGAACGCTCCATATCGACCCCTTGTTAATCACTCTGTGTGATTTGTATGTGATCTGAGCCTAAGAGCGATTGTACGTTGTGCCAGTTATGGCTTACAAGTAGGCCAGCACATCCGATTTCTACGCTGCTCTTTATTTACTAGGGTAGCATACCTAGGGTCTACATCAGTCGTCTCTTACGACATGCATTATAGGTCGCAGTGATACTGTTCTTTGCTTCTTTTGCAGGCCCCAGCACCGCACCAGATTCCAGATATTGAAGTCAACATAAAAACTAAGATTTCAAGCATCAACACTCTGTTGTAGAAGGCATATGTAATATGAGATAGTCATGTTGCACAGATGCCTGATCAACACATCACAAAACATTTGATGTATGGCGAACTTAAGGAAGGCAAAGCCCGCCTGCCCAGTGTGTTCGTAGCGCGTTGGACTGCGGGTGACATGTCCTCTGTGAGTGTGGGTTCAATTCCGTGGGCTGGCAGAAAAGCCACAGGGTCTACATATTTATGGTGTTCGTGGCACCGAACCGAAGGGTTACGATGTCCATGGCACGAGCCGAAGAGCTGAAAGCTCAAGTGCTTCTGGATCGAAAAAAGGACGGCAAATTGTTAGCTGGTGGACAGAAAAGCCTTCAAAGACACTCTTAAAGTGTTTCTAAAATGCTTGGATATAGACACCACGTGATGTGAATTCTCACTAATATCGCCAAATGTGGCGCAATAATAAGACAAGATGAACTCGCATAGCTGCCATTGTTGTTGATTTACTGTTGGCTGGTATGGCCACAGTATCCGAGGGAGCTGCAATGAACCGAAATGACATTCTTAACGCACTGAGAGAGTCTTTTCGAACAGAAGAGTTTCAGGGTTGCGAGTCCCATTCGCTGACCAGATTGAGAGAGATGGGTATCAATATTGGTGCAGCCTGTAAAGAACAACATACCAAATATGCAAAGAGACTGATTAATCAACATCGGATTGGCGTGTTGGGCCGATGGATCCTGCTGGATTTTCTGAGGCGGAGATCGGAGCACCTATGGACATGTTCGGAGTGCTATGATGATAGTCTTTATATAACTGATATTGTTGATTTAACACTCTTTGATTTGTTTATTTAGAAATCTTGAAGCTGAATTGAAACAAAAAATGCATAAGTAACGAATACAAACATTCTTTGATCTGCACATATGTAAGCTTACCAATTGTTTTCTCAGCCTGGGCCTTCCACAATAAAACACATAACACTAAAGTACAACTAAATTAATATTTCTTTCTACAAATCATGTCAGAGTAAGCTCTACTTTTTAGGAATATAAATAGCCACTTATCAACAACAACAACAAAAGAAAGACACTGCAGCTACTGACTTCTCTCTCTACAAGAAAAACACCCAGAGATCATGTACAGAGAATGTCCCTCATGCTCTAATATGTAATACCTCAGACACGATTAATATCACCTCCTCTACACTCAGTGTGTGTTCACATACATATTGTTGTGCTAGCTAATCACCACTTCTTCTGCATTCGCCCGCTGTAAATTCAGGCGTTAGCCATGACCCCTGGAATAAAGCTTCTGACCGATTTTTGCGTGAAGGTATGCTTCTACCATTTGACTGGTGTCCCGTGCATGCAGGCGAGCCGTCGTCGACTTCAGAAGTACTTGAAGATTAGATCCTTCAAGTGTGATCTTTACAGGAAACCTGTAGTCGGAACCACTTGCCATGAGTTCTCGTACCATCGGAACTTTTACGACCAATGACAATTAGTGAAGTGTGACTTCTCTATCGGATTTTCTGCCTTTTTCTGCCTGTTCTGAGATCGTTCCGTACGCAGCATCGAATGATAAACACTCTTCAACGATCATTTTTCTGCCTGTGGTGAGATCGTTCCGTACGCAGCATCGTATGATAAACACTCTTTCATTAACGATCATTTTTTGCCGTATATCACGGTATTATGATCTTCGTCTATGAGTATGTCTACGCTATGAGTATGTCTACGTCTATGAGTATGATCTTCGTCTATGAGTATGTCTACGCTATGAGTATGTCTACGCTATGAGTATGATCTTCGTCTATGAGTATGATCTTCGTCTATGAGTATGATCTTCGTCTATGAGTATGATCTTCGTCTATGAGTATGTCTACGTCTATGAGTATGTCTACGTCTATGAGTATGTCTACGTCTATGCGCTCTTTCTGACTATGTGAGATCGTTCCGGATTAGCAACATTTTCAGCCGTTAGAGACAAATGAGCTTGTCACACAAACGATACATTTTAGGCTCTTTATTTTGCCTTTATTTGATCTGAGCCATGGGGGACGTCATCCTACTCGTGTCGAACGATCACATCCGAAAACTGTCGATTGAGGTAGGGGCCTAGGAAAGCTACCTTAGTAAATAAAAAGCGTCGCTGAATTAGGATGTGTTAGCCTACTTGTAACTGAATAACTGACAGAGCGTGCAAACGCTCTTAAGCTCGGATCACATAAAAATCACAAAAAGTGGTAAACAAGCGTTCGATATGGAGAGTTCGAAGAAAAAGAAGATCGTGAGAAGAAGAAGAAGAATAGGATGACCATTTATGAAGGGTAGTGGCGTCTGCTGCAACCAGCTTTCCGTGTTGTAATATTTTTGAGAACGACATCGTCAAATTCTCAGAACCTAAGCCACAGATTGTCAGAACCTTCAATCATCAAAATGTGAGAACCTTCTAACCTATAAAACTCAAATTGCCAGAAACATCGATCGTCAAATTGTGAGAACCTTTGATCGTTAAATTGTGAGAACCTTTGATCGTCAAATTATGAGAACCTTTGATCTTCAAATTATGAGAACCTTTGATCGTCACATTATGAGAACCTTTGATCGTCAAATTATGAGAACCGTTGATCTTCAAATTATGAGAACCTTCGATCGTCAAATTATGAGAACTTTCGATCGTCAAATTATGAGAACCTTTGATCGTCAAATTATGAGAACCTTCGATCGTTAAATTATGAGAACCTTTGATCGTCACATTATGAGAACCTTTGATCGTCAAATTATGAGAACCTTTGATCGTCACATTATGAGAGCCTTTGATCGTCAAATTATGAGAACCTTCGATCGTCAAATTATGAGAACCTTAGATCGTCAAATTATGAGAACCTTCGATCGTCAAATTATGAGAACCTTCGATCGTCAAATTATGAGAACCTTCGATCGTCAAATTATGAGAACCTTTGATCGTCAAATTATGAGAACCTTCGATCGTCAAATTATGAGAACCTTTGATCGTCAAATTATGAGAACCTTTGATCGTCACATTATGAGAGCCTTTGATCGTCAAATTATGAGAACCTTCGATCGTCAAATTATGAGAACCTTTGATCGTCAAATTATGAGAACCTTCGATCGTCAAATTATGAGAACCTTCGATCGTCAAATTATGAGAACCTTCGATCGTCAAATTATGAGAACCTTTGATCGTCAAATTATGAGAACCTTCGATCGTCAAATTATGAGAACCTTTGATCGTCAAATTATAAGAACCTTCGATCGTCACATTATGAGAACCTTTGATCGTCAAGTTATGAGAACCTTTGATCGTCACATTATGAGAGCCTTCGATCGTCAAATTATGAGAACCTTTGATGGTGAAATAGTGAACTGGTGATATGTAATCAATGAATGACGTTAAGCTCACAAACGTATCCTACTCAGTTTGAGAAAGTTCTCGTGTAACAACAAATCACCAATATGGAAACACTTTGGTTCGATTTGTGTTACATTGATTATTTTGTGTGTGAGTTTTTAAATCTTTGCTACTGGTTATAACGCTGAAACTTGGTCCACATTTGTAGCAATTTGATTAATTGATAGGGTCATCATTGCACTTCGGCGAGTAACCATGTGTGCTCCGATATCTTTCTTACACAGGAAGATCTCAGCGGCAGTGCATGAACTCCGTAGCACTAGCGAGGTTCCCCGATGTAATTTTGAAGATGGTGAGGATATTTTGTAGGAACAATCTTTTCTAACGAGTTTTGCCCTGGCAGCGGCTTTCCAGCCTGCTCTTCTCGATTTTGAAATGTCTAGGATTATTTTACGGGCTCAAGTTGAAAACGGGACCTATGTTTTATCGTCTGTCTCCAATAGGACTAGGAACTCGATCTCACCTACACTGAGATCAGAGATTTGTGGCTAAATATCCAGATGGCTCTAAAAAGGAGCGAACCTGGTACCTTTGACATGAGAGATGAGCACCTAGCCTCTACGCTATAGACACCTCTTTATATCTAAGGAGATATCATCATCATCAAGGTGCGTATCTTTTATAGGACTTTGCTTTGCCCAAGAAAACTCTGGTTAGAAGAAGAATAGGACGTTGCTCTCTTTGCAGGGCATCTGAAATTCACTCTGTCTCTAGCCAGCTCTATCATCATCATCATCAAGGTGCGTATCTTTTATAGGACTTTGCTGTCTTTGCAGCACATCTGAAATTCACTCTGTCTCTAGCCAGCTCTATCATCATCAAGGTGCGTATCTTTTATAGGACTTTGCTCTCTTTGCAGGGCATCTGAAATTCACTCTGTCTCTAGCCAGCTCTATCATCATCATCATCAAGGTGCGTATCTTTTATAGGACTTTGCTGTCTTTGCAGCACATCTGAAATTCACTCTGTCTCTAGCCAGTTCTATCATCATCATCAAGGTGCGTATCTTCTATAGGACTTTGCTGTCTTTGCAGCACATCTGAAATTCACTCTGTCTCTAGCCAGTTCTATCATCATCATCAAGGTGCGTATCTTCTATAGGACTTTGCTGTCTTTGCAGCACATCTGAAATTCACTCTGTCTCTAGCCAGCTCTATCATCATCAAGGTGCGTATCTTTTATAGGACTATGCTCTCTTTGCAGCACATCTGAAATTCACTCTGTCTCTAGCCAGTTCTATCATCATCATCAAGGTGCGTATCTTCTATAGGACTTTGCTGTCTTTGCAGCACATCTGAAATTCACTCTGTCTCTAGCCAGCTCTATCATCATCATCAAGGTGCGTATCTTTTATAGGACTTTGCTCTCTTTGCAGGACATCTGAAATTCACTTTGTCTCTAGCCAGCTCTATCATCATCAAGGTGCGTATCTTTTATAGGACTTTGCTCTCTTTGCAGGACATCTGAAATTCACTTTGTCTCTAGCCAGCTCTATCATCATCAAGGTGCGTATCTTTATAGGACGTTGCTCTCTTTGCAGGGCATCTGAAATTCACTCTATCTCTAGCCAGCTCTATCATCATCAAGGTGAGTATCCTTTATAGGACTATGCTCTCTTTGCAGCTCATCTGAAATTCACTTTGTCTCTAGCCAGCTCTATCATCATCAAGGTGCGTATCTTTTATAGTACTATGCTCTCTTTGCAGGACATCTGAAATTCACTTTGTCTCTAGCCAGTTCTATCATCATCAAGGTGCGTATCTTTTATAGGACTTTGCTGTCTTTGAAGGACATCTGAAATTCACTCTGTCTCTAGCCAGCTCTATCATCATCAAGGTGCGTATCTTTTATAGGACGTTGCTCTCTTTGCAGGACATCTGACTGAAATTCACTCTGTCTCTAGCCAGCTCTATCATCATCAAGGTGCGTATCTTTTATAGGACTTTGCTCTCTTTGCAGAACATCTGAAATTCACTTTGTCTCTAGCCAGCTCTATCATCATTAAGGTGCGTATCTTTTACAGGACTATGCTCTCTTTGCAGGACATCTGAAATTCACTTTGTCTCTAGCCAGCTCTATCATCATCAAGGTGCGTATCTTTTATAGGACTTTGCTCTCTTTGCAGCACATCTGAAATTCACTCTATCTCCAGCTAGTTCACCCACTTCGTCGATGGTCATATTCATGATTTCTTTAATATCTTGTAGCCATCTTCTTCTTGGTCTGTCTCTGCGTCCCGGACCTTGCCCTCTAATATTATTCTTTCCAAGCCATCGTGACGCTTGATGTGACCAAAGTATCTAATTTTTCTGTATAGTATGTTGTTTATCAGCCATTTCTCTTTAACATTTAGTTATTTCAGAACAAGAGTTTTCTTTCTTTTTTCTGTCCATGGTATTCGTAGGATCTTTCTGTAGCATTTAGTTTCTGTCCATGGTATTCGTAGGATCTTTCTGTAGCATTTAGTTTCTGTCCATGGTATTCGTAGGATCTTTCTGTAGCATTTAGTTTCTGTCCATGGTATTCGTAGGATCTTTCTGTAGCATTTAGTTTCTGTCCATGGTATTCGTAGGATCTTTCTGTAGCATTTAGTTTCTGTCCATGGTATTCGTAGGATCTTTCTGTAGCATTTAGTTTCTGTCCATGGTATTCGTAGGATCTTTCTGTAGCATTTAGTTTCTGTCCATGGTATTCGTAGGATCTTTCTGTAGCATTTAGTTTCTGTCCATGGTATTCGTAGGATCTTTCTGTAGCATTTAGTTTCTGTCCATGGTATTCGTAGGATCTTTCTGTAGCATTTAGTTTCTGTCCATGGTATTCGTAGGATCTTTCTGTAGCATTTAGTTTCTGTCCATGGTATTCGTAGGATCTTTCTGTAGCATTTAGTTTCTGTCCATGGTATTCGTAGGATCTTTCTGTAGCATTTAGTTTCTGTCCATGGTATTCGTAGGATCTTTCTGTAGCATTTAGTTTCTGTCCATGGTATTCGTAGGATCTTTCTGTAGCATTTAGTTTCTGTCCATGGTATTCGTAGGATCTTTCTGTAGCATTTAGTTTCTGTCCATGGTATTCGTAGGATCTTTCTGTAGCATTTAGTTTCTGTCCATGGTATTCGTAGGATCTTTCTGTAGCATTTAGTTTCTGTCCATGGTATTCGTAGGATCTTTCTGTAGCATTTAGTTTCTGTCCATGGTATTCGTAGGATCTTTCTGTAGCATTTAGTTTCTGTCCATGGTATTCGTAGGATCTTTCTGTAGCATTTAGTTTCTGTCCATGGTATTCGTAGGATCTTTCTGTAGCATTTAGTTTCTGTCCATGGTATTCGTAGGATCTTTCTGTAGCATTTAGTTTCTGTCCATGGTATTCGTAGGATCTTTCTGTAGCATTTAGTTTCTGTCCATGGTATTCGTAGGATCTTTCTGTAGCATTTAGTTTCTGTCCATGGTATTCGTAGGATCTTTCTGTAGCATTTAGATTCTGTCCATGGTATTCGTAGGATCTTTCTGTAGCATTTAGTTTCTGTCCATGGTATTCGTAGGATCTTTCTGTAGCATTTAGTTTCTGTCCATGGTATTCGTAGGATCTTTCTGTAGCATTTAGTTTCTGTCCATGGTATTCGTAGGATCTTTCTGTAGCATTTAGTTTCTGTCCATGGTATTCGTAGGATCTTTCTGTAGCATTTAGTTTCTGTCCATGGTATTCGTAGGATCTTTCTGTAGCATTTAGTTTCTGTCCATGGTATTCGTAGGATCTTTCTGTAGCATTTAGTTTCTGTCCATGGTATTCGTAGGATCTTTCTGTAGCATTTAGTTTCTGTCCATGGTATTCGTAGGATCTTTCTGTAGCATTTAGTTTCTGTCCATGGTATTCGTAGGATCTTTCTGTAGCATTTAGTTTCTGTCCATGGTATTCGTAGGATCTTTCTGTAGCATTTAGTTTCTGTCCATGGTATTCGTAGGATCTTTCTGTAGCATTTAGTTTCTGTCCATGGTATTCGTAGGATCTTTCTGTAGCATTTAGTTTCTGTCCATGGTATTCGTAGGATCTTTCTGTAGCATTTAGTTTCTGTCCATGGTATTCGTAGGATCTTTCTGTAGCATTTAGTTTCTGTCCATGGTATTCGTAGGATCTTTCTGTAGCATTTAGTTTCTGTCCATGGTATTCGTAGGATCTTTCTGTAGCATTTAGTTTCTGTCCATGGTATTCGTAGGATCTTTCTGTAGCATTTAGTTTCTGTCCATGGTATTCGTAGGATCTTTCTGTAGCATTTAGTTTCTGTCCATGGTATTCGTAGGATCTTTCTGTAGCATTTAGTTTCTGTCCATGGTATTCGTAGGATCTTTCTGTAGCATTTAGTTTCTGTCCATGGTATTCGTAGGATCTTTCTGTAGCATTTAGTTTCTGTCCATGGTATTCGTAGGATCTTTCTGTAGCATTTAGTTTCTGTCCATGGTATTCGTAGGATCTTTCTGTAGCATTTAGTTTCTGTCCATGGTATTCGTAGGATCTTTCTGTAGCATTTAGTTTCTGTCCATGGTATTCGTAGGATCTTTCTGTAGCATTTAGTTTCTGTCCATGGTATTCGTAGGATCTTTCTGTAGCATTTAGTTTCTGTCCATGGTATTCGTAGGATCTTTCTGTAGCATTTAGTTTCTGTCCATGGTATTCGTAGGATCTTTCTGTAGCATTTAGTTTCTGTCCATGGTATTCGTAGGATCTTTCTGTAGCATTTAGTTTCTGTCCATGGTATTCGTAGGATCTTTCTGTAGCATTTAGTTTCTGTCCATGGTATTCGTAGGATCTTTCTGTAGCATTTAGTTTCTGTCCATGGTATTCGTAGGATCTTTCTGTAGCATTTAGTTTCTGTCCATGGTATTCGTAGGATCTTTCTGTAGCATTTAGATTCTGTCCATGGTATTCGTAGGATCTTTCTGTAGCATTTAGTTTCTGTCCATGGTATTCGTAGGATCTTTCTGTAGCATTTAGTTTCTGTCCATGGTATTCGTAGGATCTTTCTGTAGCATTTAGTTTCTGTCCATGGTATTCGTAGGATCTTTCTGTAGCATTTAGTTTCTGTCCATGGTATTCGTAGGATCTTTCTGTAGCATTTAGTTTCTGTCCATGTATTCGTAGGATCTTTCTGTAGCATTTAGTTTCTGTCCATGGTATTCGTAGGATCTTTCTGTAGCATTTAGTTTCTGTCCATGGTATTCGTAGGATCTTTCTGTAGCATTTAGTTTCTGTCCATGGTATTCGTAGGATCTTTCTGTAGCATTTAGTTTCTGTCCATGGTATTCGTAGGATCTTTCTGTAGCATTTAGTTTCTGTCCATGGTATTCGTGGGATCTTTCTGTAGCATTTAGTTTCTGTCCATGGTATTCGTAGGATCTTTCTGTAGCATTTAGTTTCTGTCCATGGTATTCGTAGGATCTTTCTGTAGCATTTAGTTTCTGTCCATGGTATTCGTAGGATCTTTCTGTAGCATTTAGTTTCTGTCCATGGTATTCGTAGGATCTTTCTGTAGAATTTAGTTTCGAAGGACTGGATTTCGAAGGACCTACCCTCGTGATGGTAGGTCTGACATTCTTACTGCGTGGCTAAATCTCCGAGGCAGATTGGCGACCGTAGAACCCGTTATCCCATTCCTCATTATGAGGGTCGTTGCACCATGTTATGCGCCTTACGGCCTGGTGCATCCGTTTTCTACAAGCATTTGTTTCGGGTTAGCATTCTCTAACGGACACATGCATCCGATTTCAGCCAAACCTCCTTAATCGCATCTTACAACATGCGTGGTAGGTAACAGTGGTTCTATTCTTTACACCCCAAATTTGGGCCCCGGTAACCACTCTGGTGAGTTGTATACCATGTATCTTTTGTCATATTTATTTTATTCTTCGTCATTATTGTTTTTGGCCATATTGAGATATAGATGATTTTTTTTTCTCTTTTCTCTTTCAACTCCATTACTAATTTCGCAATCCCTTTTCGTGATTTTGACAGTAACACTGTATCGTCAGCATATCTTAGTTCATCAACATCTTAGTTCATTAAAGCAGAGAAAATAGAAAATGTGAACAGTTTTGAATATCTTGGTTCACTACTAACAACAGATGGAAATGTGAACAGTTTTGAATATCTTGGTTCACTGCTAACAACAGATGGAAATGTGAACAGTTTTGAATATCTTGGTTCACTGCTAACAACAGATGGAAATGTGAACAGTTTTGAATATCTTGGTTCACTACTAACAACAGATGGAAATGTGAACAGTTTTGAATATCTTGGTTCACTACTAACAACAGATGGAAATGTGAACAGTTTTGAATATCTTGGTTCACTGCTAACAACAGATGGAAATGAGATGAAGGAAATTAAAAGAAGAACAAACATGGCTTTCCAAAAAAAAATTAGAAAACTAAAAACTGTGTTTATCGGAGCTGAAAAGAAAACAAAGATCAGAATACTAAGAGCATGCATATTCCCAGTGACAACATATAGATGTGAAGCATGGACATTTAGTAAAGCAGTAGAAAACATTTATGTGCTTTTGAATATAAGTGTTACAGAAAAGTCCTTCGTATATCTTGGACAGAGAAGAGAACAACTAGATCTATCTAGAAAGAACTCAAACATCAAAGAAAACTGGGTTTTAAAGGGTTTTAAAGCCGAAGGATTGACTTCCTTGCACCGGGTTTTACCCTATATGGCTCGGTCCCTCTCCGCAGAAATGGCACGCCACTTGCCGAGAGTATTGCACAAGCATGAACTCCGTAGTTCCGGCAACAATCCTAGGGGTCTCTGGAAAAAACTGCACTCGTGAACAGAGGTCGAGGTCAGATTCAAACCCACGACCTTGCAAGGTAAAGGGATTAACCACTCAGCCACACGAAGCACACGAAGGGCTGAAGAAGACGATCACGGAAGGAGGCTACTGGCAAAGGAGAAGAGCAACACCACAGAGAAGATGGCTTCAGGATGTAACTGATTATTTGAACATGACGTCTGCAGAGGCAGAACTTCGGCCTATGAGAAATTCTGAAAAAACTGTTGGAGTGACAAAGTACTGCTCAGGACAAGCTATTTGATGATGATAATGATGATGATGATGATGAAGATGATGATGATGATGATACCAAATATGATCTTACAAATAGAAGTTCTAGAACAAGGGCGGACAGAGGCAAACAAAATAGACACTTGAATAAATTAAAATTTCAAAATAATATGAACATACAAGTAGAAGCATTCACTTCATTGCACCAAGTTTTACCCATCATGCCTCGGTCCCTCTCTACAGAAGTGGCACTCCACCAACTCCGCAGCTCCGGCAAAACAATTCTAGGCGTTTCTAGAAAAAATGCATTTGTGAACAGAATGACGTGGTCCGGGTTCAAACCTATGACCTTCAGATCGCAAGACAATAGCTTCACCACCTAGCCACAGATATCTCACATGGTAGCCACAGATATCTCACATGGTAGCCACAGATATCTTACATGGTAGCCACAGATATCTCACATGGTAGCCACAGATATCTCACATGGTAGACACAGATATCTCACATGGTTGCCACAGATATCTCACATGGTAGCCACAGATATCTCACATGGTAGCCACAGATATCTCACATGGTAGCCACAGATATCTCACATGGTAGCCACAGATATCTCACATGGTAGCCACAGATATCTCACATGGTAGCCACATATATCTCACATGGTAGCCACAGATATCTCACATGGTAGCCACATATATCTCACATGGTAGCCACAGATATCTCACATGGTAGCCACAGATATCTCACATGGTAGCCACAGATATCTCACATGTGAGACACAGATATCTCACATGGTAGCCACAGATATCTCACATGGTAGCCACAGATATCTCACATGGTAGCCACAGATATCTCACATGGTAGCCACAGATATCTCACATGGTAGCCACAGATATCTCACATGGTAGCCACAGATATCTCACATGGTAGCCACAGATATCTCACATGGTAGCCACAGATATCTCACATGGTAGCCACAGATATCTCACATGGTAGCCACAGATATCTCACATGGTAGCCACAGATATCTCACATGGTAGCCACAGATATCTCACATGGTAGCCACAGATATCTCACATGGTAGCCACAGATATCTCACATGGTAGCCACATATATCTCACATGGTAGCCACATATATCTCACATGGTAGCCACAGATATCTCACATGGTAGACACAGATATCTCACATGGTAGACACAGATATCTCACATGGTAGACACATATATCTCACATGGTAGCCACAGATATCTCACATGGTAGCCACAGATATCTCACATGGTAGCCACAGATATCTCACATGGTAGCCACAGATATCTCACATGGTAGCCACAGATATCTCACATGGTAGCCACAGATATCTCACATGGTAGCCACAGATATCTCACATGGTAGACACAGATATCTCACATGGTAGACACAGATATCTCACATGGTAGCCACAGATATCTCACATGGTAGCCACAGATATCTCACATGGTAGCCACAGATATCTCACATGGTAGACACAGATATCTCACATGGTAGCCACAGATATCTCACATGGTAGCCACAGATATCTCACATGGTAGCCACAGATATCTCACATGGTAGACACAGATATCTCACATGGTTGCCACAGATATCTCACATGGTAGCCACAGATATCTCACATGGTAGCCACAGATATCTCACATGGTAGCCACAGATATCTCACATGGTAGCCACAGAGTATTTTTATTTTTGTTTCTTGATAAAGACCTTTTCATCGAAACGTTGCTATGTATTGTTATTGTTTTTGTCTTTTTCTTCAATGAACGTTCCATATCGACCACCTGTTAACTACTCTTTCTGATTTGTATGTGATCTCAACCTAAGAGCGATTGTACGTTGTGTCAGTTATGCGCCTACAAGTAGGACAGCACCTACTATTTATGCGACGCTTTTTATTTGCTAGCAGTGGCGGCTCGTGCTCATTTTTGTTGGTGGGGCCATACAAACATTTTCGGAAAAATCATGGTTTTGGGTTAGGTTATATTTTAATTTATAAAGTAATAAGAACACGTTACACTTTATTTTTGGTGGGGCCCGGCCCCATGGCCCTTAATGACGAGCCGCCACTGTTTACTAGGATAGCTTCCCTTGACCCCTACATCAGTCGCCTCTTACAGCATGCCTTGTTGGTTGCAGTGTTACTATTCTTTTCTCCCCTTGTATGCATCAGAAACACACATGTATTCTGTATTTGGTAAAACTACAGTACTTTGTTTGTACGTGTTTCGCCAATGCTATTTTCGACTATTTGGACATCCAATATTTATTTTATTTTTTTCGATCCAGAAGCACCTTAGCTTTTCATCTCTTCGGCTCTGTGCCGTGGACATCGTAACCCTTCGGTTCGGTGCCACGAACACCGTAAATCTGGGGAATCTGTGGCTTTTTCTGCCATTCCGCGGAATTGATCCCGCATACACAGAGGGATAGTCACCCGTAGTCCAACGCGCTACTAACACACTGGGCAGGACATCCAATATATATATACATAATGAAATTATAGAAGAGCAAGTGAATACTTACATTGTGTGTGTGTTGTTAGTTGCAAGCTGTCGTTGCTGATGTCGTTACAGTCAACCAATACTTTTGCTTGTTTGTCGAAGAAGGGATACAACCTTTCTGAGCCTGGGTCTCGTACAATTAAACACACAGAAACATGTATAACTTACTCTCACCAAAACTGAAACCTCATATCCCATTGGTTAAAGTCGATCTTAATGTAGGGGGGTGGGGTTGGAAGAGGGAGGTGGGGGAGAAGGATTAGTATCCCTAATACAAATTTCCAACTGGTATAAATATAGCAGAATCCTGTGAAAGAGCAAAGATAACAATCACACAAGCCACCAGAACAGCGCAAGACAAAAACAGAAAACCACGACACTGGGCAACAACCCGGTAGCAGTGTGACGACAAAAGAAAGAAAGATAAATATATCTCAATAGTTCTGAAACAAAATTGTGAAAATATTTGAAATGAATAAAGAAAAGGTCTGGGATGGACTTCTCAAATATCTGTTAGCAAACAAAAATTGAGATTTTTTATTTAGAATATGTTTGTGAATTGATGAAGTTTGAATTGATGAAATGTTGAAGTCTTAGTTCCTTGATGCTGAGAACTGGTTCAAACATAGAATTCACAAGTCCAAGCAAGAATGTTAAACATTATTTATTTAATGACATGTTATGTGTGTGTTTGTTACTTTTATGAAACTTTGTATGTACGTGTTTCACTATTTACTTTTCTGACATGATTTCAAATTTATGGTAAATTTATGTCATGTCATTCGTATGTTACCGATAGGAGACGGTTTGTCTTCTTAAAATCTGCGGAAATTTAGTGTCTTCAAATGTAGGTTGGGCATCCTTGTCCTAGGTTTTCCCCATACCGCTCTATTCCTCTGTGTAGACATGGTTCGCAAACTTCCGAGAATATTGCACAAAGCACGAACTCCGTAGCTAGGTAATTTTTCTTTACTGATGTGTTTAGAGTGCTGATCTTGCACGTCAAAAATAGCACAGATTGTGGGTCAAGTCTGGTGTTCAGCAGTTTCTCAATTGCCACCTAGATTGTTTGAATTTCATCGTCCTAGTTACGACACAGTTTCCAAGTTTGCACTCTTATTGTATCAGCTTCATCAGTCTTGAAAAGTCTAAATAAAATATGCAACTGCAAGTTATATAGTATTAAAACTAAATTACAAATTTTTCAATTCAAATGTTGTATCAATCCTAACATATGCCAGCGAGGTTGGAAAATGACTAAAGATATAGAAAACAAGTTTAATGCATTTGAAAATAGATGTCTGCGAAAAATAATGAATATAAAATGGAACGAATTCAGGAGACGTGATGAAATCAGAGAAATATCTCATTCGGAGATCACATCTCAAGAAAATGACTTGGTCGTTCACACCTGGACAAGTTAGAGTGCAGAGTAACGAAAGTGCGGACTTTCTTGCAAAAAATGCCCCGACTCAAGCTGGTACAAGTATGGACAGAGCCGATATCATCAATGCGGTAAGCTCTCTTTTATGTGACATGGGCGAGTCTCAGACAATGGAACGAATCAGACATTAAGTTTGGACATGCCAGAGAGTGTCGTCTTCGTGGTAGAGAGAAAAGATATACTAATCAACTTCTCATGGATACGGTGAGCAAATGGACTTTGGGATGGCTGCTGCAGTGGAGGACGGAGCACGAATGGGAATTCCCAATGTGCCATGACGTCGATCGCATAACATAACATAACATAACACCATTATCCAATAGCTTTCCCTAGGCAGAAGAACTTTACAAACATAACAGTCCTTCAAATATGTTCTTTCTCATATGCCAGGTCATCAGTTGCTCAACCCATCAGTTACATCCTGAAGCCTTCTTCTCCGTTGCCTTCCTTTTCTCATTGTTGCAAAGATGCCTCCTTCCATAGTGGTCTTCCTCAACCCTTCGTGTCTTTTTAATATATCCAAAATTCTTCAATTTTTTCATTCCAATTTGTAGAATCAGACAGTTTTCTTTCATTCTGAGTTTCTTCTGTATTTTTCTATTTGTTCTCTTCTCTGTCCATGGTATACAGAGGACACTTTTGTTACATTTATATCCAAACCATATATATATATACATTTTCCATGCCTTGTTAAATGTCCATGTTACACAACCAATATGTTGCGCTTGAGAATATCTACCTGAACTCGTGTTCTCGTATCATGTTCTTTTTAATTAGTAGTTGCCGTAACTTATTTAGCCTTAACTTAAACAAATTTAAAGCCGAAGGATTGATTTCATTGCTCCGAGATTTACCCCATATGACTCGGTCCCATCTACACAGAAAAAGGCACGCCATCTGCTGAGAGTGTTGTACAAAGCACGCCATCTGCTGAGAGTGTTGTACAAAGCACGCCATCTGCTGAGAGTGTTGTACATAGCACACCATCTGCTGAGAGTGTTGTACAAAGCACGCCATCTGCTGAGAGTGTTGTACAAAGCACGCCATCTGCTGAGAGTGTTGTACAAAGCACGCCATCTGCTGAGAGTGTTGTACAAAGCACGCCATCTGCTGAGAGTGTTGTACAAAGCACGCCATCTGCTGAGAGTGTTGTACAAAGCACGAATCTCGTAGCTCCTCAAACAATCTTAGAGGTCTCTGGAAAAAAGCGCAAATGAACAGAATGGCGTGGTCCGGATTCGAATCCCACGACCGGTGTCCAAGGCGCATAGGGACAACGTTGCACCAGGATTAGTGAGCTGGCAAAAGTTGACCAAATAGTTACTGAAACGTAAGAAAGAGTAGTGTACGAGTCGTCTGTGAACGAATCTCAACTCCCCGGAGCAAATAGTCGCAAATAACTTGCCAGCTGTAGGGCAAGAATCAATGAGAAAGATGCGTAACAAATCAAAGGTCTCGGCAAGTGTCTCTGAAAACACTGTAACGTATCGTGTCGACACATGGGAAGATTGTGGTAAATTCCGTACAAGAGGCCAAGCGCAGATAAATCTATTGGGTAAAGTTGACCGAACGCAAATCCTAAAGTTGCGAAACTGCCTTCCCTGAAACAACCGGGCAAGGTACTGCTGCTCTCACAACTAACATTACGGTAAAACCAGCGTGAGTGATGTTTGGCGAGCGCAAAATCTAAGTTGAGCTGATAGCGCCTAATGAGACGACCCTCTACATTATTTGTGCGTGGCCCCAGTCCAGCGTTTCCCGGGACTAGGGATAATGCAGAGAAGTAACTGCAAATTGCCAAGTGCCGACACGCGCCTCGAAAAGGCTGAGAATGTTCCTACTCCGAAATAAATTCAAAGTAGTCAGAAAAGTAAGGCCGACAATGCAAAGATTTGACAGGCTGTCCAAATCCAAACATTGGCGAAGGCCGACACTTTACACGGTGTGTTATACGTGTACGACACCGTCCCAGGACAAGCTTATGTGCCCCAAAAGATTGAGAAATGTTCTTAATCCGGAACGACCTCACAGTCAGAAAGGGCGCAGTACTCTCCTTCTTTACGGCGTAGATCTAAGCCAACAAATATACAGCACAACGGATCGGTAGGACTTGTACAATCTAGGGTAAACTACCCTAGTAAATAAAATGCTGGCTGAAATCGGACACACCGCCGAAGGATAAGCACTAGAACTCCAAAAAGCGCTGAAGATGTGACGGAAAAAAACCGTTCCTGGCAAAGGCTGTTTATATCTCAACAACAATGATCAAAAGGACGAAAAGAACGAACGACGAAGAAGAAGAAGAAGAAGAAGAAGAAGAACCCAAAACCTTCGGAAGGCAAAAGCAGTACTTAACCACTAACCACTAACCAGTAGCCACTAACCACTAACCAGTAGCCACTAACCACTAACCACTAGCCACTAACCACTAACCAGTAGCCACTAACCACTAACCACTAACCACTAACCAGTAGCCACTAACCACTAACCACTAACCACTAGCCACTAACCACTAACCAGTAGCCACTAACCACTAACCACTAACCACTAGCCACTAACCACTAACCACTAACCATTAACCACTACAGAGACTCATCAAACTTGTTTAGTTGTAGTGAAAATATTAACATAACATAGAGCTTTGCCTTGAACTCAGCTATTGATGCAACTATCTAGTGATGTTAATATATTGAGGGACTGAACCGACACGCCTCGGGGGTCGTCACACAGTGTTCAGTTTCAGTATATTACACATTTCCTAGAAACTACATATATTCCGGTAATCGTTGAAACTTGCACAGGATATGCGTGTTGTTGTAACCATTTTTATATCCGTTGTGTAGCTGCATACCACATGTTGTTTTGTTAACTTCAAACCTGCAAACATGGCCAATAACAGCTGCTAATGAGCGGAAAATCATAACGACAGAGATGAGGTGTCTTAGAAGAGCTGCAGGTGTGGCAATAAGTCTGGCCAACACTATGTTACCAGTGTCAAACATGGTCAATAACAGCAGCTAATGAGAGGAAAATCATAATGACAGTGATGAGGTGTCTTAGAAGAGCTGCAGGTGTGACAATAAGTCTGGCCAACACTATGTTACAAGTGTCAAACATGGCCAATAACAACAGCTAATGAGCGGAAAATCATAACGACAGAGATGAGGTGTCTTAGAAGAGCTGCAGGTGTGATAATAAGTCTGGCCAACACTATGTTACCAGTGTCAAACATGGCCAATAACAGCAGCTAATGAGCGGAAAATCATAACGACAGAGATAAGGTGTCTTAGAAGAACTGCAGGTGTGACAATAAGAGACAAAATTAGAAATGAAGAAATCAGAAGAAGACTGGATGTGAAACCAGTCATGCAATTCATAAAATAACAACAGATTAAATGGTTTGGACACCTGACCAGAATGTCCTGGTATCGCCTACCACAGAGATCCACACAGAAAAAGTATAATGAGCACAAAGCAAGAGGAAGACCACGCAAAAGATGGAGCGACAGCATCAAGAACAGCCTTACGAACATGAATATCAGCTTACAAAGTGCCTTAAAACAAACACACACAAGATCAATACGTTTCACCTCCAACACTTCTATAAAGAAGTAAATGGTGGAAGAGAAGAACAAGCACACACAAGATCAATACGTTTCACCTTCAACACTTCTATAAAGAAGTAAATGGTGGAAGAGAAGAACAAGCACACACAAGATCAATACGTTTCACCTCCAACACTTCTATAAAAAGTAAATGGTGGAAGAGAAGAACAAGCACACACAAGATCACTACGTTTCACCTCCAACACTTCTATAAAGAAGTAAATGGTGGAAGAGAAGAACAAGCACACACAAGATCACTACGTTTCACCCCAACACTTCTATAAAAAGTCAATGGTGGAAGGAAGAACAAGCACACACAAGATCACTACGTTTCACCCCGCAACACTTCTATAAAGATGGGGAAGATAAGAACAGCCTACACATGAATACAGCTTAAAGTCTAAGAACAAAGCACACACAAGATCAATACGTTTCACCCCAACACTTCTATAAAGAAGTCAATGGTGGAAGAGAAGAACAAGCACACACAAGATCACTACGTTTCACCTTCACATTTTAAGAATTAAGAAAACAAGCACACAAGATCAATCTTCATCAACACTTCTATAGAAGTAAATGGTGGAAGAGAAGAACAAGCACACACAAGATCTAGTTTCACCTCCAACCTTATAATCAGGTGGAGAAAACACCCAAGATCACTATACCACACTTCTATAAAGAAGTCAATGGTGGAAGAGAAGAACAAGCAACACACACAAGATCACTACGTTTCACCCTCAACACTTCTAAAAAGTAATGTGGAAGAAGAACAAGCACACACAAGATCATACGTTTCACGGTTACTTCTATAAAGTCAATGGAAGAACAACAACAGATCATGTTACTCTCAACTTTAAAGTCAATGGTGAGAAGAACAAGCACACAGATACTACTCTTCCCTTCTTAAAGTATGGTGGAGACAGAAGAAACTTAAAACATCTAATGTTTAGCATATACACTTACGGGTTGTTTATAGCATCCAATATGTTGTATCTGATAGTTTTCTTAATCATTCTTTTCTTTGTCCACTTGCGGTTGCTGTAGTGCGGTTCTGTTTTCTTGCGCTGCTTCTCTCTCTCTCTCTCTTCATTCCTTTCAAGTTATATACAGCGTGTGTGTTTATTGATTGTTTTCAAGTTGTATACAGCGTCTGTGTTTATTGATTGTTTTCAAGTTATATACAGCGGGTGTGTTTATTGATTGTTTTCAAGTTGTATACAGCGTCTGTGTTTATTGATTGTTTTCAAGTTATATACAGCGTGTGTGTTTATTGATTGTTTTCAAGTTGTATACAGCGTCTGTGTTTATTGATTGTTTTCAAGTTATATACAGCGTCTGTGTTTATTGAATGTTTTCAAGTTGTCTTCAATCACGTCTTACAGCATTTCCTTCAGTTTTAAATATGACTATCTTCTGATCTTCTTCTTCTTTGCGTTCGGTGTCGTATGCTCGTCTAAACTATAAGATTGGGCGCTGTTGCTTCTATAAAGCTGCATATCAGTTGGAGTTCCTCGAGATTCCACTCCCCCCACCTCTCCCCCCAACCATAGCTTGCTCTGTAAGCCTCGTTCATGGAGACATGTTTCGTTGATGTATGTATGATGAACATGACTGCAGGATGTGCTCTGGTGTCTGTGTTTCTGTCTGACATGTACATTGTGCAGTCTGAGCAGGCTTTGTTAAATATTACTTTCTAATATTGTTTTCTATTTTCTTTAATATTACTTTCAGTTTCTCTACAATATTCCTTATTAATATTACTTTCAGTTTCTCTACAATATTCCTTATTAATATTACTTTCAGTTTCTCTACAATATTCCTTATTAATATTACTTTCAGTTTCTCTATAATATTCCTTATTAATATTACTTTCAGTTTCTCTACAATATTCCTTTTAAATATTACTTTCAGTTTTCAAAATTACATTTCTAACATTACTTTCAGCGTTGAAAGATTTCTTTACGTGTTAATGTCAAAACATACATTGGCCTAAACCTCGTTTCCATTTTTCATCTGGCACTCCGGTAACAGAAGTATCTAGCTATAGATGGAAGACCTCATTTCCGTTTTTATTCTGGCACTCCGGTAACAGAAGTATCTAGCTATAGATGGAAGACCTCGTTTCCATTTTTCATCTGGCACTCCGGTAACGGAAGTATCTAGCTATCCAAGCAATGATAGGGATGATCCACCTCTGTGATTAAATCTGCTGAAGACCCAGAAATGTCTGTTAGGATGCTATTACCCCTTTCAATTTCAACTTGCTGTGAGGTTACATGGAAGTCATGACTTACAAAGTGCGATCACTCTAGCGAAGAGGTTGCATGGAAATCATGACTTACAAAGTGCGATCACTCTAGCGAAGAGGTTGCATGGAAATCATGACTTACAAAGTGCGATCACTCTAGCGAAGAGGTTGCATGGAAATCATGACTTACAAAGTGCGATCACTCTAACGTAGAGGTTGCATGGAAATCATGACTTATAAAGTGCGATCACTTTAACGTAGAGGTTACATGGAAATCATGACTTATAAAGTGCGATCACTTTAACGTAGAGGTTACATGGAAATCATGACTTATAAAGTGCGATCACTTTAACGTAGAGGTTACATGGAAATCATGACTTATAAAGTGCGATCACTTTAACGTAGAGGTTACATGGAAATCATGACTTATAAAGTGCGATCACTCTAACGTAGAGGTTGCATGGAAATCATGACTTATAAAGTGCGATCACTTTAACGTAGAGGTTACATGGAAATCATGACTTATAAAGTGCGATCACTCTAACGTAGAGGTTACATGGAAATCATGACTTATAAAGTGCGATCACTCTAACGTAGAGGTTGCATGGAAGTCATGACTTACAAAGTGCGATCACTCTAACGTAGAGGTTGCATGGAAGTCATGACTTACAAAGTGCGATCACTGTAATGTAGAGGTTATGTGCTCGTCTCGCGTTCCAAAGGTACTCGGTTTGTTCGCTCCTGGAACTATCAGTATATACTTTCAGAGATCCTTGATCTCAGTGTAGGTGAGATCGAGTTTCTAGTCCTACCAAAGAAGGACGATAAAGGTAAGTCTTCAAGCTTAAAACACGTAAAAGAAACCTTGACAGTTCAAAATCGAGAAGAGCAGGCTGAAAATGCGCTGCCCAGGCAAAATTTATTTAAAATATTTTTGTTAAATATCATTACTACAAAATATTTTTACCAACTTCAAAATTACATGGGAGATCTTCGCTGGTGCATCTTAGTTCGTGCATTGCCGCTGAGATCTTCCAGTGTAAGAAAGATATCGGAGACCGCGTCGCTGCTCACCGAAGTGCAATAATGATGGTCTTGTCAATCACTCAATCAACCAATCACAGCACCCAGAGTAGAACACTGCACACGCGATGCTATATTGTCTAATATCGCATTCTCTATCAGCCCTTGAGGAATTGAACTGAAACTCTTTGGGGAATAACACCATCAGGTGGAGTAGATTGGAGAAACGACTACATCTGAGTTGAGTATTTACAAAAATCATCGCATGGTGGACTGAATATGAGCGTGTACTCACACTGCCTCGGGTAGTGACACAAATAATAGTTTTATGACAAATATGGCATCTGCAATTTTAATGATTTACAGTAAGTCGCTTTAAATAATACATATATTTATCTATATAATATTTGTGTTTTATTTGATACACAAGTTTTTCACAAGAGAATTCCATTGTTGCCGTGCTGTCACCATTCTACTAATTTGTACAACGTCAGGCTACAATCTTATAACTCTCTTTTCACAGTTCTTCTCCATGTCTCTTGTATGGTTCTCCGTATATCATGGACAAGTTCTCCGTATAACATGAACAAGTTCTCTATATATCATGGACAAGTTCTTCGTATATCATGGACAGAGAAGAGAACAAATAGATCTATCCAGAGAAAACCCAAAATCAAAGAAAACTGACTGATGCTACAAATAAGAAAGAAAAATTGAGATATTTTGGACATTTAAAATTGCGAAGGGCTGGAGAATACCATTATGGAAGGAGACATCCCGACACAGATAAGATGATGAAGACCACGTAAAAGATGGATTCAGGATGTAACTGATGATCTGAGCATGACAGCTGCAGAGGCCCTATGAGAAAGATCCCATTTGAAGGACTGTTAAGATGACTTAGTTCTGCTCAGAACATACCAAACCTCATTCAAAAGAATAAGAATCCGACAATCAAGGTTCTTCTGGCATATAATGTTAAGAGAAGGTTTAGAACATTTGGTGACAACAGGTAAAATTCAGGGAAGAAGAGATCGTGGAAGACAGAGGGAGAAGATGTTGGATGGTTTGACATTATGGTTCGACACAAGGTCGATATCAGAACTGATTAACTGCACCAAGGAGAGCGAGACTGTGGAGAGACATGATCGCCTATACCGGCAATCATGCCACTTGATTGATTGATTGATTGTGATTGATTGATTGATCGATCGATTGATTGATTGATATGTAGCAGGGAATATGACACCATGTTTTCCCCTTGCTCCTTTTCAATTAACCAAAGGGTAACAATATACCTGGGCGGTGGAACATACAAAGGGGTAACAATATACCTGGACGGTGGAACATATAAAGGTGTAACAATATACCTGGGCGGTGGAACATATAAAGGGGTAACAATATACCTGGGCGGTGGAACATATAAAGGGGTAACAATATACCTGGGCGGTGGAACATACAAAGGTGTAACAATATACCTGGGCGGTGGAACATATAAAGGTGTAACAATATACCTGGGCGGTGGAACATACAAAGGTGTAACAATATACCTGGGCGGTGGAACATATAAAGGGGTAACAATATACCTGGGCGGTGGAACATACAAAGGTGTAACAATATACCTGGGCGGTGGAACATATAAAGGTGTAACAATATACCTGGGCGGTGGAACATATAAAGGTGTAACAATATACCTGGGCGGTGGAACATATAAAGGTGTAACAATATACCTGGGCGGTGGAACATATAAAGGTGTAACAATATACCTGGGCGGTGGAACATATAAAGGTGTAACAATATACCTGGGCGGTGGAACATATAAAGGTGTAACAATATACCTGGGCGGTGGAACATACAAAGGGGTAACAATATACCTGGGCGGTGGAACATATAAAGGTGTAACAATATACCTGGGCGGTGGAACATACAAAGGGGTAACAATATACCTGGGCGGTGGAACATACAAAGGGGTAACAATATACCTGGGCGGTGGAACATACAAAGGTGTAACAATATACCTGGGCGGTGGAACATACAAAGGTGTAACAATATACCTGGGCGGTGGAACATACAAAGGGGTAACAATATACCTGGGCGGTGGAACATATAAAGGTGTAACAATATACCTGGGCGGTGGAACATACAAAGGTGTAACAATATACCTGGGCGGTGGAACATATAAAGGTGTAACAATATACCTGGGCGGTGGAACATATAAAGGTGTAACAATATACCTGGGCGGTGGAACATATAAAGGTGTAACAATATACCTGGGCGGTGGAACATATAATTACAGACCAGATATGTTAGTAATGAGACTTCTCCTTAACTAGGTTTGAACTTATGCCCTGCCTTTCTTTCTCCTGCAGTCAACTTAGGGTTAATTGTATTCTTGTTTTCTAGAAATTCCATAGGTCACGATTGTCAAATTTGCTGGGTTTTTCCAGGCCAACTAAACAGATTTGACCGCGAGAATTATATTCTAGGACAATGACTGATTTGGATACAAAGAAAATTGCCAGTGGTTAAATAGAAGGCTTTTTGTAGATTATGAGAGACTTCGCACACACACTTGGCAGAGGGTCAGTTGGCAGAAACTTTAGATAGGTGATTCGGATAGAGACAGAGGGACAGAGAGGTACTCAGGAACAGGCAGTGTAGGTAGTCCCGAGACAGACTTCAACAGTAAATATTGGCCGGTTAGAAAGAGTGGAGACTTCGCACACACACTTCACAGAGACAGTTGGCAGAAACTTTAGATAGGCGATTAGGATAGAGACAGAGGGACAGAGAGGTACTCAGGAACAGGCAGTGTAGGTAGTCCAGAGACAGACTTCAACAGTAATTATTGACCAGTTAGAAAGAGTGAAGACACATCTTCACACACATGCAGAGGGACAGTTGGCAGAGACACTTTTAGAAAGTAGAATTGAACTGAGTTGCAAATCAGAGAGAGTTTCTGTTCGGAATTTAGTGAACCGGTTACCTTAGAACCGGAGGACTAGTTGTCAGAGTTGGAAAACTAGGCGGTAGAGCTAAACTAAAGGAGTAGGGCCAGACCCGACGGAGAGGCTATCACAGTATATGAGAGAGAGAGATGTCAGCCATTTTATTTTTCGGGATGCATTATTTTAACCAGTAGCAGAGACATTTCGTGTATACTATTAGGACAGCAACTCTAGATAGAAGCGGTATAACATTGTGACTGAACAAGTATTTATTTCTAAGGACATCGCAACAAGGTAAACAGTGAACAGTGAACATTTTTAGAGATAGGATGTCAGGTTATTAGATATCACTTAGGGAAAACAATCACTATTAGTTAGTAGGGATATTTTTTCAGCTATGTGCATTGGTATGTTGTTTTGGATTGTTGATTTTTCTTTTCAGGATTTTCTTTATTATTTTGATAATTTGATGTATGGGCTATTATTTTGAAATCAAGATGAGATATTAATTAAGTAAATATAAAGAAATAAAAGTTGAGAATCGGTTTGATTCTCACATAGATGTACGATGTACTTGACGGCCATTTCTTTTATTTGTAGTCTATGTACGCAGTGTGGATGGTGTTGATAGAGTTGTAAATACGTGTAGAAATATTAATAGCTTATCAGGAAGTTACCCTGATACATATATATTGGTGCAGTGACCAAGGATAGAACACAGGATTACAGTAGCCAAGCTTGACGGCTACAGATATAGGTAAAGATAAAAATGTTACCAACATAATGATAAGGTATTCAACAAACTCAATCTATTCTGTCTTCATTTACCTCTAACACTGCCACCATAACAAGGCATATAGTCAGAGGCGACTGAGTTAGGGCTCTAAGGAAGCTACCCGAGTAAATAAACACCGTCACAAAAATCTGATGTTCTGACCTAATTTTAAGCTCATAACTGGCATAACGTACAATCGCTCTTAGTCTCAGATCACATATAGATCATAAATAGTGGTTGGAGTGTTCAAATAAGAAAAGAAGAAGAAGAAGAAGAAGAAATTGCCCTCATGTGAAATATCGTGGGTTAGAAGGGGAGAGAGAGAGGAGGTGGTGGGGGTGGGATTGGCATATATACGGTATGGGAAACTTTTTTAGTTTTCTGGGAAATGGTTAATTAGTTTTCTTTGTATTATTACCTGCATTTTACCTGATTGTTGGAAATCTGTAATTGACTATTGTTACCTAGCTGTTACCTGGCTGTTACCTAGCTGTTACCTGGCTGTTACCTAGCTGTTACCTAGCTGTTACCTAGCTGTTACCTAGCTGTTACCTGGCTGTTACCTGGCTGTTATCTAGCTGTGATTTTAACATTTATAAGATGTTTGTATTTCTATACATGGAGCCCGTAATCAAAATCTGAATTTTGTCTTTTCCATTTCGACGTAGTAAACTACTAACAAACTTTGTTTTAAATGTACATTGACCCCCCACCCCAAAAACCAAACCCAACTGGAACAATTGATGGGGATGCCCATAGGATGGGATTTATCATCATCAGGTGCCGTGTAGGCTGACGTAGGCGATCATGGATCCCCACAAATCTCTGTCGTTGGTGTTTGCTATCGACTCAGATGTTGACGCTCTACCGTGCCATGAAGTCAGGATATCCAAAATTTTCTCTCTCTGTCTTCCCTGTCTCGTCTACCCTCGATTTTACCAGTTGTTACAATGTGTTCTAAACCTCCTCCTCATCACATGCCCGAAAAATGATGACTGCCTCTTTTTATATTGATGATAAGCTTTCTCTGTGTCTTGATCTCATTCAACACCTCAACATTAGTCATTTTAGCCATCCATGAGATTCTCATCATTCTTCTGTAAAACAACATTTCTGTGACCCTCAGAGATTTTTCGATCTGTGTGTTCATTGTCCATGACTCGCATCCATATGTCAGTATTGGTTCTATGTAGCACTGAATAACTCACATCCGTATGTCAGTATTGGTTCTATGCAGCACTGAATAACTCACATACGTATGTCAGTATTGGTTCTATGTAGCACTGAATAACTCATGGATGCGGGATGCGATTAGGTTAATATATAGTGGTCTTTTGCGATCTTTATCTAACATGCCTTTTTAAAAACATTTGTTCATTTCTCTAATATTAGTCTTGATTTCACCGCTCCATCTTTTACGTAGTCTTTCTTGTACTTTATCCAATTTTTCTTGTAAAAGCATGTTCATTTCTCTAAGTCTGGTCTGGTCCCTAGCTCCACATCACCACACTTGGATCAACTTCAATATGTATATATATATAAGCTTACCCCTGTATCCCACAATCTGCATCCCTTTCCCTCAAGACTACCCCCATCTCCCTAAACACCCTCCTATAACATATATATATATATATATATACTAGCAGTCTACCCGCTCTTCGTACAGTGAATTTAGTTTAAATCTATTTATAAAGTCCCTTAACGTCAAAGGAACTAACCCACACAACATGTCAACGGATCAAAAGAAATGGATGACGGAAGACATTTTGGAATTAATGGAAAATAGAAGGAAAAACAAACATAATAAAGCAGAATACGATCTAATCAATAAAGAGATAAGACAAAAATGTAAAACAGCAAAAGAAGAGTGACTAAATGAAAAATGCAAACAGATCGAAACAGAACACAAAGAAAACCCCAAATCAATATACGAAAACGTAGACAACTTACTTGGCAGACGTAAACGTACAACTACTGGATGTTTAAAATCAAAGCAGGGAGATATCCTGATGGAAACAGACAAGAAAATAGAAAGATGGACAGAGTACATTAAGGACTTATACAGTGATAACAGACAAGAAATAAACATCAATTACAACCATGAAGGACCACAAATACTTCCATCAGAAGTTATCAACGCCATAAGACACACAAATACTTCCATCAGAAGTTATCAACGCCATAAGACACACGAAAAAAGAAAAACCCCAAGACCAGACAATATAACAACAGAGGAAATAGAAGCAACAGGCGAATTGGGCGTAGGCGTTTTAACAAAATTATTCAATGACATCTACAACACCGGATATGTACCCACAGATTTACGACAATCCATTTTTATAGCACTACCAAAGAAAGCAGGAACGATAGAATGCGAAGAACACCGCACAATCAGCCTCAGGAGTCACGTAACAAAACTACTTTTCAGCATTATTATGAGAAGGGTACGAAACAAAATAAGACCAGAAGTTAAGGAAGAACAATGTAGCTTTGTTGAACGCAGGGGAACAAACAATGCAATATATACAATAAGAACAATAATGGAAAGATCAGTAGAAATGAAGTTGGACTTATACCTATGTTTCATAGACTACTCAAAAGCTTTCGATAAAGTAAAACATGGAGAAATAATCAGCGTGTTAGAAAGTATAAATATTGATGGTAAAGATCTTAGACTGATCAAGAATTTGTACTGGCAACAAAGCTCAGCCATTAGACTAGAGAGTAAGATTGGAATCTATCAGGCGATACAGTTAGGAGTACGACAAGGGTACGTACTTTCACCAGACCTGTTCAACCTATACAGTGAAAACATCATGCGATCTATAGAAGAAAAGACAGGAATAACAGTTGGCGTACAAAATATGAACAATGTAAGATACACTGATGACACAATTCTCATGGCCACAAATGAACACGATCTGCAAGACTTGATAGACATACTAGTGAGAGAAAGTGAAAAGAAAGGATTAAGTATGAATATAAAGAAAACAGAGGTTATGGTTGTCTCCAAGAAACAAAAACACCAACATGTAATATCAAAATAAATAACACAACACTGAAACAAGTCCATCGATTCAAGAATCTGGGAACATTCCTAACATCAGATGGAAGATGTACAACAGAGATTAGAATAGCTCAAACGAAAGCAGCTTTTATGAAAATGAAGAACACACTATGCGTGAACTCACTAACAATGACATTGCGAAAACGAGTACTCCAGTGCTATATTGAACCAATACGTTTGTATGGCAGCGAATCATGGACAATGAAAAAACAATCAATACGATCATTGGAAGCCACAGAGATGTGGTTTTACAGAAGAATGTTGAAAATTCCATGGATAGCAAAGAAAACAAATGTGGAGGTTTTAAATCAGGCCTGCACACAAAGAAACCTTATCAAAAGAATAAGAATCCGACAATCAAGGTTCTTCGGGCATATAATGCGAAGAGAAGGTTTAGAACATTTGGTGACTACAGGTAAAATTCAGGAAGGAGAGATCGTGGAAGACAGAGGGAGAAGATGTTGGATGGCCTGACATCATGGTTCGACAAAAGATCGATGTCAGAACTGATTACATGCACCAAACAAAGAGAGTTGTGGAGAGACATGATCGCCTACGCCGGCAGGCATGACACTTGATTGATTGTCCCTTAAAGAGACATGATCGCCTACGCCGGCAGGCATGACACTTGATTGAAGGTCCCTTAAAGAGACATGATTACCTACGCCAGCAGGCATGACACTTGATTGAAGGTCCCTTAAAGAGACATGATTACCTACGCCAGCAGACATGACACTTGATTGAAGGTCCCTTAAAGAGACATGATCGCCTACGCCAGCAGGCATGACACTTGATTGAAGGTCCCTTAAAGAGACATGATTACCTACGCCAGCAGGCATGACACTTGATTGAAGGTCCCTTAAAGAGACATGATCGCCTACGCCGGCAGACATGACACTTGATTGAAGGTCCCTTAAAGAGACATGATTACCTACGCCGGCAGACATGACACTTGATTGAAGGTCCCTTAAAGAGACATGATTACCTACGCCGGCAGGCATGACACTTGATTGAAGGTCCCTTAAAGAGACATGATTACCTACGCCAGCAGGCATGACACTTGATTGAAGGTCCCTTAAAGAGACATGATTACCTACGCCAGCAGGCATGACACTTGATTGAAGGTCCCTTAAAGAGACATGATTACCTACGCCAGCAGGCATGACACTTGATTGAAGGTCCCTTAAAGAGACATGATGTAACAGGGGTGGGAGGACAAGTCGCAAAATTAAGTCCCCTTGGTTTCAGTCAAACAAAAAAACGAAATCGAAAAATCAGCTAGTTCAAAAATAGGGGGAGTACAGTCCCTTGGACGAAGGATGTCGGAAGCAAGCTGACCATTGGTCAATACAAGTACGGGAAAAAGTGCATAAAAAGGCGCTACACGGCAGTTCACAAAGGGGACCCGGAAGTTGCAAGGAGTGACGGTCGGTCGTCAGATAGGGTGGAACAAGGTAGTTCGTCCAGTGAGGAATTCGATACAGGTAGTAGAGTGAATAATAATTTCGAGGGTATTCTCATTTGCCACGTGGGAATCAGTAGATGATAGTTGATAAAAGCCAAGACAGCAAGTTTGTAGAATATTCCTGTATATTCTCATTTACCACGTGTATATTTGTTGATGGAAGCTATGACAGCCAGTTTGTAGAATATTCCTGTATATTCTCATTTTCCACGTGTATATCTGTTGATGGAAGCTATGACAGCCAGTTTGTAAAATATTCCTGTATATTCTCATTTACCACGTGTATATCAGTGGACGAAAGCCAAACCAGCCAGTTTGTAGAATATTCCTGTATATTCTCATTTACCACGTGTATATCAGTTGATGGAAGATAGGACGGCCAGTTTGAAGAATATTCCTGTATATTCTCATCGACCACGTGCTGGCCAGAAAAGCAGTTAACTAAGATAACTAAGACAGCCAGATTGTCCTATTCCAGCGGTTACCAAGTTAACTACGTGCAGGACAGGGGATCCAGTCATTGTGATAGAACTTTATCGTCGGCAGACGTTAGTCAGAGGCGCTTTATTAATGAACAGATTTAGTTAGGAGTGTCTTTTATTTTGTATCATTGTATTTCAGGGTTATTTGATTTAGCATTACAGTGAAATGTTTTAGGTATAAATTTGTGGGAATATTTTGTAGAATTGTCGTTTTAATAAAAACGGAGAACCACCTTGTTTGATTCTCCCATAGATAACTATTCAAGAGCCACGTGTTGTTTAAGTAGTATATTGTGTGTTTAGACAAAAGTGAAGGTTGATAGTCAGCAGGGCAATAGAATAAATTATATATATTAAACAGGCATGAAACGTATACGGCTACACTGGTGCCGTGACCAGGATTTCGAACCGTGGTTGTAGCGGAACATAGCGAAGTACCCATAGTAGTGATTACGATTTTAGAGGCCAAACGTGTAGGATACGATTAAGAAAATGTTTTTACATGTAGTACTATTAGTAAATAGATTGTGGATATATATTGTGAGTAAGATTTAATTAAGTAGGTAACAATTTAAGATTTTTCAAGGAAAGTGAGGTAAGTTGCGGAGACATTTTTCATTACTTTTTTATATTTAGAGAAAATGGCAGTACCGGAGAACAAAAATGGTGCTGGAGGAGGGTAGTCATATAGGAAAGGAAATAAGCATGGCTTTCGCCAAATTAGAAATAATTGTGAGGAGACAGGTAACGGTGGAAAGAGTGCCGATGTTTACGGGGGAAGCAGGACAATTTAAGAAATGGATAGGGGAGATAGACAAGCAAGCTTTCGTTGCAAATTTAGAAGAAAGCGAGAAAAAATACGTCGCCTTGCAAGCAAGCACAGGGGGAGTATCAGATTTCATATTAAAAAAGATGAAACAAAACCCTGAAGAGTCTTGGAAGGAGATGTTAGAAGACCTCCGTAAACGCTACACGGAAGAAGAGGACCCCCATTACGCATTCACACTCTTGCGTAAACTGAGGCAAGAGGACAGAGAGACTGCCCAAGAGTTTGGAGAGCGAACAGCAAAGTTAGCGGAAGAAGCCTACTCAGTAAAAGAGCTTGGAAGAATCGGGAGTTAGAAGACTGCTCATCAATATTTTTATTGATGGGTTAGAGTCTGACCAGATAAAAAGGTTCTTGCTAAAAACAGAGCCGAGGAACTTAGAAGAAGCCATTTCGAACGCCAAAGAGGAAGAAAGTTTCATCAGAAAATGTAAAATGAGGATAGAACAAGAGCCTCGTCGACGTAGCCATGATGAAGGATACCGAAGGCGGTACGAAGATTTCCCCAGGATGGCACCTCAAGGAGTAGGAGGACGAGAGAGGAGAGAAATAGAAAACAGGTACGAACGGAGAACAGGGCCAACCAACCAGGCGTGCTACCGATGTGGACGAGAAGGGCACATAGCTCGTTGGTGTCAAGAGCAACAAAGACATGAACCTAGGTCGATGTCCAAGTTTGCGGAAAGAAGGAACTACGCATTAGGAATTTACTCAGTCAGACGGACCGAGAAGAAAAGAGAACAACGTAACATGGCTGCAAAAGGAAAGGTAGATGTTGAAGAGAAGCTTAGAAACACGAAGGAAAAACTATTGGAATCTAGGATGGTAAACTGCCAGCGAGAACTAGACAAGGTTAGCGACCAGTATGTCACTATGAAGCAAATAAACATAAAATTGATAGAAGGACAGAAAATGCTAGAAGAAAGTTTGGATTTAGAGAGACAGGACACAGCGGCAGTAAAAGACAGTATGAAGAAAGACATAACGGACAGAGATCTAGAAATAAGAAATCTGAAAGAAGTAGTGAATAGACAGGTAGAGCAACTACGACAAGTGGAACGGCAGAGCAAAGAATATTTAAGACAGAAAGAAAAGTCAGACTTAGAATTGAAGTCGGTTAGTAGTGTTAAACAAGCTACTACCGCAGATACAGACAGATGGAAGAAAGAGATAACTGACAGGGACGTAAAGATAGAGAGGTACCGAAGGAAAGTAGCTATTAACCAGCAAGATACTGAGAGACTGGTTGACAAAATAAAGACACAAGACCTAGAAATACGGAAATTGACGAGAGACAGACAGAATTCTGAAAGAAAACAGATTAGTAGATCTAAAATACACTGTCATGGCAACAATGGACCAGTGCAACAAATACGACACGTAGACGCCAGTTCAGAGAAAGCACGATTGGCCGTAGACAGCGACGAAGAATCCCAGGTAGGAGACCGTGACGAGATTTTGGATAAGCTCTTTCAATATCCCACGGGAGGAGGTTATGAGTTTGTTGAAGGGAGTCTGTATGATTCAGACGAAGATGATAGTAGAAGTGAGAGATATAACGACAGACAGGAAAGGAATAAAAGTAGACAGGATGCGCAACTGACGCATGGGATAAATAAGATGCAAGACAAAACGGCGAGAGGGGTTAAAACACCGAAGCCGGTGGCTCACCACAGAGATCTAGAGACTAGGACTAGGGAAGACACAGAAGTCTATGCAGAAGCAAAGACGAAATTTTGGAATTTTCATAGATAGAATACTAGGCGGATAAAACTAGATTGATAGAATGAAAGAAGGGAAGAGTAGCTCGGAGCTACTGGTCAAAGTGTTTAATTTAGGCTTTAAGTCAAGTTGGAAAATTTTCTATTCATTGGTAGCATTGATGTCAGAATTAGTATGTTGAATGGAACTAGAAATCGTAATATCATTGTGTCCAGATGAGTAGGGGGGAAAGGTATATAGTATTAGCTTTGCAGCCTGGGGCTTTGACTTGTGCTAGAATTCGAATTGAATAGGATCTTTATGATGTTCAGCAAACAGAAAGTGGTTTGGCAGGTTTTAGTTAATTAGATGTTACATAACTTATGTGTCTCACCCGAGATCACCAGCAGTGACGTACAGGTAGAAAAGGGGAGATAAACAATGGAGAGGTGTTTGCATAGTGGGAAGGTGCGAATTTGTACTGACCACATGGTGTCAAATGTTGTAATTCTCGTTTCTACAATATCACTTTGAATTAAAGAGAAATTAGGTAGCGATTGTGGTGGAAAGTTTTTTTTTTAAGTATCGCAGCAATTTGCATACGAATGTATATTTTAAAATTGAAAGTAGATGACATTTTGGCGGATGGCTTTACATTGTTAAACAGGCATTTTGTTATTGTTGTACTTGCATTAATATAGGGTATTTGGATTTCTTTATGTATTTTGATATGGTTTGGGGATGCATTCATGTATGTACCATTTATCCATGCCTAGTGTAGAGTTGTAAGATGTTTCACAGGAGCTGAGCGGAAATAACCCGCGTGATTGCCGGGGAGTCTCACACTTTATCGAAGGTTCAGAATGTAGAGTAGAATCACTCATGAATGCAGATCGAAAAAGGCGGCCGAGACATGTTGTGGAGGGCCACGTAAAATAATTGGGTGTTCTTGGTGAACAGAGAGAACAAAAAAAAACGGTCCGACTATGAGCCTCAGACAAATTTGAAGGGAGCGCGAAGCTCAACATAGCGAGTATTCAAAGGTATGCCCTGGAGAAGAGACACTTGAATAAAGTAAGACACGTACGGATAGATAATCATTTTTGTAAACTTGTTGGAGTTTCAAACAGAATATTGAAGAGAGAAAGCAAGGCTGGAACAGGCTTTTGCAGCGTTGATTCTATTAGAGAAAGTACATGTTGGTCTTTACTAGCAAATGAGTATTGGTTATTTTCTTAATGTATATAATATAATGATTTTGATATTATTTTATTTCTTGAAGTTTATATATTATATTGCAATGGTGAATAACGTTCGGCGTCGGTCATACTTTGAAAGTGATTGAAGTGCTTGCATTAAGAAGCAAAATAGGGAAAGAAGGAAAATAGATGGAGCTTTTCTAGAAATAGCTTAGCAGAAGTTTCAGTAATTATTTGTATTTTATCTTATGTCTATATATGTATTGAATGTATTAATATTATGTGGGAGTGTTATGAAATGTTTGATGTTGTAAGTTAGTAGTAGGTGAAGGAAATAGAATTTCAGGCATTAAATTTCCTAAGAAAATCTCGAAACCAGGTAGATACCAAAACTACCCATCATTGATGTACAGGGTAGGGGCTTATGAAAATATTTGTCAAATTGACAAATGTTTTAGAAGAACGTGGAGAGATGATGTAACAGGGTGGGAGGACAAGTCGCAAAATTAAGTCCCCTTGGTTTCAGTCAAACAAAAAAACGAAATCGAAAAATCAGCTAGTTCAAAAATAGGGGGAGTACAGTCCCTTGGACGAAGGATGTCGGAAGCAAGCTGACCATTGGTCAATACAAGTACGGGAAAAAGTGCATAAAAAGGCGCTACACGGCAGTTCACAAAGGGGACCCCGGGAAGTTAGCAAGGAGTGACGGTCGGTCGTCAGATAGGGGTGGAACAAGGTAGTTCGTCCAGTGAGGAATTTGATACAGGTAGTAGAGTGAATAATAATTTCGAGTGTATTCTCATTTGCCACGTGGAAATCAGTAGATGATAGTTGATAAAAGCCAAGACAGCAAGTTTGTAGAATATTCCTGTATATTCTCATTTACCACGTGTATATTTGTTGATGGAAGCTATGACAGCCAGTTTGTAGAATATTCCTGTATATTCTCATTTTCCACGTGTATATCTGTTGATGGAAGCTATGACAGCCAGTTTGTAAAATATTCCTGTATATTCTCATTTACCACGTGTATATCAGTGGACGAAAGCCAAACCAGCCAGTTTGTAGAATATTCCTGTATATTCTCATTTACCACGTGTATATCAGTTGATGGAAGATAGGACGGCCAGTTTGAAGAATATTCCTGTATATTCTCATCGACCACGTGCTGGCCAGAAAAGCAGTTAACTAAGATAACTAAGACAGCCAGATTGTCCTATTCCAGCGGTTACCAAGTTAACTACGTGCAGGACAGGGGATCCAGTCATTGTGATAGAACTTTATCGTCGGCAGACGTTAGTCAGAGGCGCTTTATTAATGAACAGATTTAGTTAGGAGTGTCTTTTATTTTGTATCATTGTATTTCAGGGTTATTTGATTTAGCATTACAGTGAAATGTTTTAGGTATAAATTTGTGGGAATATTTTGTAGAATTGTCGTTTTAATAAAAACGGAGAACCACCTTGTTTGATTCTCCCATAGATAACTATTCAAGAGCCACGTGTTGTTTAAGTAGTATATTGTGTGTTTAGACAAACGTGAAGGTTGATAGTCAGCAGGGCAATAGAATAAATTATATATATTAAACAGGCATGAAACGTATACGGCTACAATGATCGCCTACGCCGGCAGACATGACACTTGATTGAAGGTCCCTTAAAGAGACATGATCGCCTACGCCGGCAGACATGACACTTGATTGAAGGTCCCTTAAAGAGACATGATCGTCTACGCCGGCATACATGACACTTGATTGAAGGTCCCTTAAAGAGACATGATTACCTACGCCAGCAGGCATGACACTTGATTGAAGGTCCCTTAAAGAGACATGATTACCTACGCCAGCAGGCATGACACTTGATTGATTGTCCCTTAAAGAGACATGATTACCTACGCCAGCAGACATGACACTTGATTGAAGGTCCCTTAAAGAGACATGATTACCTACGCCAGCAGGCATGACACTTGATTGAAGGTCCCTTAAAGAGACATGATTACCTACGCCAGCAGGCATGACACTTGATTGAAGGTCCCTTAAAGAGACATGATTACCTACGCCAGCAGACATGACACTTGATTGAAGGTCCCTTAAAGAGACATGATTACCTACGCCAGCAGGCATGACACTTGATTGATTGTCCCTTAAAGAGACATGATTACCTACGCCAGCAGACATGACACTTGATTGAAGGTCCCTTAAAGAGACATGATTACCTACGCCAGCAGACATAACACTTGATTGAAGGTCCCTTAAAGAGACATGATCGCCTACGCCAGCAGGCATGACACTTGATTGAAGGTCCCTTAAAGAGACATGATTACCTACGCCAGCAGACATGACACTTGATTGAAGGTCCCTTAAAGAGACATGATTACCTACGCCGGCAGACATGACACTTGATTGAAGGTCCCTTAAAGAGACATGATCGCCTACGCCGGCAGGCATGACACTTGATTGAAGGTCCCTTAAAGAGACATGACACGTTGCTTCAACATCGGCTTCTTCCCCATTAAAAACAAAACGTTTTCTCTCCATGCATCGGCCAGTAAAATCTGATACAACAGAATTCCCGTTCCAGTCAAAGTTGACAAATAACAATTTAAAATGTCCCTCATTTCGATTGCCAGTAAAACCGTATACGATTGAATTCCCCTGGAAGTTGAATAATAACAATTGCCAAATAAAATGTATATAGGTTATTAACTTCGGTGGTCTCTGTGAAGCACTTTGCCTTGTGAGTCGAAAGTCGTGGGTTTGAATACGGACTACGCCGTTCTGTTCACGAGTGCAATTTTTACCAGAAACCACTAGGATTGTTGCTGGAGCTCCGGAGTTCGTGCTTTGTGCAATACTCTCGGCAGGTGGCGTGCCATTTCTACGGAGAGGACCGAGCCATGTGGTAAAACCCGGTGCAATGAAGTCAATCCTTCGGCTTTAAAACTCTTTTTTAGATTATTAACTTATCGACGTGTTTTAAAAAAAATGGGGCTGATCGTGAAATGTAGGCAAGCGCGCTATCAACTACCCTACCGAAGCTTATAAACAAATATGTTTAAAATACGTTATAACAATAGTGACGTTATCATAGCGTTATATAACCAGAACTTGTGCGGAAAGTAATAATCTTTGACAAAGTCTGTATGTAGTGTGCTGTGACATTCGTCACTTTGTTATATTGTTTGCTTGATAAAGGCCTTGTTGGTCGAAACGTTGATGTATATTGTCATTGTTTTTGTATTTTGTAAAACTACCGTACTTTGTGGTTACGCATTTCACCGAAAGTAACAACATGATCACGTGACCATGAACGTCGTTTCAAACATTATATGCTTTGTTCGTCGATTTCTGTAAACGACCATTTGCGTCGTTGGAATATCTTTATAGAAACTTATAAAAGTCTAGTTTTATCATTTTTCCCTCTTCGTATTCCTGAAAGCTACCTTCTTGCCAAATTTCAAGTCCGTAGGATGTCCAGATATCTCCAAACAATTGGGACAGACATACAATTCCATTTATCTTTGTCTTATATATGTATATATAATCTTCTCGTACCGTTATACGCTACATTAGACATTACAGTAATTTCTCCATATCGCTCTGTCCTGGTGCAATTCGCTCAATCTCTTTCGTGGAATTGAGCCCAATATTTGTTTCCTCTATCAGCGAATATTTGTTTCAGGTTTCAGAAGCGCTTCTCTTTCTTGGACAATTAGCTAACCACTTCAACACCTGCTTGGATTCTTTGATCGTTTCTTGACAATTAGCTAACCACTTCAACACCTGCTTTGTGATTCTTGATCGTTTCTGACAATTAGCTAACCACTTCAACACCTGCTTCTTGATTCTTTGATCGTTTCGACAATTAGCTAACCACTAACACCTGTTTGGATCTTTGATCGTTACTTCAATTAGCTAACTCCTTCCACCTGCTTTTGATTCTTGATCGTTACTTTCAGAGATGTCCATCTTGGCCTCCGAAAACATACGGCCAGTGAAGCTTGTTAACAAATTATAGAAAATATGACCACAACTAGCGTAATCCTGCATTCCAGTGTTTTAATTAGAGGAATTCATTTAATATCAACACAAATGCTAAATCAAGTTATATTTGCAAAAGTTAAGTTTAACAATAAGGAATACAGTATTAATATTTTCACCAATAATTAACCAAGAAAGCAAGAATGAGTCAAATTGCAAAAGTGACAGTGTTCTATTAAACATATACAAAAAGTAACAGTGTTCTATTAAACATATACAAAAGTGTACAGTGATTTTATAAACATATACAAAAAGTTACAGTGTTTTATTAGAACATATACAAAGTTAAGTGTTCTATAACATATACACAAATTGCCATATCTAATAGGTGTTTTCGATTTATCGGCTAAGCTATTACGCCTAATGTTATCGGGGCCAATCCACCATAACGCCATCTTCTCTTCTTATAACAGTTGTTTCTCGCCCGTCTGCCCAGCGTGTTCGTAGCGCTTGACTACAGGGACTATCCTCTGTGTTGCGGGTTCAATCCGCGATGGCAGAAAAGCCACAGATTCCAGATTTACGGTGTTCGTGGCACCGAACCGAAGAGTTGATGTCCAGACACCGAGCCAAGAGTGAAGCTCATGCTTCTGGATCGGAAAAAATAAAAAATAACATTTTACTTAGTGATTTACCATGTATCTAACAAATCACAATTCATAAAGAACAGCAGATTAAATGGTTTGGACACCTGACAAGAATGACCTAGTATCTCCTACCACAGAGAGTCCAGAAAAAATATACTGGTACAGATACGAGAAATTGTCATTGTCATTCGGTGGAAGATGAGTTGGCTTTCACCTGCTTAAGCGTAGGATGACTTAATTTCGTTCCAGGGCATATGAGTTGCCTTGTTGTGTATATCCGTGTTTATGTAGTGTGTCTTGAAATGTCTATCCATCTTCTTGGTCTTCCTTCTCAGTACCGATCTCTTTTAAAGACCACAACAGATGAGCGAGCATCAGTACAGCCTTAAAGAATAACATCTTACAAGTTAATCTTAGAACAAGCACAAAAGATCACTGTCCCTCCTCCCCCAACCATTCCCACACACAACACTCTAACAAAGAAGTCAAAGATTTGAGTAAAATTGAAAAGTCGAGCATGTTCTATTTTCAAACATCTACAAATCGTTCACATTTTTATGTCTATAATATATCAACAAGTACAGCTAGTTTTATCAAATCAGTATACACTAACTTTCAGTGTTAAGTGTTCTATCAAACATATAACCATCTTCCATAATCTAATCAGTAATTTATCTGTCGACTAACTAGGTCAGCCTAAGTTATCGGAGCTGTCAACAATAATGGAGCCATCTTCTCTTCTTTATAAATGTGTCGTACTCGCTCCTCTGCCCAGCGTGTTCGTAGCGCGTTGACTACAGGTGACTATCCCTCTGTAAGGCGGTTCAACCCACTGGGACGCTCAGAAAAGCACAGGTTCTCCAGATTTACGGTGTTCGTGGCACCGAACCGAAGGGTTAGATGTCCATGCACTCGAGCCAAGCTTGTCAGCCATGCGTTGGATCGGATTAAAAAGATCTTAAGCAGTCGTGTTAACTAGGGCATGTACAGAATAAAGAAATCAGCATCCCATAATTTAGATGAACACGAGATTAAATGGTTACGGACACCATGACAAAATGACCAAGAGCTATCACCTACCACAGAGCAACACAGGAAAAAAACACTATACACGGTCAGCACCACAGAAAATTCACAGCTATCCCAGTAAAAATCTAGTCCACAATCGACACAACGTACGCGATGGCTTAATGCATTCAAGCAGATAAGACGACCAACATTTGTCTAACACATAACACAAAATGACAATACAAATACATCAACATCAACAACACAACAACACAACAACACAATACAACACACAACACCAACACAACCAACACACAACACAACACACAACATCAACAAACAACTTACAACACAACAAACACATCACAAATCAACACAACACAATCATAACACAACAAACACACAACACAACACACACAACACAACAACACAACACAACAACAACACAACACAACACAACAACACAACACAACACACAACACAAACACACAACACAACACACACACACAACACAACAAACATCAACACAGACATCAATCACATATCATCAATCACAACAACAAATCACCAACATATAAATCACAATCAAACATTACACACAACATACACATACACAACAGCTATCAACTACATTACAAACATACAAACAACACAACACAACAATACAACACAAAACACTACAACATCATAACAACACTACACAAGCAAACAACTACATCATATAACTACAAACAATCCTGACAATCACATACAACAATTACACAACTCACTAACAACACAACAACACAACAATCACACAGAATCACACACAGTACAACAACAAAGCGACAACAGCACAACACACACACAACACACACACAACACAACAACACATACAATCACAAGACAACATTATACACAACACAACATCAACATTATACACACAACATATAATACACGACAACAACATCATACATCAGCAACACAGCAACACAACATGAACACACTAACACAACACAACAACACATACAACACAACACAACAACAACACAAAACACAACAACACACACAATACGTTCTACACAACAACACAAGAACACAACACATACACAACACAACAAACTACACCAAGCACGATACAAACAACAACACAACAACACACACATCAGCACAACACAACAACACAACACATAACAACACAACACAACAACACAACAACATCAACACAACAAACACAACACAACACAACACAACACAACAACAATAAACAACACAAAACACATTACAAAAACACAACACAACACAACACAAACACAACAACACAACAACACAACACAACAACACAACACAACAACACAACACAACAACAACACAACACAACACAACACAACACAACACAACACAACAACACAACAACACAACACAACAACACAACAACACAACACACAACACAACAAACACACAACACAATCACAACACACACAACACAACAACACAAACAACAACACAACAACACAACACAACAACAACAACACAACAACAACACAACAACACAACACAACAACACAACACAACACAACACACACAACAACAACACAACACAACAACACCAAACACAACACAACACACAACACACACACAACACACAACACAACACAACAACACAACACAAAACACAACA
This sequence comes from Arion vulgaris, assembly GCA_020796225.1. NCBI lineage: Eukaryota > Metazoa > Mollusca > Gastropoda > Stylommatophora > Arionidae > Arion > Arion vulgaris. The sequence continues at coordinate 637,919 of CM036774.1, forward strand.
ACACAACACAACAACACACACAACACAACAACACAACACAACACAACACAACAACACAACAACAACAACACAACAACACAACACAACACAACACAACAACACAACAACAACACAACAACACAACACAACAACACAACACAACAACACAACACAACAAACAACAACACAACAACACAACACAAACACAAACACAACAACACAACACAACAAACACAACACAACACAACAACACAACACAACAACAACACAACACAACACAACACAACAACACAACACAACACAACACAACATACACAACACACACACAACACAACACAACAACACACAACACAACACAACAACAACACACAACACAACACAACAACACAACAACAAACACAAACACAACAACAACACACAAACAAACACAACACAACAACACAACACAACAACACAACAACACAACAAAACAACACAACACAACACAACACAACACAACAACAACACAACAACACAACAACACAACAACACAACACAAAAACACAACAACACAACACAACACAACACAACAACACAACAACACAACAAACATGTATCAAATGCTAAATCAAGATTATATTATGTTACAAATTAAGTTGAACAATAACAATATCAATATTATATATAATTTTCATCAATAAATAAACATGGATTTGTAGAATTGTGTCAAATTGCAGAAAGCCTTACGGTGCTCTATCAAGCACTATTAAAAACCATCCTGCATTAAACAGGAATTTTGGTTTTTCATTCTGAGCTAGTCGGCCTTATGTTGCCGGAGAGTCATGCTTACTGCAGCAACCTCATGAGTTGCCGCCTCCGCATTGAATGTTGGCTGCAATTGACCAACTATCATCTCATGTCTATTGTCTTGGTGTTGTACTCTGCAAGGTTTATATCATCTCTTGATGTTTCCTTCCCACTTGTGGCTCAGTCTTCCTCTTGCTCGTCGTTCTTCAATTTTCCCCTCTAATAAGGATTAGATCAATGTCTCATACCTCTTTATCCCTTTAGCTGCTACGGACGTATATATACGTTTTCTCAATTCACTTCTAAAGACGCATTAAAACGTCTGCTACTATCTCTCCTCTTGGGCTAAAACGTGTTAACACGTTATACATTGCTACTGTCACTGCTATAGGTGTACATTCACGTTTGTGACCTAGAAACAAGGAGTAGCTATTTTTAGCTCAGCCTTCAGAAAGTATGTACCAGCGTAAGGGTTATGTGTACGAAATATTTGATTTTTATTGCGTGTAGTAGCTCGTTCTTCATGACTAGTTTTTCTTAGAACTTCTTTGTGTATCTGTTGTTCCTTCCATACTTCTTTGTGTATCTGTTGTTCCTTCCATACTTCTTTGTGTATCTGTTGTTCCTTCCATACTTCTTTGTGTATCTGTGTCTCCTTCCAATACTTCTTTGTGTATCTGTGTCCTTCCATACTTCTTTGTGTATCTGTTGTTCCTTCCATACTTCTTTGTGTATCTGTAGTCTCCTTCTATAGTATAACATATTTTTTCTCTTCAACTAAACTTTATATTCATTTTTAACCTCTTCTTGTTTACAGCTATCATTCTTTGTAAGCTAGTGTTTTCTCCTTCTCTCTTCTCTCTTTCTCTCTCTCTTCCGATCCTTCTTTTTCTGTCATTTTCATCATTCTTATTGTGATATATCAAACATTCTATTGTGATATATAAACATTCTTATTTGTATATAACATTCTTATTGTGATTTAACATTCTTATGCATATATAAACATTCTATTGTGATATATAAACATTCTTATCTAATATATAAACATTCTTATTGTGATATATAAAGAATTTCATTTGATATCTAAACATTCTTATTGTAATATATAATACATTGAGATATATAAACATTCTTATTGAGATATATTAAACATTCTTATTGTGATATATAAACATTCTTATTGTAATATATAAACATTTATTGTATATATAAACATTCTTATTGTAATATCTAAACATTTTTATTGTGATATATAAACATTATTATTGTAATATATAAAATTTCTAATGTGACTATGTAAACATTCTTATCTTGATATATGAACATTATTATTGTGATATATAAACATTCTTATTGTGATATATAAACATTCTTATTGTAATATATAAACATTCTTATTGTGATATATAAACATTCTTATTGTGATATATAAACATTCTTATTGTGATATCTAAACATTCTTATTGTAATATATAAACATTCTTATTTTGTGATATATAAACATTCTTATTGTGATATCTAAACGTTCTTATTGTAATATATAAACATTCTTATTTTGTGATATATAAACATTCTTATTGTGATATCTAAACGTTCTTATTGTGATATATAAACATTCTTATTGTAATATATAAACATTCTTATTGTAATATATAAACATTCTTATTGTAATATATAAACATTCTATTTGAATATAAACATTCTATTGTGATATTAAACATTCTTATTGTGATATATAAACATTCATTCGGATATATAAACATTCTCATTGTGATATGATAAACATTCTTTTTTGTAGTGATAAACTCTTATGTGATATATAAATATTCGTTGTGATATATAAACATTCTTATGTGATATAAACATTCTATTGTGATATATAAACATTCTTATTGTATATATAAACATTTTATTGTAATATATATACTTCTTATTGTATATATAAACATTCTTATTGTGATATATAAACATTCTTATTGTAATATATAAACATTCTTATTGTAATATATAAACATTCTTATTGTGATATATAAACATTCTTATTATGATATAAACATCTTTGATATAAAACATTCTTATTGTGATTATAACCATTCTTATTGTATATGTAAATATTCTATTGTATATATAAACATAGAGATAGATAGGATAGATAGATAGATAGATAGATAGAGATAGATAGATTAGATAGATAGATAGATAGATGATAGATAGATAGATAGATAGATAGATAGATAGATAGATAGATAGATAGATAGATGATAGATAGATAGATAATAGATAGATAGATAGATAGATAGATAGATAGATAGAAGAAGAGATAGATAGATGATAGATAGATAGAAAGAGATGAAGATAGAAGATGATAGAGAAGATAGATAGATAGATAGATAGATAGATAGATAGATAGAAGGATAGATGATGAGAGAGATAGAAGATAGAAGATAGATAGATAGAGATGAGAAGATAGAAGATAGATGATGATAGAGAAGTAAAGAAGATAGATAGATAGATAGAAGATAGAAGAAGATAGATAGATAGATGATAGATAGATAGATAGATAATAGTAGATAGATAGATATTTGTAGATCAGATAGATAGATCAGATAGATGCCCGTGATGATAGACTAGATAGATATGATAGACAGATGATAGTAGAGTAGAGAGATGAGAGAGAGATAGAAAGTTATAGAGATAGCAGAGAGATGAGAGTAGCAGAGCTAGCTGAGGTACTAGCTGATCTTATTATCTATCTGTGTCTCTTCTTCTTTATCGTCACACTTTACCAGATTGTTGCCAGTGTCGTCACACTGTTACCAGATTGTTGCCCAGTGTCGTCACACTGTTACCAGATTGTTGCCCAGTGTCGTCACACTGTTACCAGATTGTTGCCCAGTGTCGTCACACTGTTACCAGATTGTTGCCCAGTGTCATCACACTGTTACCAGATTGTTGCCCAGTGTCATCACACTGTTACCAGATTGTTGCCCAGTGTCGTCACACTGTTACCAGATTGTTACCCAGTGTCGTCACACTGTTACCAGATTGTTGCCCAGTGTCGTTACACTGTTACCAGATTGTGCCCAGTGTCGTCACACTGTTACCAGATTGTTGCCCAGTGTCGTCACACTGTTACCAGATTGTTGCCCAGTGTCGTCACACTGTTACCAGATTGTTGCCCAGTGTCGTCACACTGTTACCAGATTGTTGCCAAGTGTCGTCACACTGTTACCAGATTGTTGCCTAGTGTCGTCACACTGTTACCAGATTGTTGCCTAGTGTCGTCACACTGTTACCAGATTGTTGCCCAGTGTCGTCACACTGTTACCAGATTGTTGCCCAGAGTCTTCGCACTGTTACCAGATTGTTGCCCAGTGTCGTCACACTGTTACCAGATTGTTGCCTAGTGTCGTCACACTGTTACCAGATTGCTGCCCAGTGTCGTCACACTGTTACCAGATTGTTGCCCAGTGTCGTCACACTATTACCAGATTGTTGCCCAGTGTCGTCACACTGTTTACAGATTGTTGCCAGTGTCGTCACACTGTTACCAGATTGTTGCCAGTGTCGTCACACTGTTACCAGATTGTTGCCCAGTGTCGTCACACTGTTACCAGATTGTTGCCTCAGAGTCGTCACACTGTTACCAGATTGTTGCCCAGAGTCGTCACACTGTTACCAGATTGTTGCCTAGTGTCGTCACACTGTTACCAGATTGTTGCCTAGTGTCGTCACACTGTTACCAGAGTGTTGCCCAGTGTCGTCACACTGTTACCAGATTGTTGCCCAGTGTCGTCACACTGTTACCAGATTGTTGCCTAGTGTCGTCACACTGTTACCAGATTGTTGCCTAGTGTCGTCACACTGTTGCCAGGTTGTTGCCCAGTGTCTTTTATTATCTGTTTTTGTCTTGCGCTGTTCTGGTGGCTTGGGTGATTGCTATTTTGCTATTTGATAGATCTCTGATATGCCATCTAACCATCTTTTCTTGTTTTCCTCTGCCTTCTTTCCTAATGTTCTGTTGTGGAAGACTGTATACTGTGGAGTTTGGATGCATTCTTATTAAGTGGTCAAACCATTTCATTCTTGGTTTCTCAATGTATTTCAAGCAAGGTTGTGTGCCAACTGCTGCCTTGCAGGTCAGCTGGGAACAGCCAAAGGCTGATGGAGAGCGAACCCAGTAAACACTTGCTGAAACCAGACACATCACCGAAGGATAAGCACTAGAACTCCAAATGGCGCTGAATGATGTGACGTAAAATTACGTCCTTAGCAAAGGCTGTTTATTTATCACAATAGAGTGATAAAATGGCGAAAAAGAACGATCGCGAGAGAGAGAAAAGAGAGAGAAAGAGATAGATGTGCCAATTCTCTTATTTGTAAGACTCTTATCTTGTCTGGTGTTGTTGGTAATCTGTTAGTGTGCCGATGCTAATATTAAACTGATGTTATTGATATTACAGATTCCACAAGTAGTCATTATATTCATTGTCTCGGTTTCACATCTAGCACACTTGTTTTATTATATGTTTAAGTTATGAGAATTATTTTAGTTATCTCCCACATTCTATTCATTCGCATATTTCATTGCAACTTCTCACTTATCTAGTCTCCCATTTTCCACATATTCTCACGTTTAAATGCAACTTCTCACTTGTCTAGGCTATTACCACGGTTGATTGACTTATCGATACGTACATAACATGCTCAATTTGTTTGTTCCATGTTGTGTGTAGTATGTGGTTCTAGCTATATGACCGACAGTTCAGAGTGTTTTTAGCGCGTTGGACGACGGGTTACAAGACCTGTGAGTGCGGTTCAATTCACGGACTGGCCGAAAGCCACATATTCTCCAGGTTTACGGTGTTCGTGGCACTGAAAGGTTACGATGTCCATGGCACCGAGCCGAAGAGCTGAAAGCCAAGCTTCTAGTTCGGTAAAACACAATGACGTGGAGTACGACTTGCATTATCGGTTCGATATAGATGAGTTTCGTGACCACTAATAAGAGAAATCTCTTGACCATTAGTTTCGTGACCACTAATAAGAGAAATCTCTTGACCATTAGTTTCGTGACCACTAATAAGAGAAATCTCTTGACCATTAGTTTCGTGACCACTAATAAGAGAACTTTCTTGACCATTAGTTTCGTGACCACTAATAAGAGAAATCTCTTAACCATGAGTTTCGTGACCACTAATAAGAGAAATCTCTTAACCATGAGTTTCGTGACCACTAATAAGAGAAATCTCTTGACCATTAGTTTCGTGACCACTAATAAGAAGTCTCTGACCATTAGTTTCGTGACCACTAATAAGAGAACTCTCTTGACCATTAGTTTCGTGACCACTAATAAGAGAACTTTCTTGACCATTAGTTTCGTGACCACTAATAAGAGAACTCTCTTGACCATTAGTTTCGTGACCACTAATAAGAGAACTCTCTTGACCATTAGTTTCGTGACCACTAATAAGAGAAATCTCTTGACCATTAGTTTCGTGACCACTAATAAGAGAAATCTCTTGACCATTAGTTTCGTGACCACTAATAAGAGAACTTTCTTGACCATTAGTTTCGTGACCACTAATAAGAGAAATCTCTTAACCATGAGTTTCGTGACCACTAATAAGAGAACTTTCTTGACCATTAGTTTCGTGACCACTAATAAGAGAAGTCTCTTGACAATTAGTTTCGTGACCACTAATAGAGAACGCTCTTGACCGTTAGTTTCAGTTTAGATCTGGAATATCTTCATTGCACTCCGGACATGTCCATATGTACACCAATCTCCGAAATATCTTCAACAGCGGCCAGCGACTGACCTTAACAGTTTTTGTTTGGGTTTTTTTGCGATCCAGAACGACTTGAGCTTTACTCTTCGGATCGGTGCCACGGACATCGTAACACTTCCGCTCGGTGCCACGGACACCGTAACACTTCAGCTCGGTGCCACGGACGTCGTAACACTTCGGATCGGTGCCACGGACATCGTAACACTTCCGCTCGGTGCCACGGACATCGTAACACTTCCGCTCGGTGCCACGGACATCGTAACACTTCCGCTCGGTGCCACGGACATCGTAACACTTCGGATCGGTGCCACGGACATCGTAACACTTCGGATCGGTGCCAAGTAAACCGTAAATATGGAGAAACTGTGGCTTTTTTGCCAGCCCGCGGAATTGAATCGCACTCACAGGGGACTTGTCACCCGTCGTCCAACGCGCTACGAACACGCTGGGCAGGCGGACTGTTGACCACTAATAAGAGAAATTTCTTTTGACCATTAGTAATATCACTCTCTTGACCCCTGGTAGGGTTGATGTTTCCAGAATTGTCTCTCATATCCTGCTCACAGAACAGAAAGTATAGATATACATGAACGACAGACACGTCTAGCTAGGCATGACGATTTACCATTACAAGGTGTGCCAGCCAAATTCACTAAGCCAATCAATATACTGCAGTCTAAGATTTATCTTTGAGTAACCATCTGCTGATCGCGTCTGTATGGGAAGGTGTTAAGACGTTTGTCTGTATGGCGAGTGTTAGAGTTTGTCTGTAGGGCGAGGTGTTAAGACGTTTGTCTGTATGGCGAAGGTGTAAGACGTTTGTCTGTATGGCGAAGGTGTAAGACGTTTGTCTGTATGGCGAAGTGGTAAGACGTGTCGATGGCGAAGGTGTTAAGACGTTTGTCGGTATGGCGAAAGTGTAAGACGTTGTCTGTATGGCGAAGGTTAAGACGTTTGTCTGTAGGCGAAGGTGTTAAGACATTGTCTATGGCAAGGTGTTAAGACATTTGTCTGTGGCGAAGGTGTTAAGACATTTGTCTGTTGGCGGGGTTTAAGCATTTGTCTGTATGGCAGGGAAGACATTTGTCTGTATGGCGAAGGTGTTAAGACGTTTGTCTGTCGTTCTTAAAGTTCTGGGTTCGAATCCAGACCGATTGACGTGCGCATTTTTGTTATGAGATCCCTAGAATTGTTACTGGAGCTACAGTTCAGTTCTTGTGCAACACTTTTGACTACTGATGTCACTTATAGAAACGAGCCATTGGAGCAAATAGATGCTGAAGGAATCTGTTACTTTAACACTTTCAGTTACCTGGCAGTAATGTGTTGTTATTATAGTCACTTTCAGTTACCTGGCGAGTAATGTGTTGTTACTATAGTCACTTTCAGTTACCTGGCGAGTAATGTGTTTTACTATAGTCCTTTCAGTTACCTGGGAGTAATGTGTTTTACTATAGTCCTTTCAGTTACCTGGCGAGTAATGTGTTGAGTAATGTGTTTACTATAGTCCTTTCAGCACTATCCTTTCAGAAAAGTTCTACCGAATTCCCAGGGCAAGGGAAATAACTCTGCAACAATGAGAAGTGCTTGTGAAGTAAAATCCAAAACAAATACAATTTCTAACCAATATTTGTGATTTAAAGTCCAATTTACAGTTAAATGGATGAGGTACTAGTTTGTAAACATGTATGTTGTCATTACCATGCAAGTTGGATGTAAAAAAATTATACAAGTGAAGAAATAAAAATGAATGACAATATTGAAAGTATGTTTCACTCAAAATGTCAGTTTTATTGACAATAAAAGTAAATTGAAAGGTTGAAAAGCAATCTCCCTAATAGAGGTTGATTTTACATGTGGGGCAGCTATTACTTGTTTCCACACACCTTTGTGATGCAGTCCTCATCTTCATTTAGAAACACTAACTACACATGTGTTTTCTGCCAAACAGTTGAGTTGATTGATAGTTGACCTGAATAGAGTTTATCAGTCCTGTAGTATCTGGGTGTTGTCTTGCCCTTTAAAGCCTGCATGTTTGTCTGGGCATGAGGGCCCTCATACAATCAAGACAGAGGTTCAACCTTGCACATGTCCATATTGTCCTCATGGAACGAATTTGGAATTGACATTGAAGTACAAATATTTGCTGATACTTTCAAATCTATTTCTTGACACTATATTTGACAAAGCAGGCACATTCAACAGTTTATCAGTAAACCAAACACATTCTGTAGTAAGGTAACTGGTGAGTTCGACACATATAGTTTACATAAAGAAAGATATTGATGTAATCAAAAGAAACAGGTGTCCATGAAGGATCTGGATTTTCTGGAATTTTCAGAGCAAATGCGAAGGTTAGCTCTGTCCATTTCTAAAAAAAATAGCTCACGCAAAAGTCGCGCGTGCTGTAACGATGTAATGACGGTAATCACAAATAGAGAATATTCTGAATCTGAATCAATGTCATTTGCAGAACCTGTTTCTTCACTAAATTGTTTGATATTGATAGTGCTCAGCTGTTGCGACTATTCTGTCTCAACTTTACAACCTGGGTGGAAGGAGGGAAGCGACGGTGTTCGCATCCATCGACAATCGTAAATCATCGTAACTAATAGTTACGTAAACCGTTAACAAACACTAGAACTAGCGTCGTAAACACTAGAACTACCGTCGTAAACACTAGAACTAGCGTCGTAAACACTAGAACTAGCGTCGTAAACACTAGAGCTAGCATCGTAAACACTAGAACTACCGCGTCGTAAACACTAGAACTAGCATCGTAAACACTAGAACTACCGCGTCGTAAACACTAGAACTAGCATCGTAAACACTAGAACTAGCATCGTAAACACTAGAGCTAGCATCGTAAACACTAGAACTACCGCGTCGTAAACACTAGAACTAGCATCGTAAACACTAGGACTACCGCGTCGTAAACACTAGAACTAGCATCGTAAACACTAGAACTACCGCGTCGTAAACACTAGAACTAGCATCGTAAACACTAGAACTAGCATCGTAAACACTAGAACTACCGCGTCGTAAACACTAGAACTAGCATCGTAAACACTAGGACTACCGCGTCGTAAACACTAGAACTAGCATCGTAAACACTAGAACTACCGCGTCGTAAACACTAGAACTAGCATCGTAAACACTAGGACTACCGCGTCGTAAACACTAGAACTAGCATCGTAAACACTAGGACTACCGCGTCGTAAACACTAGAACTATAGTATATTTTCATACGCAAATCTTGAATTAATTATACATCAATCCGATTTATCCACGATTTCACAGGCAAATTTTCCATCAATTGAATCATAAATCACAAGTTTTCCAGAAAATGTACGAATCCTGTGTTTGTCTATTTGGTTTTTTTCGGAAGCTCTTAATACCTGTACATTGTTTATTTGTTTGATCATAATTTTTGCTTCCGTTGCTTCCTCTGGGGTTCTTGCAAAAAATTCCTTGTTCTCACCAGAAAATGTAAGGACTTTTTCAAAAATTCACCGATACGGAACCAATAACGCGAGAAACGTGTGAACTTCTAAATTAGCGGCAGCCATTATCGGCAATGACATTAGGGCTAAATTTAGAGTGTCTATTCGCAAGGAAAGATATTGAAAAAATCATTTAAAAATACACCCGCTGGTCGTTTACGGCCGCTATGGGATTACACCGATAGCGGGCGCTTTTGGCAGCTCCATGAATGAGAGAAATGAGGAATGTTTACCTGCAATGTTTACCTTTGTCTTTCATTTTGATATAACCTTCACTCTGCTTGCAATATCGTAATATTTCCATTTTGTGTTCCCTTCATTATCAGCTGATACTAGAATGAGATGTATTTAGTGCTACATAGAACAAGAATCAGATGTATTTAGTGCTACATAGAACCAGAATCAGATGTATTTAGTGCTACATAGAACCAGAATCAGATGTATTTAGTGCTACATAGAACCAGAATCAGATGTATTTAGTGCTACATAGAACCAGAATCAGATGTATTTAGTGCTACATAGAACCAGAATCATATGTATTTAGTGCTACATAGAACCAGAATCAGATGTATTTAGTGCTACATAGAACAAGAATCAGATGTATTTAGTGCTACATAGAACCAGAATCAGATGTATTTAGTGCTACATAGAACAAGAATGAGATGTATTTAGTGATACATAGAACAAGAATCAGATGTATTTAGTGCTACATAGAACCAGAATCAGATGTATTTAGTGCTACATAGAACCAGAATCAGATGTATTTAGTGCTACATAGAACAAGAATCAGATGTATTTAGTGCTACATAGAATAAGAATCAGATGTATTTAGTGCTACATAGAACAAGAATCAGATGTATTTAGTGCTACATAGAACAAGAATCAGATGTATTTAGTGCTACATAGAACCAGAATGAGATGTATTTAGTGCTACATAGAACCAGAATGATATGTATTTAGTGCTACATAGAACAAGAATCAGATGTATTTAGTGCTACATAGAACAAGAATCAGATGTATTTAGTGCTACATAGAACAAGAATCAGATGTATTTAGTGCTACATATAACAAGAATCAGATGTATTTAGTGCTACATAGAACAAGAATCAGATGTATTTAGTGCTACATAGAACAAGAATCAGATGTATTTAGTGCTACATAGAACAAGAATCAGATGTATTTAGTGCTACATAGAACCAGAATGAGATGTATTTAGTGCTACATAGAACAAGAATCAGATGTATTTAGTGCTACATAGAACCAGAATGAGATGTATTTAGTGCTACATAGAACAAGAATCAGATGTATTTAGTGCTACATAGAACAAGAATCAGATGTATTTAGTGCTACATAGAACCAGAATGATATGTATTTAGTGCTACATAGAACAAGAATGAGATGTATTTAGTGCTACATAGAACAAGAATCAGATGTATTTAGTGCTACATGGAACAAGAATAGATGATTTAGTGCCATAGAACAAGAATGAGATGTATTTAGTGCTACATAGAACCAGAATCAGATGTATTTAGTGCTACATAGAACAAGAATCAGATGTATTTAGTGCTACATGGAACAAGAATCAGATGTATTTAGTGCTACATAGAACAAGAATCAGATGTATTTAGTGCTACATAGAACAAGAATCAGATGTATTTAGTGCTACATAGAACAAGAATCAGATGTATTTAGTGCTACATAGAACAAGAATCAGATGTATTTAGTGCTACTTTAGAACCAGAATGATATGTATTTAGTGCTACATAGAACAAGAATCAGATGTATTTAGTGCTACTTTAAACAGAATCAGATGTATTTAGTGCTACATAGAACAAGAATGAGATGTATTTAGTGCTACATAGAACAAGAATCAGATGTATTTAGTGCTACATAGAACCAGAATCAGATGTATTTAGTGCTACATAGAACAAGAATCAGATGTATTTAGTGCTACATAGAACAAGAATGAGATGTATTTAGTGATACATAGAACAAGAATGAGATGTATTTAGTGCTACATAGAACAAGAATCAGATGTATTTAGTGCTACATAGAACAAGAATCAGATGTATTTAGTGCTACATAGAACAAGAATCAGATGTATTTAGTGCTACATAGAACAAGAATCAGATGTATTTAGTGCTACATAGAACAAGAATCAGATGTATTTAGTGCTACATAGAACCAGAATCAGATGTATTTAGTGCTACATAGAACAAGAATCAGATGTATTTAGTGCTACATAGAACCAGAATGAGATGTATTTAGTGCTACATAGAACAAGAATCATATGTATTTAGTGCTACATAGAACAAGAATCAGATGTATTTAGTGCTACATAGAACAAGAATCAGATGTATTTAGTGCTACATAGAACAAGAATCAGATGTATTTAGTGCTACATAGAACAAGAATGAGATGTATTTAGTGCTACATAGAACAAGAATCAGATGTATTTATGCTACATGAACAAGATCAGATGTATTTAGTGCTACAAGAACCAATACTCACATACGGAAGTCAGTCGTGGAAAATAAACACACAGATCGAAAATCTCTGAGGGCCACAGAGATGTGGTTTTATAGAAGAATGATGAGAATCCCATGGACTGCTAAAATGACTAATGTTGAATGTTGAATGAGATCAAGACACAGAGAAACTTATCATTAATATAGAAAGTGGCAGTCATCATTTTTAGACATGTCTGAAAATGGGAGATTTAGAACACATTGTAACAACTGGTAAAATCGAGGGTAGACGAGACAGAGATAAACAGAGTGAGGAAAGTTTGGATAGCCTGACGTCATGGCACGGTAGAGCGTCAACGTCTGAGATGATAGCAAACACCAGAGACAGAAATTGTGAGATACATGATCGCCTACGTCAGCCGGCTCGGCACCTGATGATGATAACATTACCAAGACAACATGGGTAAGGTAGATAACCATTAATTTTTTAAAGAGTTTGAGTTATTGAATTTATTGAGTTATTTCCCATGTTAAAGTTGACGTTAGGTTCGAAAAATAAAATAACGGTTCGGTGCTGCGAACACCGTAAATCTGGAGAACCTGTGGTTTTCTGCAAGCCCGCGAAATTGAACCGCACTCAGAGGGCTTGTCACCAGTGTCCAACGCGCAACGAACACGCTGGGCAGGCGGGCCACTAAATTAATAAAGAAATCAAAAAGAGAACAATGGATGTTTTAAAATATTTTGTTCATCTCATAAATTGAACGAAACAAATTATTCAATCAGTGAAACTATCAGCTGGTACTGGTGGTGGTGGATTAAACCTCTATGTGGCCGAGGCACGCCCTTTCAACCTAAGATATATGTCTTCTTTGTTGTGTACATGTGTGTATGCATGTGTGTGTGTGTGTAATCTTGCAATAAGTTATTTGATCTGCTTACACATGTGTTCAAAAATAGTACCATAACAAATACAACATACGCAGACACACATGATACAGCACTGACACACATATGAAACCAATGATACAGACCATGATGACAGTACTGTACACATATATAAACCGAAGTGCGTACAGACACACATGTACCAACTGTGCACTACTCTAGTTAGAGTCACAAAACTACACTCATGCGTGCATTCAGGGCGATTTCAACATTTTCTTTACCATCTCTTATACATTATCTTACAGGTGTTAAGTGTTGAACTCACTAGCAAGCACAGGCAGTCATGTAGACACACACACGGTCACTGATGTCCTCACTCACGCACTCATTCTCACACACTCCCTCATACACTCATACACACACACGAATATTCAGCCCACCACTCATATGATTTATGACGAAGATCCTCCTAACATTACAATATTTAAGCTACTTGGAAGGATGTCAATGATAGGCGCATCGTCAGCCTGCCCAACGTGTTCGTAGAGCGTTGAACGACGGTGACAAGCCCCTGTGAGTGCGGTTCAATTTCGTGGGCTGACAGAAAAGTTACAAGTTCTCCAGATTTACGGTGTTCATGGCACCGAACTGAAGGGTTACGATGTCCATGGCATCGAGCTGAAGAGCTGAAAGCTCAAGTGTTTCTGGATCGGAAAAACAAGAAAAACACATCCACTTTGTGGTGTCACCGTTGTCTCATCTTGAACAGAACATCACGAATTTCATATTTATCTTCCTCTTCTTCTGCGTTCTCACTAGATTGCATTTCGTATTCTCTAATATATGCTGTCGTCTGCCTCAGATTGTCAGCAACGCCATACATTTTGTCTTGGACGCCGGTGTACGTTGGCCAACCTCTTTTTCTAAGTCTGCACACTGGGGACAGTTCTGTAGGATTGTTCTGTTGTCATACTCGCCACGCCACAAGTCGTTGGTGCTATCTTGAATCTAGTGTACAGGTTTTTCTCATTCTGTTGTGACCCGTCCGGAGGCAAAGTATGACAGTCTGATGCTTTCTGAAGTTGGTAATATCCATCATCTTGTGTTTTGGGTGTTCTTTATCCCATTTTGCATTGTAGTGCCCTTTGGCGATAGTTTTTGCTTCTTCATAGCTAACCAGATTGTCATCTTGGGGCATTCCTGCTCCCTCTTTAGCCAGTCTGTCAACATCTTCATTCCCCTTGATCTGCAGTGGAGCGTATCCACTGGATTACTACACTCTCGGAATCATGGAACAACTGGACAACAGTTGACCTGAGATCACTTAGTTCTGTGTTCCTTTCAGTTCAGTTTTCATGAGGTTAATCCACTGGATTACTAGAACTCCGAATCATGGAACAGCTGAAAATGACCTGAATCACTTTTCTTTCATTTATTGTTGTTACGATTAACTGTCGACACGCTCCGTTCAACTAAGGCGAACCTTGTTGTTATATCAGAGCGTGTAGGCCAACAAACATGAAAAATAGAATTAGCTCCTTTCGAAGAATCTAAGTTAAAAATATTCTTTCTTTTCTACAATCCTGTTTTGCCTCACAGTGTCAGGATAAGAAGTGATTTCTAGAACGAGCCCTTGTGTGCGCTTCATAAATAGTGCTTTCTCGCCTCGTTATCTCTGAGATCCACCTTTTGCGTGGCCAGCCTTTTGCTTTGTATCCATTGTATCGGAGCAGCATTGTTTTTGAGGTCACTGTCTGATGGTAATCTGCTTATGTGACCGAACCATTTAATTTGTTGTTTCTTGATGAAGTCTAGTACTGATGTTGTACCCACTTTTTCCTGAGTCTTCATTTCTCAACCGGTCTCTTCTGTTACTCCCAGCATTCTGCGTAGACACTTCATCTCTGTCGTGACTAGTTTTCTTCTATCGTTTGTTGTCAGTGTCCAGGTTTGGCACTGGTAGCATAATGTTGGGAGAAATATTGTGTTGAACAATGCTCTTTTAGTGTTCATGGTGACTTGTTTGCATTTTAAAATTGGCGCCATTAGCGTAGGCCAACGAACATGATAAAATAAGAATCAACTCCTTTCGGGAAATCCAAATTAAATATATGATGTTTATATGTACAAAGGTTACTTTACATAAATTATGATGTCAGATGTCAGCCAATGAAAACACATTTTGCTTGTCTTAATTTGAGCCAAGAAAAACAAACACGCCTCCTAGAGATATGAAGAATCCGCCCACTATGCTTAGGGCGAAGGAGTAATCATGCCTGACGTTATGTCTGAAGGGCATGCCTGCAGCCCACGTGACAATGCTGACGAGGATTGTTACAACTGTTAGATGAGAAAGCAAATATGATTTGTTTATTATGACCTGACCTAGTTACATAATATATTAGATATTTAAACATGGTATTACATATCTGTGTGGCGGCTGTGGCTTAGGGGATAGTGACTCGGTCTATTAACCCGACGTTCTGAGTTCGAATCACGCTGCGAACAGTTTGGTTACAAATTGTTTCGCGTGGATTTTTAAAAAAGGACGATGACACCACCCGTTCAGAAAGCAATGGCAAACTACTGAACGTACTAATGCCTAGAAAAATCACAAACAGCGTTAATAACGCTGGAGGTTGATTCACAAAGTTATGTAAAGTATATGCAATTAACTTATCACATATCATCGTCACATAGCTTGTCCTGAGCAGAACTTTGCCACATTAACAGTCCTTCGAATTTCTTTCTCATAGGCCAGATGTCCCACCTCTGCAGCATTCATAGGCCAGATGTCCCATCTCTGCAGCCATCATAGACCAGATGTCCCACCTCTGCAGCCATCATAGACCGGATGTCCCACCTCTGCAGCCATCATAGACCAGATGTCCCAGCTCTGCAGCCATCATAGACCATATGTTCCACCTCTGCAGCCATCATAGACCAGATGTCCCACCTCTGCAGCCATCATAGACCAGATGTCCCACCTCTGCAGCCATCATAGACCAGATGTCTCACCTCTGCAGCCATCATAGACCAGATGTCTCACCTCTGCAGCCATCATAGACCAGATGTCTCACCTCTGCAGCCATCATAGACCAGATGTCTCACCTCTGCAGCCATCATAGACCAGATGTCCCACCTCTGCAGCCATCATAGACCAGATGTCCCACCTCTGCAGCCATCATAGGTCAGATGTCCCACCTCTGCAGCCATCATGGCCAGATGCCCTGCCTCTGCAGCCATCATGGCCAGATGTCCCACCTCTGCAGCCATCATAGGCCAGATGTTTCACCTCTGCAGCCATCATGCTCAAATCATGATCATTATGATCAATAATAATAATAACAATTCCTCTCGTACAGTTACACGTCACATAGGGCCTGCAAGCAATTTCTCCATACCGCTCTATCTTGATCAACTCGCTCAATCTCCTCCATGGAACTGAAACTGACATTTCTTGCCTCTCTCAGCAAAGTTCGATTCAGGGTCTCCTTAGGTCGTCCTCTCTTTCTTGAACTCATTACTGTGAGTTCATTGTATTTAATAGTCGTCCATCGCAAGCGGTGATTGCAACAGTCTCAGACGTGTGCTGTTACATCTCTCTGCTGTGTGCGGAGTTGATCCTAGAGTCACCTTCTTCTTCTTGCTTTCGCCCGCTATGAATTCGGGTGTCTGGTATAGCGCTTCTGACTGATTTTTGCATGGTGACCTGCTTTCCTTGTTATCAGTCCGTCGCAATACAGGCGTGCATTCTCTGACTTCGAAAGTTCTTTTAGAATTTAATTGTAGAACATAATCCTCTACCACAAGGTCAAGGTAGTGTGTTCTGTGTAGGTGTTGTGTGTTCTGTGTAGGTGTTGTGTGTTCTGTGTAGGTGTTGTGTGTTCTGTGTAGGTGTTGTATGTTCTGTGTAGGTGTTGTATGTTCTGTGTAGGTGTTGTTTGTTCTGTGTAGGTGTTGTGTGTTCTGTGTAGGTGTTGTTTGTTCTGTGTAGGTGTTGTGTGTTCTGTGTGAGTGTTGTGTGTTCTGTCTTTTCGTGCAGCTCGCTTTCTCTGTGCCTCAACAGTGCAACGATTCTCAGTTATACGAGTTTCATTTGTGTTGTTACAGCACCACAACTGGCGATCTTGCGCCAGTGATTCTCAGCTCGTGCTGTCTATATCGAAGTGTTTTAACAACACTTAGAGACCTCGTTGTACTCATTACTATGTGTACAGTTTCTGTACTCATCACTATGTGTACAGTTTCTAAAGTACGCACAAATATCATAGCATGTGCACGCTGTACAGTTGCTATTGATATTTATTATTCGTATCTTTTCAGTAAGTGCACGGTCCCTTTAGCAAATTGCCTAGAAACACTTGGCTAACATATAATGCAGTTTGGAATATCTTCATTGCACTCCTGACATGTCCATAGGGGCTTCGATCTCTGTCGCAATATTTTCTACAGCGTCCAGTGACTAAACGTACCAGGATGATGTTGATTGATGAATCTACTTCTATATCTGTTATCTGTTGCACAGTTCTTTTCTGGTCACTCCAATCTTCAATCCCAGCTCCTGTCATCTTGTAATTGGCGTGGATTGGTTTAAATGAACATTTTCTTTGCGGCCACACTCTGTGAGGGCGTTCAAAATATCAGCTATATCCATTGACTGAGCCCCGATATGGTGGCAGAGCTAGCCAGCCAGCATGTCCGCTCTCTCATTGCCATCGACATACAAGCTCAGTAAAATGAAGATGAATATAATTTTGTAATTTTATTACCCTTGAAGTGATTCAGTCCATTGTCTGACAACACAACCAGCTTCCACCTATCAGATCATACTCAATGAATCCGCCTCTCTCTCGAGTGTAGTTTTCTAACTCAAACTAGAGTAGTGATCTAATTAAAATCACTGATGAAGATGAACATTTTAAAAATTTCTGTCAGGTTTGACTTGTACATTTTCTTGAAATAACATTTATGTTGTGAACTTGAATCTCATTTCTGATTTTGCTCTCTTTCTTATTCTGTCCTTGTCTATTTCTTTTTCCATGTCAGCGTTTCTGTTATTTTATCTACAAGCTGTGTGTTGTACAATAACGTAGATACTATTGTTCTAAAGTTAATTGTATATGCTTTACAGGACTTTGCGAATTAACCCCAGCTTTTTAGCGCTGTTTGTGATTTTTCTAGACATTATTACGTTCAGTAGTTTGCTATTACTTTCTGAACGGGTGGTGCCATTACTTCTCAATGGTGGTGCCATTACTTTCTCAATGGTGGTGCCATTACTTTCTCAACAGGTGGTGCCATTACTTTCTCAATGGGTGGTGCCATTACTTTCTCAACGGGTGGTGCCATTACTTTCTCAATGGGTGGTGCCATTACTTTCTCAATGGGTGGTGCCATTACTTCTCAACGGTGGTGCCATTACTTTCGCAATGGGTGGTGCCATTACTTTCTCAATGGGTGGTGCCATTACTTTCTCAATGGGTGGTGCCATTACTTTCTCAATGGGTGGTGCCATTACTTTCTCAACGGGTGGTGCCATTACTTTCTCAATGGGTGGTGCCATTGTCCCTTTGTAAAAATACACGCTAAACAATTTGCAACCAAACTGTCCGCAGCGCGATTCGAACTCAGAGCGTCGAGGTTAATAGAACGAGTCACTATCCCCTAAGCCACAGATGCCACACTATTGTTCTAGTTACATAATATACTGGGTGCATTTTTTCTGGAGATGCATAGATTTGCTGCTGGTGCTAAGAAGTGTGTGCAATATTCTCTTTGATTGGGACTGAGGGCTTCCTGTGAGAGGACCGAACTGTATGGGGATACCCGGTGTAGTAAAGTTAATTCTTCCTCCTTAGACGCTTAATAAACAGAGAAAAGAACAAACACTTCTGTTCTGCAACAGCTTGATATTAAAGAAAGTTGGCTATTACAAAGTATAAACAACAGCTTGATATTAAAGAAAGTTGGCTATTACAAAGTATAAACAACAGCTTGATATTAAAGAAAGTTGGCTATTACAAAGTATAAACAACAGCTTGATATTAAAGAAAGTTGGCTATTACAAAGTATAAACAACAGCTTGATATTAAAGAAAGTTGGCTATTACAAAGTATAAACAACAGCTTGATATTAAAGAAAGTTGGCTATTACAAAGTATAAACAACAGCTTGATATTAAAGAAAGTTGGCTATTACAAAGTATAAACAACAAGAAACATTACATGTTTCGGACACATCAAACGATATGAGTGCCTAGAGAAATTAATTTTGTAAAGAATGGTGCCTGGAAGAAGAATGAGAAGAAGACCAAGAAGACGATGGGTGATTGATGTCAGTGACGATCTGAAAATAAATGCTACTGACGCCGGTCAACTTGCACAGAACAGAGACTTTTTCAGAACTGCTTTCATGGGATCCAAGTTCCGGAGAGGGGACAAGATACTTGATGATGATGATGAGACGCTTAATGTAGAAACTACTGTCCTAATTACATATTAATTATTGACCTATTTACATATTAATGTGTGCCACTAACCTACTTACATGATAATGCAGCAACAATCATAGCCACCAGGGGCACAAACTTCCTGGGAGACTTCTTCAACACAGACATAACAGCGAAGACTATACTCATGATAAGTGTGATCCCGCCTACAACCACGCCTATCACTGCGAATGTTTGACAAACCTCTAAACTGGCTGTAAAAAAAAACAAGACAACATTGACAAAAACTGAATTATAAAACTGGGATTCTCAGAAAGGAGTTAAGTCTTATCGTTCATGTTTGTTGGTATACACGATCTGATATAACCAAAACAAGGTTCGTCTCTAGGTTGAAAGTGATGTGTCTCGGCTTAATGCGGCTAATTTAGCTAAATTTAGCCAGTGCGGCTAAACTGACGTCATTACACTCCGGGCAGACCCATAGGTGCTCAGTCTCCCCTAACAGATTTCGAAGAGTGTGCATACTGATGGTTCCCGTAGCTCGCTGATTTCCAGATATCTTCAAACAATTGGAACAGACATACAATGTAACTGATCTCTGTCTTATACATGTATAGATTTCATTGCTGAAAGAAAATGATGTTACAACATTTAAAACATGATATTATCCGTGGAACATGTCTTTCGTAACGGTGGCAAATATACTGAAGAAGTAATTCGATAATATATGCTGACATTTCCAGACTCACAAGTCATGTTCACAGTCACTTTACCCAATACAAGCTAGCCAAGAGCAGTAGTATCTACATGAATAATAACACTTTACCCAATACAAGCCAGCCAAGAGCAGTAGTATCTACATGAATAATAACACTTTACCGAATACAAGCCAGCCAAGAGCAGTAGTATCTACATGAATAATAACACTTTACCGAATACAAGCCAGCCAAGAGCAGTAGTATCTACATGAATAATAACACTTTACCCAATACAGGCCAGCCAAGAGCAGTAGTATCTACATGAATAATAACACTTTACCCAATATAAGCCAGCCAAGAGCAGTAGTATCTACATGAATAATAACACTTTACCCAATACAAGCCACCAGAGCAGTAGTATCTACATGAATAACACTTTACCCAATACAAGCCAGCCAAGAGCAGTAGTATCTAGATGTATAATAACAACCTACTTTACAGTTTTGTACGCATCTTTGAAACCACATTTCTGGTGCCGTAGTTTCGCCCGGGCGTATATTTCACTGCACAGTGACTTTATAAACACCATGAAATTTGTCTGTGTGGCTCTCCTGGTAGGCGATACCAGGTAATTCTTTCTGGTGGCTCTCTGTGGTAGGCGATACCAGAACATTCTTTTCATGAGTCCAAACCATTTAATATGTTGTTCTTTTATGAATTGCATGACTGGTTTCACATCCAGTTGCTTCCGATTTCTTCATTCTAATTTTGTCTTTTATTGTCACACCTACAGCTCTTCTAAGACACCTCATCTCTGTCGTTATGATTTTCCGCTCATTAGCTGCTGTTATTGCCATGTTTGACACTGGTAACATAGTGTTGGCCAGAAAGTCGTTCTTATGAGATTTGCTTTAGTTTTTAGAGGTATCTCTTTATGTGACAACAGTGGTGTTAACTACCCCAATACCTGGTTAGCTTGTGTGCAACGATTGCTGATTTCCTACACAATAACCGTCCACCGAAAGCTATTATGACAACAGACGTGTGCTGCTGCACCTCTCTGTTCTCTGTGGCTAAGTGGTTAAGTTCTTTGCCTTGTGAGTCGAAGGTCGTGGGTTCGAGTCCGGACCGCGCCATTCTGTTCACGAGTGCAGTTTTTCTAGAGACCCTAGGATTGTTGCTGGAGCTACGGAGTTCGTGCTTTGGGCAATACTCTCGGCAGGTGGCGTGCTATTCTGGAGAGGACAGAGCCGTATGGGGTAAAACCCGGTGCAATGAAGTCAATCTTCGGCTTTAAAACCCTTTAAAACCTCTCTGGTGTGTGCGCAGGTGACTGTAGAGTCCAATCCTAGAGCACAATCCCCTACCACATGTGAGGCATACATCATCAAGGTTAGACATGTGCATGTAGTGTGTTCTGTTTTTTCGAGCAGCTCGTTTTCTCTGTGCCTCAACGGCACGACGATTCTGAGCTATGCGAGTTCCTCTTGTGTTGTTACAGCGCCACATTTGGCGATCTTTCGCCAGGGATTCCCAGCACGTAGTGTCTAGATCGAAGCATTTCAGAGACAATTTAAGGGCGGATTTCCTAACACTTTAACTGACAACCAAATTGTACTTACAATCCTTGAAATCCTCAGTGTATTCCGTGCATAGCTCACCCAAGCAACTCTCCCAAAGACCGTAGTAGGTAGCTGGTGTCCCATCAGTTACTGACCACTGCGGCGTAGCTAGTCCAATCAGGTGAAGAAATAAACCCACAGCAATACACAAGAGGCCTATGGCATAAAATATATTCAGTCCGCTAGTGGTAGCCATGCTGGGGCTGCTGAGACAAAGAGTGGAGGTGAGTGGAGAGATACATGAAATAGGAGTTGAAGTGTATATGGAGTGTGAGGAGGTGATACATGGAGCGAGGAGTGGAAGTGTTATATGGAGTGTGAGTTGAAGTGATACATGGAGCGAGGAGGGAGTGTTAAAGGAGTGTGAGGGAAGAGATACATGGAGCGAGGAGTGGAAGTGTTATAAGGAGGTGAGGGAAGTGATACATGGAGCGAGGAGTGGAAGTGTTATAAGGAGTGTGAGTGGAAGAGATACATGGAGCGAGGAAGGGGAAATGTTATAAGGAGTGTGAGTGGAAGAGATACATGGAGCGAGGAGTGGAAGTGTTAAAAGTGGAGTGTGAGTGGAAGAGATACATGGAGCGAGGAGGAAGTGTTAAAGGGAGTGTGAGTGGAAGAGATGCATGGAGGAGGAGGGAGTGTTATGAAGTCCGCCAGTGTGGTGCCGGGGTCCGCAAGGAAGCAAAGAATAGTACCACTGAAACCCACAATGCAATGCATGTCGTAAGAGACGACTGATGTAAGCCCTAAGGATGTTACCTAGTAAATAAAAGCAGCGCAGACATCGGATGTGCTGGCCTACTGTAGGCGCATATCTGGCACAACGTACAATTCCTCTTAGGCTCAGATCACATACAAATCACAGAGTGGTTGACAAGTGGTCGATATGGAACGTTCGAAGAAGAAGATATGGAGGCAGTATTGGGAGTGGAAGAAATACATGGAGCGAGGAGTGGGAGTGTTATAAGGAGTGTGAGTGGAAGAAATACATGGAGCGAGGAGTGGGAGTGGTAAAGATACATGAAATATCATACAAAAAATAAAGAACAAATGAACCTGCGAATAGAATGACTCTTTTCCGAATCAAACCCACTATCTCCTTCAGAATGCAAGGCAACGTCTTAACCGCTTGACCACAGACACCTTCTCTTTCTTCTGTAAATTTGTGTTTATGTTGGCATTTTGTTCATACTTGTGACCCATCATCATCACATCAAGTGCGTATCCTTATAGGACGTTGCCTCTTTGCAACACATCTGAAATTCACTCTGTCTCTTCACTCTTAGGAGTCTCTGTGGTTGAGTGGTTAAGCCCTTTGCCTTGCGAGTCGAAGGTCGTGGGTTCGAATCCGGACCGGGCCGTTCTGTTCACGAGTGCAGTTTTTCCAGAGACCCCTAGGATTGTTGCTGGAGCTACGGAGCTCGTGCTTTGTGCAATACTCTCGGCAGGTGGCGTGCCATTTCTGCGGAGAGGGACCGAGCCATATGGGGTAAAACCCGGTGCAATGAAGTCAATCCTTCGGCTTTAAAACACGTTAAAAAACTCTGTCTCTTGCCAGTTCACCCACTTCGTCGATGGTCATGTTCATGGTTTCTAGCCATCGTCTTCTTGGTCTGCCTCTGCGTCCTGGGACCCTGCCCTCTAATATTGTTCTCTTCAGGTCATCGTGACGCTTGATGTGATCAAAGTATCTAATGTTTATGTTTAATATATTGCTTAGCAGCCAATTATCTTTAACATTTAGTTCTTTCAGGACATCAGTGTTCTTTCTTTTCTGTCCATGGTATTCGTAGGAGCTTGTGTCTAACTTTTCAATATAGAACTTCCACTCCCCACCCTTCCCTCATCCACCCTCCATATCAACAAAACTGTGTCAACTTACTGTTGACCACATCATCAATGGAATACCTGAACCCTGAACGTCTTGTTCTATCTAAAGTTCTACAAACTAACATTTTTTGGTTAACCGGTTTCCACTATTCCTGACCTCAGCGTGACCTCTCTGAACTGACTTGATGTTTATGATTCGCTACCTGAGTTCAGAAAGCAATGGCAAACTAATGAACGTATAAGTGGTGCCTAGAAAATCAACGACTCATTTGCTGTGGTTGATGGCTACGTCCTTTAGGATATGCCACGATTTTCATTTTCACCTGAGTTCTGACCTCCGACCTCCCTGAACTGACTTGATCCAGTTGTCAACAATCAATAATTGTCAGCCGCCATCACCACAATGCTACTTTAACTCCGTCGATACCATTAACCACTAAAGTGGCCTAGAAATCTGCGTCGATCACGCATTTAGCCAATATGGTAGCTTTTCACAGATCAACAAATAAACAGTGTACATGTATTAAGAGCTTCCGAAAAAATAAATAGACAAACACAGGATTCGAACCACTTACCCTCATTTCCTACGTCTTACCTGTGTTTGTCTATTTGTTTTTTCGTACCTATATACTGTTTATTTGTTGATCATATTCTTTGCTTCCGCTGCTTCCTCTGGAGTTCTTCGATAAAAAAAAAACTCCTTGTTCTCATCTTTTCACAGATATAGCGTCAGTGTTCTCATCTTTTCACAGATATAGCGTCAGTGTTCTCATCTTTTCACGGATATAGCGTCAGTGTTCTCATCTTTTCACAGATATAGCGTCAGTGTTCTCATCTTTTCACGGATATAGCGTCAGTGTTCTCATCTTTTCACAGATATAGCGTCATTTTACTATTTACGTAACCTTTCAAGATTTGAACATAGCTAAACCATGGCCTCCGGTAACATTAGGTCGAAAAGCTCAGGTAAACATTTTCACAGGTGTCACGTGACCCTCACATTTCAATATTGTTAGATTGAAAGAAATTCATTTTAAAAACGTCACAACATGCAAGAACTTAGTTATATTATGTTACAAATTAAATTTAACGTTATGAAATAACAATATTATTAACACTTGTCATCAATAAATAACCATAAACTCAAAGAATTGAGTAAAATTGCAATCAAGTTTACAGTGTTCTATCAAACATATATAAAAATCCACCCCATCAAACAGAAATTTCCGATTGTAGGCTAAGCTATTCGGCCTTCTGTTACCGAGGGCTGCGGTTAAACATAGCAATATATACAGTGGCGGCTCGTGATTTATTTTTGTTGGTGGGGCTAGACAGAAATTTTCGGAAATATCATGGTTTCGGTTAGGTTATATTTGAATGTATCAAATAATAAATACACGTTACACTTTATTTGTGGTGGGGCCCGTCCCCACTGGCCCTTAATGACGAGCCGCCACTGAATATATATATATATATATATCATGTTGAATTTCTTTGCTTCTGTCAACATGTAAATGATGTTTGTTAAGTTGATCTCATATTGTAAAGAAAATATATACTAGAGAACATATTGCTCTGCTGCAGCTATACTACATCTGGACGTTTCAATTCCACACGTTCGGATTGTGCTCAACATTATTGAAACGGAATTTGACTTCACATTTCAATGCCTTCTCTTCTTCTTCTTCTTCTTCTTCTTCTTCATCTTTCAACTCCCATTGGAGCACAGGTCTTCAGCAAACATCTTCTAGCTCTTCCTCTCTCCTGCCATCCCTTCCAATTCTTTTCATATTTTACCTATCCTTTTAATATCAGCCTCTAGCTCTTTTCTAGCTCTAGGTTTGTCTGTCTAGGCCTTCTCTTACTCCTCTTTCTCTGCGGGTTCCAAAACAGTGCTTGTCTTGCAATCTTTCTGGTCGGTTTTCTTAATGTATGTTCTACCCATCGCCAGCATCTCTTCCATAGCTCCTTCTCCACTGGTATCTGCTTAGTTCTTTCTCTCAGTTCCTTGTTTGTAATATTTTCATAGTTTTAAATATATATATCATCTCAGTTCCTCTATTCTACGTAAACATCCATTTATGAAGGTCTGTACTTTTCTGTTGGTTTTGTTTGTTTCCGAGCCATAGAACAGCACTGACTTCACATTTGTTGTCTTCCATGTTTCCGAGCCATCAGAACAGAACTGACTTCACATTTGTTGTCTTCCATTTTTCCCGAGCCATAGAACAGCACTGACTTCACATTTGTTGTCTTCCATGTTTCCGAGCCATAGAACAGCACTGACTTCACATTTGATTGAAAGATTCTCAGCTTTGTGTTTGTTTTGATCTCCTTTGACTTCCATATCTTACTCAATGCAATAAAGTTTCCCTTGCTTTTTGTATTCTTATCTTGACATCTTTGTTTGTTCCTCCTTCTGTGTCTATGTTGCTACCAAGGTATGTGTATGATTCTACATCTTGTAGAGCTGTTTCTCTCCAGTATATTTTGGCTTTACATTTACTGCATTATTCTCATGACTTTGGTCTTTCCCTCATGTATTGACAAACCTACTACTCTCTATCAAATAGATTTAAATTACTGTAAGGGTCACATGTTGGAGGTTGAGCACAGATGATCAATACTGATACGCTGACTACTGTCATCTCACTCACGGTGTTAACCCTATCCCATATTTGTTTATAAATAAATATTACACTGTGATGTTAACATATCGACCTTCATCTTTCTCCTCTTCGAACGCTCCATATCGACCATTTATTAAACCACTCTGTGATTTGTATGTGATCTGAGCCTAAGAGCGATTGTACGTTGTGAAAGTTATGCACCTAAACGTAGGCCAGAACATACGATTTCTGTGACGCTTTTTATTTGAGGCCGCTCAACTTGTACAGAACAGAGTGTTTCAGGTCTGCTGTCATGGAAGCTTATTTCCAGAAGGGACAAGCTACTTGATACGATGAGTTCCCTAGCCCCTACCTCAGTCGCCTCTTACGACATGCCTTGTAGGTTGCAGTGTTACTATTCTTTGCTCCCATGAGAGCCCCGAAACACACGGTCGCCATGACATATATGGAACATCTTGTATGCAGATTTAAAGGGCTATTGTTTTCCAGGATTGAGCTTTACAATTATCTCCGTACAACAACATACGCATGAGGCTGTTATCATCATTGTATTGAATGAACGGCTATTAATATGTAGCAGTGATGTGAGCTTCATGAATACAACATATACAATGCATACCCTAAAGTTCTAGAATGTAAATAAATAATATTAAATAGTTACAATAAATAATTCAATGTTTGTTTACAACTAAAATATTATTTAGTACACTAAAAAAACAGCACACAAAAATCTTCCGAATAAAGCCTGCTAAACTGCATAGTGCATGACAGACTGAAACATAGACTCAGAGCACATCATGTAGTCTGTCCATCAGCATATAGCTTTTCATGAGCAGGACTTTGTAACCCATCAGTTCTTCGGAATATCTTTCATATGCCAGATGTTCCCTATGCAGCCGTCATGCTTAAACCATCCAATTCATGGTCTCCTGGTCTTCCTAAGGTTTCTCCTGTTTGCTGGGATGCCCGTTCTATGATGGTCTTCTCAACCCGTCGTGTCTCTGTACATGTCGAAAATACTTCAATTTTCTCTTTCTTATTTGTAGCATCAGCCAGTTTTCTTTGATTTTGAGTTCTTTCTGGATAGATCTATTTGTTCTCTTCTCTGTCCATGATAAACGGAGGTCTGAATAGATCTATTTGTTCTCTTCTCTGTCCATGATATACGGAGGTCTGGATAGATCTATTTGTTCTCTTCTCTGTCCATGATATACGGAGGTCTGGATAGATCTATTTGTTCTCTCTCTGTCCACTGATATATGGAGAACTCTTGTGTAGCACTTATATGTTACTTATATATTTTTCCACTGCTTTATTAAATGTCCATACTTCACACCCATTCACTGTTGTACTGGGAATATGCATACTCTTACATTCTGATCTTTGTTTTCTTATCAGCTTCATTCCATATTGTGTTTAATTATTTAATGTTTTGTAAAGCCATGTTTGTTCTTCTACTAATTTACTTCCTCCCATTTCCATCTGTTGTTAGCAGTGAACCAAGATATTCAAAACTGTTCACATTTCCATCTGTTGTTAGCAGTGAACCAAGATATTCAAAACTGTTCACATTTCCATCTGTTGTTAGCAGTGAACCAAGATATTCAAAACTGTTCACATTTCCATCTGTTGTTAGTAGTGAATCAAGATATTCAAAACTGTTCACATTTTCTACTTTCTCTCCGTTGATAAAAATATCATTTGTCATGTTCGTTTTATCTGTTGTCATTATTTTTGTTTTTGCCACATTGAGATATAGATTTGTTTTTGCTTTTCTTTTGAACTTCCATTCCTAGTTTCTTAATTTCTTTTTGTGATGTTGACATTAACACTGTAACGTATGTATATCTTAGTTCATGTATAACATATACCATTGAAAAGAAACATGGCTTTATGAACGAAATTTACAGGGCAAGCTATGGGAAACTCACAAGGAACTCCAACTGACATGCAGCTTCATGGAGACAACAAATCTTACAGTATAGACTCAGTATAGACTCAGTATAGACTCAGTATAGACTCAGTATAGACTCAGTATAGACTCAGTATAGACTCAGTATAGACAAAACCTATCTCAACAAAAAAGAAGAAACATAACAAAGAAAAGTTGCAATAGTACAAATTAAATCAGAAAGCAATTAGCTTAAATTTTGCAGTACAAGTATGTGACCATGAATACTAAAAGAGCATTGTACAGAACAATCTTTCTCCCAACATTTTGCTATCAGTGCCAAACTTGGATGCTGACATCAAACGATAGAAGAAAACTAGTCATCACAGGGATGAAGTGACTGCGCCGAATGTTGGGAGTATCAAGAAGAGACCGGTTTAGAAATGAAGACATCAGGAAGTGGGGATACCATGAAAGATAAACTACGAAACGAGGAAATCAGAAGCAGAGTAGACATACCTTCATGCACCGAATACATTGAAAGATAACAAAGGCAGAGGTTCGGACATTTAATGAGAATGAAATACAACCAACCAAAAATAACAGCATACAATAAAAAGAGATCGGGTACTAGTGCTAAGGGAAGACCAAGAAAAAGATGGATAGACAATACCAAGACCACACTAAATAAACACGAATATAACACAACATGGAGGAACTCATCTGGCCTTGGAACGTAAATTAAAGCTCCCATCCCTAAGCTTAAAGACAAGAGTGCACAACCAACTCCATCATCCACCTGGGGGCAGACAATATACAATAGATAGACATCATGAAAAATGTGGCAGACAATAGACAATAGATAGAAATCATGAAAAATGTGGGTACAACATCACAACTGAAATTCATCAACAAATAAGAAATTTAATGATTCAGACACGGCGTACGCAAATTAACAAAAGACAATACCCCTCAATTGGCAATACTATTCAAATGACAAAGATCAGTTCATAAGGCCCTTATGTGGGCATTTATGTCAAGGCCTTTATATCAAGGCCTTTATGTAATCATAAGATAAAGGGCCCTCCACGTACTAGACGGATCACAGAAATAAGAAAGAAAGGGAAAGACGCCATATGCGGAAGCTCGCACACAAGAACTGATTCTATAAATGTTCTTATTTTCTTGACGTTGTGAGCCTAAACAAGATTAGAGAAAGCAAATAGTTTATAAACTGTTCTTCCAGAACAATCACACACAAAAAAGTACAATACACATAAAATATGACATACCTTTACACCTGTCTATTAAATGTGACTACAGATGTCTTCCAGGTGTACTTCTTAGAGAACGAAAGAACACTATTGTATGTTGGGTGTTCTCGCTCTGGTTGACATGTTGGGTAGAACTTTTATTATTGGAAAATGTTGTATTCTGGCTTCAGTCAACAAATAAGTTAATATTTACTACAGACAAATATTCGATCATGACTATTAAAAAACATGTGTCTAGATGTCCAGGTAAGGTGGTTGAGAGTACGTTACGTTTCCTGTCCAGATCTGCTGGTGGGAATCCCAGGCAGTTAAGACTGGTGCTTGCCTGCCGTGCGGTAGTACTGACGTCACTAGAAATGGTTTTTTTTAAGATTTTGAGGAAGACTAAGCGGGTACTAACAAATACAGATCATTGTGTTCCATATTTGTGTGTGCTGGGTTGAAGGGAAAATGTGTCAAGAAAACCGCCTTGAATTGATAATTCAATAAACTATTCAAGTTAGGGAACAAGAAACGCCTCTACGCTTGGAGGGTTAAAAGTTCTAATCATACAACAGAATGGGGGAAGAGCATGAATGAGATTTGCTATAGGGTAGGACTGTCACGGGTGACTGAAGAATACACAAGGCTGGAGTTGGTAGGGTTTGCTAGAAGATACAGTGCGTAGAGAGAAGTGTACGTCTGTATAAAGAGATTAGTTTTGTACAGAGATAAAACAAGGAAATGGTGTGTGTGTGAGAAGAGGGTTGAGAAAACGATGAGAATCGGGCTGTTAACGGAAGTTGTGTGTTTTCATGAGGGTAATAACGTATATGCACTGAAACTAGGTCAAAAGTAGGAATGTTGTTCACACAATCATCAGCTAGTTGCTGTCTCCACATATTAGGTGGGCTGTAATGTCTCTCCAACAAGTTTGTACATCACTGACTGACACTCAGAATTTTGAAAGTCCAATTCCTGAAGCTTCCCACTCAACTTGGGATCTGTATGTCGAAGCGGTTAGGATGTAGATCTGGTATCCTGTAGATTTTTCTTTCTTCAATCCTATTTTGCCTGACAGCGTCAGGATAAGAAGGGATTTCTAGAACGAGCCCTTCTGTGCGCTTCATAAATAGTGTCTTTCGTCACTTTTGTTATCTATGTGGTCCATCTTTTGCGTGGCCGACCTTTTGTTTTGTATCCATTGTATCGGAGTAACATTGCTCCTTGAGGTGCACTGTCTGTTGGTAATCTGCATATGTGGCCGAACCATTTAAATTGTTGTTTCTTGATAAAGTTCAGTACAGATATTGAAGATTAGTTCTGTAGATCCTGGGTTCGAATCTGGACCAAGTCGCATTAGTAATTTTTCGTCAGATCCCTAGATTGTTGCTAGGGCTACGGGGTTCGTGCTTTGTTTTAAGAAGACATAATTTACAAGCTGTAGAGAGACATAATTTACAAGCTGTAGAGAGACATAATTTACAAGCTGTAGAGAGACATAATTTACAAGCTGTAGAGAGACATAATTTACAAGCTGTAGAGACACATAATTTACAAGCTGTAGAGACACAGAATTTACAAGCTGTAGAGACAGAATTTACAAGCTGTAGAGAGACATAATTTACAAGCTGTAGAGAGACATAATTTACAAGCTGTAGAGACACATAATTTACAAGCTGTAGAGACACATAATTTACAAGCTGTAGAGACACAGAATTTACAAGCTGTAGAGAGACATAATTTACAAGCTGTAGAGACAGAATTTACAAGCTGTAGAGAGACAGAATTTACAAGCTGTAGAGACACAGAATTTACAAGCTGTAGAGAGACATAATTTACAAGCTGTAGAGACACAGAATTTACAAGCTGTAGAGACATAATTTACAAGCTGTAGAGAGACATAATTTACAAGCTGTAGAGACATAATTTACAAGCTGTAGAGAGACATAATTTACAAGCTGTAGAGAGACATAATTTACAAGCTGTAGAGACACAGAATTTACAAGCTGTAGAGATAGAATTTACAAGCTGTAGAGACACAGAATTTACAAGCTGTAGAGATAGAATTTACAAGCTGTAGAGACACAGAATTTACAAGCTGTAGAGAGACATAATTTACAAGCTGTAGAGACACAGAATTTACAAGCTGTAGAGAGACATAATTTACAAGCTGTAGAGAGACAGAATTTACAAGCTGTAGAGAGACATAATTTACAAGCTGTAGAGAGACAGAATTTACAAGCTGTAGAGAGACATAATTTACAAGCTGTAGAGACACATAATTTACAAGCTGTAGAAAAGAAAACTAAACATGGACAATGAGCAAAGCACAGTCACAACAAATAATCACATGTGATATGCGTTGCCTACGAAAAGTTACCAACAACACTAGAAAAGACAGAGTCACCAACATCAGCATAAAAAAGAAAGTTGGCACAGAACCTTGCTTGAATTACATAGAGAAACAAAGAATGAAGTGGTTTTTGCCACTTAATAAGAATGCATCCATACTCCACAGTATACAGAGTTTTCCACAACAGAATATCAGGAAAGAAGGGGAGAGGAAGACCACGAAAAAGATGGTTAGATGGGGTAGCAGAATCCTGTAAAAGAGCAAACATAGCAATCACCCAAGCTACTAGAATAGGGCAAGACAAACACAGAAAACCACGACACTGGGCAACAACCCGGTAGCAGTGTGACGA
This sequence comes from Arion vulgaris, assembly GCA_020796225.1. Taxonomy (NCBI): domain Eukaryota; kingdom Metazoa; phylum Mollusca; class Gastropoda; order Stylommatophora; family Arionidae; genus Arion; species Arion vulgaris. The sequence goes on from CM036774.1 coordinate 670,420, forward strand.
CAAAAGAAGCAGAAAGAAGAGAGACAGAATTTACAAACAGTAAAAAAAAACAGAATTTACAAACAGTAAAAAAAAACAGAATTTACAAACAGTAAAAAATACAGAATTTACAAACAGTAAAAAAACAAGAATTTACAAACAGTAAAAAATACAGAATTTACAAACAGTAAAAAACAGAATTTACAAACAGTAAAAAATACAGAATTTACAAACAGTAAAAAACAGAATTTACAAACAGTAAAAAATACAGAATTTACAGACAGTAAAATACAGAATTTACAAACAGTAAAAAATACAGAATTTACAAACAGTAAAATACAGAATTTACAAACAGTAAAAAATACAGAATTTACAAACAGTAAAAAACAGAATTTACAAACAGTAAAAAATACAGAATTTACAAACAGTAAAAAACAGAATTTACAAACAGTAAAAAATACAGAATTTACAAACAGTAAAAAATACAGAATTTACAAACAGTAAAAAAACAAGAATTTACAAACAGTAAAAAATACAGAATTTACAAACAGTAAAAAAACAAGAATTTACAAACAGTAAAAAATACAGAATTTACAAACAGTAAAAAAAACCAGAATTTACAAACAGTAAAAAATACAGAATTTACAAACAGTAAAAAAACAAGAATTTACAAACAGTAAAAAATACAGAATTTACAAACAGTAAAATACAGAATTTACAAACAGTAAAAAATACAGAATTTACAAACAGTAAAAAATACAGAATTTACAAACAGTAAAATACAGAATTTACAAACAGTAAAAAATACAGAATTTACAAACAGTAAAAAACAGAATTTACAAACAGTAATAAGACAGCATTTACGAGTGTGGATTGTATGATCAAAGACTTAAAGAAAGCATTTCCATTTTTCATGAATTATTTATAATACATTTCTTATCAATAATGACAAATGCTAAAACAAATATGATAAATGCTAAAACAAATATGATAAATGCTAAAACAAATATGATAAATGCTAAAACAAATATGATAAATGCTAAAACAAATATGATAAATGTTAAAACACATATCACAAATAATATTTTGATTAAAGAAATGAAAAATATGTGTTGACAGTTTTGAACATATCGTTTCACTTCTAACATAAGATGAATATCAAAAGACAAATATACAGGGTCTTACAACAACTTGAACAACTAAAAATGTTATCCACTTGTACTGACAGGAAAACAAAGATCAGATGACTAAGAGCATGTATAATCCGAGTAGCAACGTATGGATGTGAAACATGGACATTTAATAAAGCAGTGGAAAAACATATATGCTTTTGAATAAAAGTGTTACAGAAGAGTCTTTCGTATATCGTGGATAGAGAAGAAAACAAATAGATCTATCCAGAAAGAACTCAAAATCAAAGGAAACTGGTTAATTCTACAATATAGAATGAAAAAATGTCTGTGTTTTGGACATATAAAGCTTCATGAAGTGTTGGAGAAGGCCACTAATAAATGATACATAACTGCATAGAGAAGAGGCAGACCCTCAGATCAGATAGATTGAGGATGGAACTGATGATTTGAACATGACGGCTGCAGAGGCAAGCAACTGTCCTATGAGAGAGAGAGAGAGAGAGAGAGAGAGAGAGAGAGATTCCAAAGGATGTCAAAGCTCTGCTCAGGACAAGCTATTTGATGATGATAATATTGTATAAATGTATTTATTTCACAATTTATAGCAACAATAAACGCTTGAAAGGTTTCGTATAAAGAGGAAGACAGTTTGCTATAGTAGCTACTGTAGCGGCTCGTGATGTTTTTGATGCATATTGCTATAGTTCTCTTGTAGTTTAGGGTATGTAAAGAGTTAATGCCAATAACAATATCTATAACATGTTATAATTCATACACAAATAGGATCGAGTACAACTATTGCAAAAAATATCAATCCAAACTGGTCACAAGAGACAATGCCAGTCGCCATCTTCTGTCAGGCAAACCACGCCTCCCTCTTCAAAGTTCAATATGATCATTCAGTAACACTTCCAGCTCCATGGTAGATGAGTACACCCCCAACAGGTACCAGGAGACCTCCGAATACACACAGTATAAATGAGTATCCAATAATTTGTTCATCTGGTGCGTGAATCCCTGCTCCCCAAATGGTAACGCTTATGAAAGTAGACCCAACTGTAACAAAGAATATTGAGTTTAATTGAGACTATAAATAGTTCCGGGAAATTTATCTATCTATTTATAGTTGAAGGAATAATTTAAAACGATATGATTAGACACAAATAAAAGACAATGAAAATAAACATTGAAATCGTGACCAGACGTCCAAGTTTGATCGGGACGGTACGCCCGTCTGCCCGGCGTGTTCCTAGCGCGTTGGACTACGGGTGACTATCCCTCTGTGTGTGTGGTTCAATTCCGCGGATGGCAGAAAAAGCCACAGATTCCCTAGATTTACGATGTCCATGGCACCGAGCCAAACAGCTGAAAAGCTCAAGTGCTTCTGGATCGGAAAAAAACACAAAAAAGGGGACGGTACAAGGATGTTTTGTCCCAGTGTCCCGAAAAGCTTCTGAGAACGTAAAAAGATCCAGAATTTTTTTATTTTTAAATTAATACATTTTTTTTATAAAGTATAATGTTCTGGTCCAGTTTGTATCTCTAATGTATGTTGGGGTTTTTTGTCTCCAAAATCCGGTCACTCTGAACCTAGTTACATGTTGCAAGGACCCACGCCGGTGCTACGGAGTTCATACACTGCAGCTGAGATCTTCTTGTGTAAGATAGAGATCGGAGAACACATGGTTACTCACCGAAGTGCAATGATACCGGTCGTATCTTCTTGTGTAAGAAAGAGATCGGAGCACACATGGTTACTCACTGAAGTGCAATGATACCGGTCGTATCAATCAATCAATGCAACGTGTCATTTGTTTAAATCTGAGTTTTAGATGCTAGACAACACGTGTTATATTTGTTTAAATCTGAGGTTTGGATGCTAGACAACACGTGTTATATTTGTTTAAATCTGAGTTTTAGATGCTAGACAATACGTGTTATATTTGTTTAAATCTGAGTTTTGGATGCTAGACAACACGTGTTATATTTGTTTAAATCTGAGTTTTGGATGCTAGACAACACGTGTTATATTTGTTTAAATCTGAGTTTTGGATGCTAGACAACACGTGTTATATTTGTTTAAATCTGAGTTTTGGATGCTAGACAATACGTGTTATATTTGTTTAAATCTGAGTTTTAGATGCTAGACAATACGTGTTATATTTGTTTAAATCTGAGTTTTAGATGCTAGACAATACGTGTTATATTTGTTTAAATCTGAGTTTTGGATGCTAGACAATACGTGTTATATTTGTTTAAATCTGAGTTTTGGATGCTAGACAACACGTGTTATATTTGTTTAAATCTGAGTTTTGGATGCTAGACAACACGTGTTATATTTGTTTAAATCTGAGTTTTGGATGCTAGACAATACGTGTTATATTTGTTTAAATCTGAGTTTTAGATGCTAGACAATACGTGTTATATTTGTTTAAATCTGAGTTTTAGATGCTAGACAATACGTGTTATATTTGTTTAAATCTGAGTTTTAGATGCTAGACAATATGTGTTATATTTGTTTAAATCTGAGTTTTGGATGCTAGACAATACGTGTTATATTTGTTTAAATCTGAGTTTTAGATGCTAGACAATACGTGTTATATTTGTTTAAATCTGAGTTTTAGATGCTAGACAACACGTGTTATATTTGTTTAAATCTGAGTTTTAGATGCTAGACATCACGTGTTATATTTGTTTAAATCTGAGTTTTAGATGCTAGACAACACGTGTTATATTTGTTTAAATCTGAGTTTTAGATGCTAGACAACACGTGTTATATTTGTTTAAATGTTATTAAAATGTTGCTATCGTCTTCATGGAATCCTAGGAATTATACATTTCTCTTTTTTTCTATAATATTTTGAGGGGAGCACCTCGCTTTCTTGCAGACCCAGAAACCTCCAACAGCTCCAGGCGTGTAGTACTATGCTTAGTGCTGCAGAAACCTTCCAACAACTCCAGGCGTGTAGTGCTATGCTTAGTGCTGCAGAAACCTCCAACAGTTCCAGGCGTGTAGTGCTATGCTTAGTGCTGCAGAAACCTTCCAACAACTCCAGGCGTGTAGTGCTATGCTTAGTGCTGCGGAGTCTCCTACTCAGGTAGGGATCATTGGTCATCACTGCAGTATTCTCCCATTTCTAGCTCGGTTGGAGTTCTAAAAACATCACTTATTGATTACGATGGGCATGTACCTATAGTCCAGAGAGCAAGTTCTGCAAGTGCCCTAGAACAACCCCTCATTGACCACTTTTTGTGACCTATGTGAGATTTTCACCAGATAGATTACTGAGCGGCAAGATCAGTTTCAGTCACACAAACAACGCTGATATAAGTTGATTGTAATGATGGTCCGATACTTACATGAGCTTAGACTGGCTACCAAAACTGTACGACTGATCACGAAACTCTGGGAGTTCTCTAGAATCGTCAGGAGAAAGTGAACCAAACCAAGAGCCAGAGCAGCTACAGCGGCCAACATCCCAATCACAGAAAAGGCATCACAGGCTCGAAGTTTTTCTGTATTGGAAAAAACAGATGGGTCATCTGACAGGTAGATCGTATGAAGGTAGATTATGCAACAGGTAGATTATGCAACAGGTAGCCACTAACGTGACAGGTATATAATGCAACAGGTTGGTATTGTAACATGTAGATCTTGCAACAGGTAGACCATGTAACAGGTAGATTGTACGACAGGTAAGCTATGTCCCCAGTTTGCGCCGACTGATCATCTCCTTGCATGAGGACATTAAAACCAGCAAACAGTTCGATGGCAGTCCATCTGATAGCTTGGAGTATAAGAGTGGAGTCAAACAGGGTTGCGTCTTTGCCACTACTCTCTTTAGCATCTTCTTCGCAGTTTTTTATACCATGTATTGGGGGGAAGAGACTAACAGTGATATTTTCATCCATATTAGATTTGATGGTTTACTTTTCAACCTGGCTCGCTTAAGTGCCAAGACAGAAATCATTCACAATGAACTCCTTTTCGCTGATGATGCTGACTTTTCCACGACGATGCTGACTTTTCGCTGACGACGATGCTTTCACTGACGATGCTGCTTTCACGACGATGCTGTCTTTTGCTGATGATGCTGACCTAGTTACAGACAATGAGACTATCTTGCAATCTTTAATCAGCATTTTGTGCCAGATCGAGAATGAATAAGACAAGCGGATAATGAAATGTACATATACAAATGGGACAATGTTAGAATGGACATGACAAGTGAAAATAATGAGAATGGACATAGACAAGTGGGGAACAATGTGAGAATGTACATAGACAAATGGATGGCTGTAGATAATGAAATAGACAAATGAGATGCAAGTGATGAGATGAAATAGACAAAGATGGCACTAGTAGATAATGAACATAGAGGAGAAATGTGAGAATGACATAGACAAAGTGGATGGCCTGTAGATAATGAACATAGACAAAGAGAGATAGTCAGAGAATGGAGATCGACAAATATTGCACAAAGAGACACTAGAAAGATAATATTAACGTTTAGATAAGAAAGTTGAGAAGAGAGTCTTACCTGTTTTGATGGAAGCCGGAATGTTAAAACAACCACGTTCGTTGCAACTCTCCCAGAGTCCAGTATGAACAATATTTGTGAAACCACTGACTGACCACTCGGGCGTGGCCACGGCGATGATGTGCAAGAGTAGACCAATGAACAGGCACATTAACCCGAGCAGGGACTTGATGGTCAATCCCCCAGGGAGGGCCATCCCTTTCTGTACACGGAGAAGATAAATATATATGTATGAATTAACTGCAGATGGTGTTTGATGATGTGCCATCATCTCTTATTGTTAAAAGTGTGTCATACTTACTTCATCTCAGTGGAGGCTCGTGCTAAGTTTTGTTGGTGGGGCCAGACATATTTTTGTGTGGAAAATCATGGTATTGGGTCAGGTTATAATTTAATTTATACACGTTACACATTATTTCTGGTGGGGCTCGGCCCTACTGGCCCTTAATGACGAGCCGCCACTGCTTCCCCTACATTTACTATATTGCATGGGCGTTCGCGGCAATGGGAGAGCGGGAAGGCTTGCATCAACAGCATGGATCGTCGGGGAGTTGAGGATGAATACGGGGGATGTTCATTGCCCTCTTCACGACTACCTGTTGGATGCGGACAGTAAAATTAATATGAAATGTATCCAGCGATTTAATGAGTTAGAATTACCCGTTGTACAAGTAGAATTGTGTGATTGAGAGGGCAGAGGAGGAGGTGTTTAACCAGAGTGCCACAGAAACTTTAGTATGTTTACCCGTTGACATCTGTAGGGGAAGACTGTGCACATATAGGTCTGACCGGAATGCGAAGACGACGGTTCACTAACTCATAACCAATACAATCCCTACGTTCATATATATCGACACTATTTGATGCATTTGCTTTGTTGCTACTTGAGGATGTCAATGATTTAGTGGTGGTCGTTATCATTGCAGTTTGAAAACCACTGAGTTAGCACCTACACATCAGTTGTTGAACACATCAGTTGTTGAACACACCCTGCAGCAACATTCAAAACAAATTTATGACTTGATCAAGTCTTTTTTAGAATGTAAATATTCATAATTTATTTTCTCATTCATGGCATCCGCTTTATGTTGCTACTTCCGGTATGACGTCATCAGTTGTCATGCCTGGCAAACAAAACCTAACGCTGATGGTGGACATTGACTCTCAGTTACACCCCATCACAACCCCTCACACATCGATTCAACTACTTGTGTATGTGTGTGCGTGTGTGTGTGCTAGTATACTTGAAGTTACCAAGTTAAAGAAGAACCTGTATCCGAGGTGATGTCGCGGTTCACATCCCTCATGAAGGGCAGTTAATCACATAATTTAAATATTGTTATAAATCAGATCATGATGATAGACATCTTAAGTGAGTTCTTATCCTGACGCTGTGAGACAAATGACTAGAAATGAAAGAGTTATCCTGGCTGTGAGACAAACGTGACAGAAATGAAAGAGTCTATGTGACGCTGTAGACAACGTGACTAGAAGAAGTGTTCTATCGACGCTGTAGACAAAACGACTAGAGAAAGAAGTGAGTTCTATCGTGACGCTGACAAACGCGAGAAATGAAATGTTATCTACCTGTAGACAAACCGTGATCCTAGAGGATATGAATAAGTGAGTTCTTATCTGACCTGTGAGACAAAACGTACTAGAGAAATGAAGAATGAGTTCTTATCCGTGACGCTGTGAGACAAAACGTGACTAGAGAAATGAAGAAGTGAGTTCTTATCCTGACGCTGTGAGACAAAACGTGACTAGAGAAATGAAGAAGTGAGTTCTTATCCTGACGCTGTGAGACAAAACATGACTAGAGAAATGAAGAAGTGAGTTCTTATCATGACGCTGTGAGACAAAACGTGACTAGAGAAATGAAGAAGTAGTTCTTATCTGACGCTATGAGACAAAACATGACTAGAGAAATGAAGAAGTGAGTTCTTATCATGACGCTGTGAGACAAAACGTGACTAGAGAAATGAAAAAAAAGTAGTGAGACTTAAACACAACATCATCCACAAGTTGGAGGAGACATTCCAAATAAATTGTTCATGAAGAATCCAGCAAATTTTCTGGCCAAGTACAACAGCAAATGAAGTTATTTTCGAATGAACTGTGTATCGTTGGAGATCATCAATAATCCCCTTGAGACGATTAGGCCAGTTTACTAGCCCGTCTATATATAGCTGCAAAGACAGTTAGGCCAATTATCTGGCCCATGTTACGAATGATCTGAATGGCTAGTTATTAAAGACGAAGCGAAGCGATTAGTCATCTTCTTGCGTTCCGCGGATTAGTCATCTAAGTCGTATGCCAGTAAGGTAATTTGCTAAACCAGTTCTCCGATGGACTGCGGATGGGAAGAGAAGATCCAGGCGTCCAAAGAAAATATGAAGAAGACCGGTGGAAAAGTTGAAAGATTGTGATCTGAAGTGAGAAACAATTAGTAGAAATATGGCAGAAAGGCAACAATTAGTAGAAAGATGGCAGAAAGGCAACAATTAGTAGAAAGATGGCAGAAAGGCAACAATTAGTAGAAAGATGGCAGAAAGGCAACAATTAGTAGAAAGATGTGAAACCAGTCATGCAATTTATAAAAGAACAACAGATTAAATGGTTTGGACACCTGACAAAAATGCCCTGGTATCGCCTACCACAGACAGCCACACAGAAAAAGTATAATGAGTACAAAGCAAGAGGAAGATCACGCAAAAGATGGAGCGATGGCATCAAGAACAGCCTTATGAAAATGAATATCAGCTTACAAAGTGCCTTAAAACAAGCAGACACAAGATCACTACGTCGTCAACTCCCCCACCCCAAAAACCCCACTTCTATAAAGAAGTAATGATGGAAGAGAAGAAGAAGATATATAAGATTGCAATAAATGAAATATTTCTTCTTCGGCGATCTTTGGTCATGCGTTTAATTTTCTGTGGACCACAAACTGGGCAGTCAGTTTCAGGACTGTCAGGCTTCCTTCTTCGGCCATGGGCTTAATTTTCTGTGGACCACAAACTGGGCAGTCAGTTTCAGGACTGTCAGGCTTCCTTCTTCGGCCATGGGCTTAATTTACTGTGGACCACAAACTGGGCAGTCAGTTTCAGGACTGTCAGGCTTCCTTCTTCGGCCATGGGCTTAATTTACTGTGGACCACAAACTGGGCAGTCAGCTTCAGGTTTGTCAGGTTTCCACAAAGCTTAGTTTTCAGGTCGACTAGATGTGGTCACAGTTTGCTTCTAAGCTCCCACAGGAGAGGACAGTCTTGCAGGACATGGTCGGGTGTTTGTTCCGCCTGTTGACACTGACAGAGAGTTGTTTCACTTACTCCTAGGAATATTTTATTGTTGATATTGTCTATTCAAGATTAGTCTGTGAATGCAGTATCATCTTAGTTGCAACTTATCTTCGCTGGTGTAACCAAATGTCAATACACAATTACTATAAAGGACGAAAAACTATTGAAAATGTTACAAGTTGTAAATATCTCAGTTTTGTAACTATCAACATTGAAGGCGGTATCTTCCACTAACCAGGGCTGTGAGATGTCACTCTTGAGCAGTCGAAGGCAATATCAAGAAAATGAGAAGAAGGCAACAATTAGTAGAAAGATGGCAGAAAGGCAACAATTAGTAGAAAGATGGCAGAAAGGCAACAATTAGTAGAAAGATGGCAGAAAGGCAACAATTAGTAGAAAGATGGCAGAAAGGCAACAATTAGTAGAAAGATGGCAGAAAGGCAACAATTAGTAGAAAGATGGCAGAAAGGCAACAATTAGTAGAAAGATGGCAGAAAGGCAACAATTAGTAGAAAGATGGCAGAAAGGCAACAATTAGTAGAAAGATGGCAGAAGCACAATTGTGAAGAGGCAGAAGGCAACAATTAGTAGAAAGATGGCAGAAAGGCAACAATTAGTAGAAAGATGGCAGAAAGGCAACAATTAGTAGAAAGATGGCAGAAAGGCAACAATTAGTAGAAAGATGGCAGAAAGGCAACAATTAGTAGAAAGATAGCAGAAAGGCAACAATTAGTAGAAAGATGGCAGAAAGGCAACAATTGAGATCTTTTGTTGAAGCCGTAATGTTAAACGGGACATTGGGTTAATATAGATAATATATATTTATAAGACTATAGATAGCGAAATCAGCAATCGTTGCACAAAAGCTAACCAGGTACTGGGACAGTTAACACCACTGTTGTCACATACAGAGATACCGCTACAGTACAACAGTTAACACCACTGTTGTCACATACAGAACACCAGGTACTGAATTAACACCTGTTGTCACATACAGAGATACCGCTAACGGATGGAGCAAATCTCATAAGAACGATTTTCTGGCCAACACTATGTTACCAGTGTCAAACATGGCCAATAACAGCAGCTAATGAGCGGGAAATCATAACGACAGATATGAGGTGTCTTAGAAGAGCTGCAGGTGTGACAATAAGAGAAAAATTAGAAATGAAGAAATCAGAAGAAGACTGGATGTGAAACCAGTCATGCAATTTATAAAAGAACAACAGATTAAATGGTTTGGACACCTGACAAAAATGCCCTGGTATCGCCTACCACAGACAGCCACACAGAAAAAGTATAATGAGTACAAGGCAAGAGAAAGACCACGCAAAAGATGGAGAAACAGCATCAAGAACAGCCTTTAGAAAATGAATATCACCTTACAAAGTGCCTTAAAACAAGCACACACAAGATCACTACGTCGTCAACTCCCCCACCCCAAAAACCCCACTTCTATAAAGAAGTAAATGATGGAAGAGAAGAAGAAGATATATAAGATTGCAATAAATGAAATATTTCTTCTTCAGGCGATCTCTGCCATGGCTTGTGACAAACTGGGAGTCAGCTTCAGGTCTGTCATTCTTGGCATGGGCAATTTACGACACAAACTGGGCAGTCAGCTTCAGGACTGTCAGGCTTCCTTCTTCGGCCATGGGCTTAATTTACTGTGGACCACAAACTGGGCAGTCAGCTTCAGGTTTGTCAGGTTTCCACAAAGCTTAGTTTTCAGGTCGACTAGATGTGGTCACAGTTTGCTTCTAAGCTCCCACAGGAGAGGACAGTCTTGCAGGACATGGTCGGGTGTTTGTTCCGCCTGTTGACACTGACAGAGAGTTGTTTCACTTACTCCTAGGAATATTTTATTGTTGATATTGTCTATTCAAGATTAATCTGTGAATGCAGTATCATCTTAGTTGCAACTTATCTTCGCTGGTGTAACATAATGTCAATACACAATTACTATAAAGGACGAAAAACTATTGAAAATGTTACAAGTTGTGAATATCTCAGTTTTGTAACTATCAACATTGAAGGCGGTATCTTCCACTAACCAGGGCTGTGAGATGTCACTCTTGAGCAGTCGAAGGCAATATCAAGAAAATGAGAAGAAGACTACTCATGGCCATTCAGGGAATAATTAATTTCTAGAAATTATGGTATAGCACAAGAAGAAGAAGAAGATGTATAACCTTGAACATTCAGTACCTCTACGCCAGTGTGGTGCCGGGGCCCGTAAGGGGAAAAAAAATAGTACCGCTGTGACCTACAAGGCATGTCGTAAGAGGCGATTGATGTAGGATTTTTTTGATCTATCCTAGTAAATGAAAAGCAGCGCCGAAATCGGATGTGCTGGCCTACTTGTAGGCGCATAACTGGCACACGGTAAATCGCTCTTAGGCTCAGATCACATACAAATCACACAGAGTGGTTGACAAGTGGTCGATATGGAGCGCTCGAAGAACTCCATATTAACCTATCTTATCGTAGTTGGAGTGTCTGGCCGAATAGATTAGACACAGGTTCTCATTTGAGAGACGCGGGTTCAATCTCCGGTAAGGCTAGTGAGTTTTTTCTGTCGGGGGTATAAAGAAATAATCCTAACATGGACAGTTTCACGGTGACTAGACTAGCAATGCGATCATTTCATTCCGCAAGCTCATGTTCCCCCTTGTCCCACATCGCCCTAACAAACGGTATTACAGACAACAACGATTGTTTATTTTTTGTTAATCATGATTTTAAGATTTGTGTTTCCCGCCTGCCCAGCGTGTTCGTAGCGCGTTGGACTGCGGATGACTAGCCCTCTGTGAGTGCGGGTTCAATTCCGAGGGCTGGCAGAAAAGTCACAGGTTCCCCAGATTTACGGTGTTCGTGGCACCGAACCGAAGGGTTACGATGTCCATGGCACCGAGCCGAAAAGCTGAAAGCTCAAGTGCTTCTGGATCGGTAAAAAAAAAATTAATAAAAAAGATTGGTGTATTTTGATGATCCTCCCGGCTATGTCGGCGGGTGTCTAACCAAACGGACAGACTGAAGGTAGAATGCAATATCACAGAGAGTGGAGCAGAATAGAACATCACAGAATCACCGGTGAGTGGTAAACTCTCTGGCTGGCAACCAAACCATCACCCAGCTATTGGGCAGATAACACTTCTCTCTCTCTCTCTCTCTCCGAGCTAACGGCTGACTGCAAGCAGAACAGACGTCGACAGCATCCAGTCTATTTTCGTGCAATCTATCTTAGCCTTGGAGAGGAAGAACAGCTTACACCTGCCTGGTTGACGAGTGTACGTAGCCGTGACAGAATGTAACCTGTGAAATGTATGACCTCAGAAGATGGATGTTAAATAAACGATGTGAGGAGACACCTGTGTTGTGTGACTACATAAAAACTGAGTACATTAGTCAAACAGGAAGTGGTTATGTTTCTCACACTTATGTCAATGTATTTTTTTAATTATTATTTAGAACATCAGAACTTGAGTGAAATTATGGAACTCTCTCACTCTCTCTCTCTTTATTGTGAAATTATGAAACTAATAAACTTTGAATAATAAATAGGACTATCATCACTGCACTTTGGCGAATAATCATGTGTGCACCAGTCTCTTTCTTACACAGAAAGATCTCAGCTGCAGCGTACGAACTACACAGCGCCGGAGAGGGTGCTCTCGATGTCATTTTGAAGATGGTGAAGATATTTTTAGGAATATTTTATAAAGACTTTTGCCTGGACAGCGGCAGTAAAATACAGAAAGTACCAACAGCGCAATAGAGCCCGTTCTAGAAATATCTTCTTATCCTGACGATCTTTCAAAATTAACATCGTCCATATTGTCCAGCACTCACTATTGTATAATAACACTCCCAGGACACTGCTTCTTCCAGCACTCACTACTGTATAATAACACTCCCAGGACACTGCTTCTACCAGTACTCACTACTGTATAACAACACTCCCAGGACACTGCTCCTTCCAGCACTCACTACTGTATAACAACACTCCCAGGACACTGCTTCTACCAGTACTCACTACTGTATAACAACACTCCCAGGACACTGCTTCTTCCAGCACTCACTACTGTATAATAACACTCCCAGGACACTGCTTCTACCAGTACTCACTACTGTATAATAACACTCCCAGGACACTGCTTCTTCCAGCACTCACTACAACAACACTCCCAGGACACTGCTTCTTCCTGCACTCACTACTGTATAATAACACTCCCAGGACACTGCTTCTTCCAGCACTTACTACTGTATAACAACACTCCCAGGACACTGCTTCTTCCAGCACTCACTACTGTATAACAACACTCCCAGGACACTGCTAAAATATATATTTCAAGTTTTCTTCTAAGATTTCACTCCTTGATTCTTCATGTTTCCCAGATTTTATTGAACAATGTAACAAAAAAAGTGAGTATAACCTGAATTAAATAACACGATTTGTTAACCATAATTACTGCAACTTACAAATGATATATGTGAGGCGCTGGCAGTGTGTGAAAGGGACTCGGGCCCAGCTTGATAGACTCAGCAATGGCTTACTGTTTCTGCGGTTGAAACATCTGTTTGGCAGGTTACAGTAATTCTCTCTGCTGTCCAAAAGAACTGTGTCAGCAAAAATGACTAAGTAATATCTATCTAAATTATTTGAGGAATTATGTAAGAGAACGTGACACATTTGTGACAAGAATTCTCTGACAAACGTGACACATCTGTGACAAGAATTATGTGACAAAACGTGACAAATTTGTGACAAGAATTATGTGACAAAACGTGACAAATTTGTGACAAGATTTCTGTGACAAAACGTGACCAATTTGTGACAAGAATTATGTGACAAAACGTGACATATTTGTGACAAAAATTATGTGACAAAACGTGACACATTTGTGATAATATTTATGTGACAAAACGTGACAAATTTGTGACAATAATTATGTGACAAAACGTGACAAATTTGTGACAATAATTATGTGACAAAACGTGACAAATTTGTGACAAGAATTTTAATTTACGAGATAGAATGAGATACGTTTTCTTAACAATTATGAAAACTTCAGCTTAGTTCTGAAGTACGTTCTCTATGACACACGGCTGTAAAATTAACACACGCAGCTGTAATATTAACACGCACAGCTGTAATATTAACACACACGGCTGCAATATTAACACACACGGCTGTAATATTAACACGCGCAGCTGTAATATTAACATGCGCAGCTGTAATATTAACACACTCGGCTGCAATATTAACACACACGACTGTAATATTAACACACACACCTGCAATATTAATACACGCAGCTGTAATATTAACACACACAACTGTAATATTAACACACACAACTGTAATATTAACACGCACGGCTGTAATATTAACACACGTAGCTCTAATATTAATACACACGGCTGTAATATTAACACACTCGGCTGTAATATTAACACACGCTGCAATATTACACGGCTGTAATATTAACACACACGGCTGTAATATACACAGCTAATATTACACAACTGTAATATTAACACACTAATATTAACACACGGCTGTAATATTAACACACGAGCTGTAATATTAATACACACGGCTGTAATATTAACACACGCTGTAATATTAACACACAGCTAATATTAACACACACTGTAATATTAACACACACGGCTGTAATATTACACACACGCTGTAATATTAACACACAGGCTGTAATATTACACACACGACTGTAATATTAACACACGAGCTCTAATATTAACACCACGGCGTAATATTACACACGCTGTAATATTAACACACTGTAATATTACACACGACTGTAATATTAACACACACGGCTGTAATATTAACAGGCAATTACACACGGCTGTAATATTAAACACACGGCTGTAATATTAACACACGTATACGGCTGTAATAGATAAGTCTGGAGTAGAAAATGTCTACTATCAAGTGCTCGTGATAATTATACGAACATAATTGTTGTATGTAAGGCACACCTTGTTGCTCTGTCAGGAAGGCACAACTTGTCAGGTGAATCTATCACCTGTAGTCCTTAGTAGGTAAGAATAAAACAATGTCAGGACTCAGATAATTGTGCGTCACAAAATACACCTGAAGATGTGTTTTTACAGGTAGATCTGAACGGACAGAGGGGAAGTCAAGACAGGGGAGGTAGATGTGGAGGTACTGTCTCTGGACACGAAGCAAAGGGAGGTAGATGTGGAGGTACTGTCTCTGGACACGAAGCAAAGGGAGGTAGATGGGAGGTACTGTCTCTGGACAGAAGCAAAGGGAGGTAGATGTGGAGGTACTGTCTCTGGACACGAAGCAAAGGGAGGTAGATGTGGAGGTACTGTCTCTGGACACGAAGCAAAGGGAGGTAGATGTGGAGGTACTGTCTCTGGACACGAAGCAAAGGGAGGTAGATGTGGAGGTACTGTCTCTGGACACGAAGCAAAGGGAGGTAGATGTGGAGGTACTGTCTCTGGACACGAAGCAAAGGGAGGTAGATGTGGAGGTACTGTCTCTGGACACGAAGCAAAGGGAGGTAGCTGTGGAGGTACTGTCTCTGGACACGAAGCAAAGGGAGGTAGATGTGGAGGTACTGTCTCTGGACACGAAGCAAAGGGAGGTAGATGTGGAGGTACTGTCTCTGGACACGAAGCAAAGGGAGGTAGATGTGGAGGTACTGTCTCTGGACACGAAGCAAAGGGAGGTAGATGTGGAGGTACTGTCTCTGGACACGAAGCAAAGGGAGGTAGCTGTGGAGGTACTGTCTCTGGACACGAAGCAAAGGGAGGTAGATGTGGAGGTACTGTCTCTGGACACGAAGCAAAGGGAGGTAGATGTGGAGGTACTGTCTCTGGACACGAAGCAAAGGGAGGTAGATGTGGAGGTACTGTCTCTGGACACGAAGCAAAGGGAGGTAGATGTGGAGGTACTGTCTCTGGACACGAAGCAAAGGGAGGTAGATGTGGAGGTACTGTCTCTGGACACGAAGCAAAGGGAGGTAGATGTGGAGGTACTGTCTCTGGACACGAAGCAAAGGGAGGTAGATGTGGAGGTACTGTCTCTGGACACGAAGCAAAGGGAGGTAGCTGTGGAGGTACTGTCTCTGGACACGAAGCAAAGGGAGGTAGATGTGGAGGTACTGTCTCTGGACACGAAGCAAAGGGAGGTAGATGTGGAGGTACTGTCTCTGGACACGAAGCAAAGGGAGGTAGATGTGGAGGTACTGTCTCTGGACACGAAGCAAAGGGAGGTAGATGTGGAGGTACTGTCTCTGGACACAGCAAGGAAGCTGAGGACGTCTCTGACACGAAGCAGGGAGGTAGATGTGGAGGTACTGTCTCTGGACACGAAGCAAAGGGAGGTAGATGTGGAGGTACTGTCTCTGGACACGAAGCAAAGGGAGGTAGATGTGGAGGTACTGTCTCTGGACACGAAGCAAAGGGAGGTAGCTGTGGAGGTACTGTCTCTGGACACGAAGCAAAGGGAGGTAGATGTGGAGGTACTGTCTCTGGACACGAAGCAAAGGGAGGTAGATGTGGAGGTACTGTCTCTGGACACGAAGCAAAGGGAGGTAGATGTGGAGGTACTGTCTCTGGACACGAAGCAAAGGGAGGTAGATGTGGAGGTACTGTCTCTGGACACGAAGCAAAGGGAGGTAGCTGTGGAGGTACTGTCTCTGGACACGAAGCAAAGGGAGGTAGATGTGGAGGTACTGTCTCTGGACACGAAGCAAAGGGAGGTAGATGTGGAGGTACTGTCTCTGGACACGAAGCAAAGGGAGGTAGATGTGGAGGTACTGTCTCTGGACACGAGGCAAGGGGAAGTTGAGATATGCAAGTATATGTGAGGGCAACCATAAATTGACTTGTCTTTGAAATGAAAATTATGGATATCCTTTACTGGACTTTGCCATCAACCACAATAAACAAGTTGTTGGTTTTATAGGCTACACTTAAACGTTCAGTAGTTTTTCCATTATTTTTTTACGGTAATATATATTTTTACCGTTCCTAAAATTCCACGCCGAAGAAATTTGCTTCAAACTGCCAACCTGGAGTTTGAACCAGGTACGCTTGGGTTGTGTTCGAGTTAACTACCGCTAGGCCACAACTGCCCACCTACACTTGTCTATAGAGGACAATAGTTCTCTGAAATGCCAACGTAAAACTGACTTGTTTATAGTTTTCTGAGAGGCCTTCTTAACATTGACTTGTTTATACAGGGTGTTCAAGATTAAAGCAGCCCCATTGACAAATCGAAAGTTGACAGATAATCTATCGCGTTATGTTTATGTACTATTTAAACCGGTTCTGACTAGCTCGTTTTACGTCACATTTGTTCATCGCCCTTCCCGCACTACAATTACATACCGTCACATAACCTTGACCTATACTACGTCATAACTGAACCTTCTCATTTTCATACATATATGCCAGATTGACTCCATTCACAGGCTGCTATTATCTTGAACACCCTGTAGTTTTCTGAGAGGTCTTCTTAAAATTGACTTGTTTATAGAAGCCAATAGTTCTCTATGTGTAATACACATACGTACACGTACACACTAACACACACACTCTGACACATACACAGACATACACGCACTCTCCCACACACGTATTTATCTTGGACACACACTGACCACAGACAACTCTAGACAACTCTAGATAACCCATAATTTTTTACCTGAGTCCGAAGGCCCATAAGTTTATAGTTGGCTCTGCACCGACACACACAAAACTACAAACATAATATAACCACTGTCACAGAAAGACGTCAAACATGAAATCTATCTTGGACATAGATCAAAATTTCAAACAAACTTCTCAGAATTTCAAATCATCAAATAGTTTTATTGATTCTCTGAACCTGACAGTCAAATATTTGATGTTTGTAAACAAACTAACAAACAGATAAGCAATCAGAAATTATTGTCAGATCGTCTGCTCCGTGGAGTAACAAGACAAGATGGCAGATGTTCATTATGAAACCGGTATAACTCTGATGTTTGGTGAGTCATCACAGGCAAACTGGGTTGACATTACACCAACTAATATGGGTTCACCGTTAGATGGAGCATTGCAGTAGACAGGTGATCCACTGTCTCCCTGGGGAAGATATATGGGAAAGATATTAAGTTACATATCTGGGGAGAGTTATTGGTTATTGGTTACTAAACTGACGTCATTGCACTCCGGGCAGACCCATAGGTGCTCAGTCTCCACCAACAGATATCGAAGAGTATGCATACTGATGGTTCCTGTGGCTCACTGATTAAACACACCTCTCACTCTGCCTCTCAGGCATCCAGTTCGACTTGAACAACGGGTAACTCCAAACTGCTTAAATCGCTTGATCGATTCAACATCGATTTTAGTGTCCTCATCCAACAGAGAGTCTCGAAGAGACCGAAGAATATCCCCTTATCCATCTTCAACTCTCCAACAATCGATGTTGTTGATGCAAGCCTGTCCGCTCTCTCATTACCGTAAACACCCGCATGCCCAGGGCAGTATATCCACGTAAGCCGCTGGAGGTTAGAAACTTCTATAGACGACATCCACTCATACCGAAACCTGCCCTTCTGGATCTTGTGAAGCATCGACTGAGAGTCAGATACAACAACTGCCCCAGTAAATGAAGTCCCAGAAATCCAATGGAGGGCAGCAGTAACGGCCTCAACCTCCATCCTCATACCAGAAGTAGTTGTCCTGTATGCCCCACTTCGCTCTGCAACAACCTTACCATGTACATTAGCCAAGAAAACCCAGCCTGAATTCTCTGAGAAGTGTTATCAACATACAAGGTGGCACAGATGAAGATGTTAGGGTTAGAATACAAAAGGCAAGAACAGCATTTGCCATTCTGAAGAACATATGGAGTTCAAGAATGATCAGGAATAAAACTAAGATAATGATATTTAACTCAAATGTCAAGTCTGTCCTTCTGTATGGAGCGGAGACATGGAGAACGACTAAGGTGAACACCAAAAAGTTGCAGACATTCATTAATAGATGCCTACGCAGGATACTCCATCTGCGATGGTATGACAGGATTACAAGCTGGGAACTATGGGATAGATAGAGACAACGGCAAGTGGAACAAGAGATAAAGGAAAGAAAGGTGGCGATGAATAGGACACACACTTAGTAGACCACCGGTCAGCAACACGAGACAAGCTCTTCGATGGAACCCCCCAGGGTAATAGAAGTAAGGAGAACGAGGAACACATAGAGGCGGGAGTTGGAGACAGAATGAAAGAAAATGGGGAAAGAGTGGAGAGAGCAGGAAAACATGGCCATGAATAGAAGGGCAAATACGATCTTGGTTGAGTACCTATGCCTCCCTAGAGACGAAGAGTGAAGAAGAAGAAGAAGAAGAAGAAGAAGAAAGATGTTAAAAAGATTACTAATGGTTGAAGCAATCTTTTCAAAATAATCTGGGACATGGGTCTGCGGTCAAACTGAACAAACAGGAAATTACATACTTTAACAAACTGTCTCTCTCTTTCCCTCTCTCTCTCTCACTTACCTGCGCTTAGATTCAGTCCTAAACACGACGCACACGCAAGCTCTCTCTCTCTTTTTTGTCTCTCTATCTGTCTCTCCTTGTTTCCCTCTCTCTCTCTTTTCCACCCAACACACGACGCACATTTTAGCTCTCTTTCTCTCTTTGTCTCTCTATCTCACTCTCTCTTGTCCCCCCCTCTCTCTCTCTTTCTCTCTCTCTTTTATCTCTCCCTCTTTCTCTTTTTCTATCTCAATTTTTTCCCTCTCTCTTCCGCCCCACACACTTCTCACACTTGAGCTCTCACGGATATGTCTATTATTCCCACACCACACTCAAATATCGCTATCTATGATCTACTCACTGAACAGAATACGTTAGTGCCTTTGACAGAACTGAAACACATTGTGTTCGCTGACCCAAACGTTTCAGCAACGCCAGTACAACCTCCTTGATTCAACGCCACTGGAACTTCGTACAGTCCACTCTCAAGAAGATCTGAATAGAGGGGAGTAGTGGGGGGAAAGAGAAAAGCGAAAATAAAAGAGAAAGTGAGGGATCATTCGGTTAGAACTACTGGTTAAAAAATTGTCAAACACGTCTTCATACAGATAACACTAGATGTCAAACACGTCATGATACAGATGACACTAGATGTCAAACATGTCATGATACAGATGACACTAGATGTCTAACACGTCATGATACAAATGATACTAGATGTCAAACACGTCATGATACATATGTCACTAGATGTCAAACACGTCATGATACAGATGACACTAGATGTCTAACACGTCATGATACAGATGTCACTAGATGTCTAACACGTCATGAAACAGATGTCACTATATGTCAAACACGTCATGATACAGATGTCAGTAAATGTCAAACACGTCTTGATACAGATGTGACTAGATGTCAAACATGTCTTGATACAGATGTCACTAGATGTCTAACACGTCATGATAAAGATGGTATAGATTCAAACAGTCTGATACATATGTCACTAGATGTCAAACATGTCATGATACAGATGACACTAGATGTCAGACACGTCATGATACAAATGATACTAGATGTCAAACACGTCATGATACAGATGTCATTAGATGTCAAACACGTCTTGATACAGATGTGACTAGATGTCAAACATGTCTTGATACAGATGTCACTAGATGTCTAACACGTCATGAAACAGATGTCACTAGATGTCAAACACGTCATGATATGATGGTACGATGTCAACCGTCATGATACAGATGGCACTAGATGTCAAACACGTCATGATACAGATGACACTAGATGTCAAACACGTCATGATACAGATGACACTAGATGTCAAACATGTCATGATACAAATGATACTAGATGTCAAACACGTCATGATACAGATGTCATTAGATGTCAAACACGTCATGATATAGATGGTACTAGATGTCAAACACGTCATGATACAGATGTCACTAGATGTCAAACACGTCATGATACAGATGGTACTGGATGTCAGACACGTCATGATACAAATGTCACCAGATGTCTAACACGTCATGATACAGATGTCATTATATGTCAAACACGTCTTGATACAGATGTCACTAGATGTCAAACACGTCACGATACATATGATACTAGATGTCAAACACCATTTATTGGTGAAAAATATTCATAATATTGATATTCCTTATTGTTAAACTTGTTGCAAAATATAACTTTGATTTAACATTTTGTGTTGATTTTAAAATGAATTCGTCTATATACACCAATACTGGAATGAGAGGTCACGTTACCGGTTGTGGTCTAATTTCAGTCCACAAAGAAAGAGTCCACAGGCCTATAAGTTTATTGTTGGCTGTGATTAAACCCAGGTCTCTCGAATGGGAGCCTCGCGCTAATATATTCAGCCAGACCCTCCTCTGCTTTACCGAGACCCCAAAAATGGTTATTCGACACAAAATTCGAATATTTTGAATTGAATTTATGTCCTATTTTCCCATTGCAGGTTTATGTACAAATTCAGATGCAGTTTCTTAATCGCCTGCCCAGCGTGTTCGTAGCTCGTTGGACTGCGGGTGACTGATGAGTGTAAGTTCAAATCCTCTGTGAGTGCAGGTTCAAATCCGCGGGTTGGCAGAAAAGCCACAGGTTCCCCAGATCCACGGTGTTCGTGGCACCGAACCGAAGGTTACGATGTCCATGGCACCGAGCCGAAGAGCTGAAAGCTCATGTGCTTCTGGATCGAAATAAAAATAAAAAATGATTAACCGATTTTTATGAGTAATATACCATTTTGTGGATAACTTACTTTTCTTTGAAATAAATGTAACAAAGATACACAGTGGCGCTTCCAGCGACTTATGAGAGCCAATATGCTAAATCAGTGGCGGATCGTGATAATTTTTGTTGGTGGGACCAGACAAACATTTTCGGAAAAATCATTCTTTAGGATTAGGTTATATTTTAATTTATAAAATAATAAATACACGTTACACATTACTTTTGGTGGGGCCGGCCCCATAGGCCCTTAATGACGAGCCACCAATAAGCTAAATTATTATTCATATTTGTACCTATGTTCATTGCTCCATAGCTGACAGTCTTGCAATTGTTGAAGTCCACTTTACCGGTCATGGTTGCACTGTTATACGGGCAAGCATCTTTCTGACAACCAAGGTCACCAATCAACCTGGCGTATCGGCTGTTTATATCGATGTATGCCAACCCATTAGGTCCTGTGGTAAATAAAAAATAATTGTCTGATGTGTGGTTGTGTGGTTTAGACTGTCCGATGTGTGGTTGTGTGGTACAGATTGTCTGATGTGTGGGTGTGTGGTACAGACTGTCTGATGTGGTGTGTGGTAAGACTGTCGATGTGGTTGTGTGGTATAGACTGCTGATGAGTGGTTGTGTGGTATAGACTGTCCGATGTGTGGTTGTGTGGTACAGACTGTCTGATGTGTGGTTGTGTGGTATAGACTGTCCGATGTGTGATTGTGTGGTATAGACTGTCCGATGTGTGGTTGTGTGGTATAGATTGTCCGATGTGTGATTGTGTGGTATAGACTGTCCGATGTGTGGTTGTGTGGTATAGATTGTCCGATGTGTGGTTGTGTGGTATAGACTGTCCGATGTGTGGTTGTGTGGTATAGATTGTCCGATGTGTGGTTGTGTGGTATAGATTGTCCGATGTGTGACTGTGTGGTATAGACTGTCCGATGTGTGGTTGTGTGGTATAGATTGTCCGATGTGTGGTTGTGTGGTATAGACTGTCCGATGTGTGGTTGTGTGGTATAGATTGTCCGATGTGTGGTTGTGTGGTATAGATTGTCCGATGTGTGACTGTGTGGTATAGACTGTCCGATGTGTGGTTGTGTGGTATAGATTGTCCGATGTGTGGTTGTGTGGTAAGACTGTCCGATTTTGGTTGTGTGGTATAGATTGTCCGATGTGTGGTTGTGGGGCTGTGATGTATAGGTTGTCCGATGTGTGGTTGTGGGGCTGTGATGTATAGGTTGTCCGATGTGTGGTTGTGGGGCTGTGATGTATAGGTTGTCCGATGTGTGGTTGTGTGGCTGTGATGTATAGGTTGTCCGATGTGTGGTTGTGGGGCTGTGATGTATAGGTTGTCCGATGTGTGGTTGTGGGGCTGTGAATATAGGTTGTCCGATGTGTGGTTGTGGGGCTGTGATGTATAAGTTGTCCGATGTGTGGTTGTGTGGCTGTGATGTATAGGTTGTCCGATATGTGGTTGTGTAGAGCAAGGAGAAACAAGGAGAGGGTGAAGTACTTGTTAAATAATAGACTCTCCCGATGACTCACCACTAATTAGATTAAACAATGGTTGCGTTACCGGATATCTCTGCTGACCAATATGTATCTCCATTCTGTGGAAGACAAATCTCATTTTACAATATGTATCTCCATTCTGTGGAAGACAAATCTCATGTTACAATATGTATCTCCATTCTGTGGAAGACAAATCTCATGTTACAATATGTATCTCCATTCTGTGGAAGACAAATCTCATTTTACAATATGTATCTCCATTCTGTGGAAGACAAATCTCATTTTACAATATGTATGAAACAGTCATTAACATTAACACAATGGGACAGCTATCAGTCATCCTCATCATCATCAGGTGCTGTGCCGGACGGCGTAGACGATCATGGATCTCCACAAATCTCTGTACCTGGTGTTTGCTATCATCTCAGATGTTGACGCCGCCCGACTGGTTACCAGGGCTGAAAGTGGGGTGTAAAGAATAGAACCACTGTTACCTGCCACGCATGTGTTAAGAGGCGACTAGGGAGGTTAAGCGTGGGGCTAGCTACCCCACACCGTAAAAACACTAGATGACTACAGAACGGAGAGCGAACCGAATAAACGCTGGCTGAAACCGGACACATCGCCGAAGGATAAGCACCAGAGCTCCAAATGGTGCTGAAGATGTGACGTAAAACACACCAATGTTAAGGCTGCATGAATCAGATTTCCACATGAATAGGATTTATGGGGAGATCTGGTACATCGGTCTGGGCGGCGATCGCGAGAGAGAGAGAGAGATGTTGACGCTCTTCCGTGCCATGAAGTCAGGCTGTCTAATATTGTCTCTCTCTGTCTTCCTCTGTCTCCTCTCCCCTCGATTTTACCGGTTGTTACAATGTGTTCTAAATCTGACTTTCTCATCACATGCCCGAAAAATGATGACTGCCTCTTTCTTATATTTATGATAAGTTTTCTCTGTGTCTTGACCTCAATAAACACCTCCACATTGGTCATTTTAGCTGTCCATATGATTCTCATCATTCTTCTGTAAAATCAGATCTCTGTTGTCTACCGTCCATGACTCACATCCGTATGTCAGTATTAGTTCTATGTAGCACTGAAAAACTCTCATTCTGACCGCAAATTGACAATGACTTTTTTCATATAATGTTTCTCATTTTCTGGAACATTGATTTGGTCTGTCTTATTCTGCTTTTTATTTCTGATCTGTCATCTGTCATCTGTCATCTGATTTTACCAAGATTCCGAGGTATTTCAATTGATGTACTTGTTTTAACTTCGTCACACTTGCTGTGATGGTGCATGTTGTCAGAGTTTGCTTTTTTGAGATAATCATAATTTAGAAGAATGAGATAGAGAATAAATGAAAGAAAGAATGATTGAACAAAAGAAATAATTACTGAACAAAAGAAATAATTACTGAACAAAAGATAGAAAAAAAGAATTACTGAACAAAAGAAAGAATGACTGAACAAAAGAAAGAATGACTGAACAAAAGAAAAATTACTGAAGGAAAGGAAGAAGGACTGAACAAAAGAAAGAATTACTGAACAAAAGAAAGAATGACTGAACGAAAGAAAGAATGACTGAACGAAAGGGAGAAGGACTGAACAAAAGAAAGAATGACTGAACAGAAAGAAGAATGACTGAACAAAAGAAATAATTACTGAACAAAGAAGAATTACTGAACAAAGAAAGAATGACTGAACGAAAGGGAGAAGGACTGAACAAAAGAAAGAATTACTGAACAAAAGAAAGAATTACTGAACAAAAGAAAGAATGACTGAACAAAAGAAAGAATGACTGAACAAAAGAAAGAATGACTGAATGAAAGAAAGAATTACTGAACAAAAGAAAGAATGACTGAAAGAAAGAAAGAATGACTGAACGAAAGAAAGAATGACGGAACTAAAGAAAGAATGACTGAACAAAAGAAAGAATGACTGAAAGAAAGAAAGAATGACTGAACGAAAGAAAGAATGACGAAACTAAAGAAAGAATGACTGAACGAAGAAAGAATACTGAAAAAAGAAAGAATACTAAACAAAAGAAAGAATGACTGAAACAAAGAAAGAATGACTGAACAGAAAGAAAAATACTGAACGAAAGAAAAAATGACAAAAGAAAGAATAGAAAAGAAAGAATGACTGAACGAAAGAAAGAATGACTGAAGAAAGAAAGATGAACGAGAACTAAAAAAGAAGAATGACTGAATGAAAGAAAGAATAACTGAACAAAATAAAGATAACTGAACAAAGAAAGAATAACTGAACGAAAGAATATGACTGAAAGAAAGAATAACTGAACGAAAGAAAGAATACTGAACAAAAGAAAGAATGACTGAATGAAAGGGAGAAAACTGAACAAAAGAAAGAATGACTGAACGAAAGAAAGAATAACTGAACAAAAGAAAGAATAACTGAACAAAAGAAAGAATAACTGAACAAAAGAAAGAATAACTGAATGAAAGAAAGAATACTGAACGAAAGGAGAAGGACTGAAAGAAAGAATGACTGAACGAAAGAAAGAATGACTGAACAAAAGAAAGAATGACTGAACAAAAGAAAGAATGACTGAAAGAAAGAAAGAATACTGAACAAAGGAAGAATAACTGAAAGAAAGAATAACTGAACAAAGAAAGAATGAAATGAACAAAAGAAAGAATGACTGAACGAAAGAAAGAATAACTGAACAAAGAAAGAATACTGAACAAAGAAAGAATACTGAACGAAAGGAAAATAACTGAACAAAAGAAAGAATAACTGAACGAAAGAAAGAATACTGAACAAAGAAAGAATAACTGAACTAAAGAAAGAATAACTGAACAAAAGAAAGAATAACTGAACAAAATAAAGAATAACTGAACAAAAGAAAGAATACTGAACGGGAGAAAGAAAGATAATGAACAAAAATAACTGAAAAAGAAAGAATAACTGAATAAAGAAAGAATAACTGAACAAAAGAAAGAATAACTGAATAAAAGAAAGAATAACTGAACAAAGAAAGAATAACTGAACAAAAGAAAGAATGACTGAATGAACAACGAAAAAAAAAGAATAACTGAACAAAAGAAAGAATAACTGAACAAAAGAAAGAATAACTGAACAAAAGGAAGAATAACTGAACAAAAGAAAGAATAACTGAACAAAAGAAAGAATAACTGAACAAAAGAAAGAATGACTGAACAAAAGAAAGAATAACTGAACAAAAGAAAGAATAACTGAACAAAAGAAAGAATAACTGAACAAAAGAAAGAATGACTGAACGAAAGAAAGAATAACTGAACAAAAGAAAGAATAACTGAACAAAAGAAAGAATAACTGAACAAAAGAAAGAATAACTGAACAAAAGAAAGAATAACTGAACAAAAGAAAGAATAACTGAATAAAAGAAAGAATGACTGAACAAAAGAAAGAATAACTGAATGAAAGAAAGAATAACTGAACAAAAGAAAGAATAACTGAACAAAAGAAAGAATACTGAACAAAGAAAGAATAACTGAACAAAAGAAAGAATACTGAACGAAAGAAATACTGAACAAAAGAAAGAATGACTGAACGAAAGAAAGAATGACTGAACAAAAGAAAGAATAACTGAACAAAAGAAAGAATGATAACGAAAGACTAAAAAGAAAGAATAACTGAACAAAAGAAAGAATGACTGAACAGAAAGGAAGAATAACTGAACAAAGAAAGAATGACTGAACGAAAGGAAGAAAACTGAACAAAAGAAAGAATGACTGAACAAAAGAAAGAATACTGAACAAAGAAAGAATAACTGAACAAAAGAAAGAATACTGAACAAAGAAGAATACTGAAAAAGAAAATACTGAACAAAAGAAAGAATACTGAACAAAAGAAAGAATACTGAACAAAAGAAAGAATGACTGAACAA
The DNA here is from genome assembly GCA_020796225.1 of Arion vulgaris. Classification (NCBI taxonomy): domain Eukaryota; kingdom Metazoa; phylum Mollusca; class Gastropoda; order Stylommatophora; family Arionidae; genus Arion; species Arion vulgaris. The sequence goes on from CM036774.1 coordinate 697,588, forward strand.
AGAAAGAATGACTGAACGAAAGGAAGAAAGGACTGAACAAAAGAAAGAATTACTGAACAAAGGGAAAAAATAACTGAACAAAAGAAGAATGACTGAACAGAAAGAAGGACTGAACAAAAGAAAGAATGACTGAACGAAAGAAAGAATAACTGAACAAAAGAAATAATTACTGAACAAAAGAAAGAATAACTGAACAAAAGAAAGAATGACAAAAGAAAGAGAAGGACTGAACAAAAGAAAGAATACTGAACAAAAGAAAGAATAACTGAACAAAAGAAAGAATAACTGAACAAAAGAAAGAATAACTGAACAAAAGAAAGAATAACTGAATGAAAGAAAGAATACTGAACGAAAGAAGAATACTGAAAAAGAAAGAATACTGAACAAAGAAAGAATGACGGAACTAAAGAAAGAATGACTGAACAAAAGAAAGAATGACTGAAAGAAAGAAAGAATGACTGAACGAAAGAAAGAATGACTGAACTAAAGAAAGAATACTGAACTGAAAGAAAGAATACTGAAAAAAGAAAGAATGAACTAACAAAAGAAAGAATAACTGAAACTAAAGAAAGAATACTGAACAGAAAGAAAGAATGACTGAACGAAAGAAAGAATAACGAACAAAAGAAAGAATGACTGAACGAAAGAAAGAATAACTGAACAAAGAAAGAATACTGGAACTAAAGAAAGAATAACTGAAAAAAGAAAGAATAACTGAACAAAAGAAAGAATGACTGAACAAAAGAAGAATAACGAACAGAAAGAATGACTGAACGAAAGAGAAGACTGAACAAAAGAAAGAATGACTGAACAAAAGAAAGAATGACTGAAAGAAAGAAAGAATAACTGAACAAAAGAAAGAATAACTGAACAAAAGAAAGAATTACTGAACAAAAGAAAGAATAACTGAACAAAAGACAGAATAACTGAACAAAAGAAAGAATAACTGAACGAAAGAATGACTGAATGAAAGAAAGAATAACTGAACAAAAGAAAGAATGACTGAACGAAAGAATGACTGAACAAAAGAAAGAATGACTGAACAAAAGAAAGAATAACTGAACAAAAGAAAGAATAACTGAACAAAAGGAAGAATAACTGAAAAAAAAGAAAGAATAACTGAACAAAAGAAAGAATAACTGAACAAAAGAAAGAATGACTGAACAAAAGAAAGAATAACTGAACAAAAGAAAGAATAACTGAACAAAAGAAAGAATAACTGAACAAAAGGAAGAATAACTGAACAAAAGAAAGAATGAACTGAACAAAGAAAGAATAACTGAACAAAAGAAAGAATAACTGAACAAAAGAAAGAATAACTGAACAAAAGAAAGAATAACTGAACAAAAGAAAGAATAACTGAACAAAGGAAAGATGACTGAACGAAAGAAAGAATAAATGAACAAAGGAAAGGACTAACTAAAAGAAAGAATAACTGAACAAAAGAAAGAATAACTGAACAAAAGAAAGAATAACTGACAAAGGAAAGAATAACTGAACAAAAGAAAGAATACTGAACAAAGAAAGAATAACTGAACAAAAGAAAGAATACTGAACAAAAGAAAGAATGACTGAACAAAAGAAAGAATGACTGAATGAAAGAAAGAATAACTGAACAAAAGAAAGAATAACTGACAAAGAAAGAATAACTGAACAAAGAAAGAATACTGAACAAAATAAGAATACTGAACAAAAGAAAGAATAACTGAAAGAAAGAAAGAATAACTGAACAAAAGAAAGAATACGAAACAAAGAAAGAAACTGAACAAAGAAAGAATGACTGAACAGAAAGAAAGAATACTAACAAAGAAAGAATGACTGAACTAAAGAAGAATAACTGAACAAAGAAAGAATACTGAATGAAAGAAAAATACTGAAAAAAGAAAGAATAACTGAACAAAGAAAGAATGACTGAACAAAGAAAGAATACTGGAACAAAAGAAAGAATGACTGAACGAAAGAAAGAATAACTGAACAAAAAAAAGAATAACTGAACAAAAGAAAGAATAACTGAACAAAAGATAACTGAACAAAGAAAGAATAACTGAACAAAAGAAAGAATAACTGAACAAAAGAAAGAATGACTGAAAGAAAGGATAACGAAAAGGAAGAAGTGACTGAATAAAGAAAGAATGACTGAACGAAAGGAAAGAAAGAAAGAAACAAGAAGAAAGAATGACTGAACAAAAGAAAGAATGACTGAACGAAAGAAAGAATAACTGAACAAAAGAAAGAATAACTGAACAAAAGAAAGACTGAACAAAAGAAAGAATACTGAACAAAAGAAAGAATAACTGAACAAAAGAAAGAATAAATGAACAAAGAAAGAACTGAACAAGAATGAGAACAAAAGAAAGAATAACTGAACAAAAGGGAAAAAATAACTGAAAGAAAGAATACTGAACAAAAGAAAGAATAACTGAACAAAAGAAAGAATAACTGAACAAAAGAAAGAATGACTGAACGAAAGAAAGAATAACTGAACAAAAGAAAGAATGACTGAAAGAAAGAAAGAATGACTGAACAAAAGAAGAATACTGAACAAAAGAAAGAATAACTGAACAAAAGAAAGAATAACTGAACAAAAGAAATAATTACTGAACAAAAAAAATATACTGAACAAAAGAAAGAATGACTGAACAGAAAGAAAGAATACTACTGAAGAAGAAAAGAAAGAATAACTGAACAAAAGAAAGAATACTGAACAAAGAAAGAATGACTGAACGAAAGAAAGAATGACTGAACGAAAGGGAGAAGGACTGAACGAAAGAAAGAATGACTGAACGAAAGGAGAAGGACTGAACAAAAGAAAAAATCAGGATTCTGAACAAAAGAAAGAATGACTGAACGAAAGGAGAAGGACTGAACAAAAGAAAGAATTACTGAACAAAAGAAAGAATTACTGAACAAAAGAAAGAATAACTGAACAAAAGAAAGAATGACTGAACAAAAGAAAGAATGACTGAATGAAAGAAAGAATTACTGAACAAAAGGAAGAATGACTGAAAGAAAGAATGACTGAACGAAAGAAAGAATGACGGAACTAAAGAAAGAATGACTGAACAAAAGAAAGAATGACTGAAAGAAAGAAAGAATGACTGAACGAAAGAAAGAATGACGAAACTAAAGAAAGAATGACTGAACGGAAGAAAGAATGACTGAAAGAAAGAAAGAATGACTAAACGAAAGAAAGAATGACGAAACTAAAGAAAGAATGACTGAACGAAAGAAAGAATGACTGAACGAAAGAAAAAATGACGAAAATAAAGAAAGAATGACTGAACGAAAGAAAGAATGACTGAACGAAAGAAAGAATGACGGAACTAAAGAAAGAATGACTGAATGAAAGAAAGAATAACTGAACAAAATAAAGAATAACTGAACAAAAGAAAGAATAACTGAACGAAAGAATGACTGAATGAGAAGAAAAGCAGAAAATAACTGAGAAAATGACTAGAAAGAAAGAATAACTGAACAAAAGAAAGAATACTGAATAAAAGAAAGAATGACTGAATGAAAGAAAGAATAACTGAACAAAAGAAAGAATGACTGAATGAAAGAAGGAATGACTGAACAAAAGAAAGAATGACTGAACAAAAGAAAGAATAACTGAACAAAAGAAAGAATAACTGAACGAAAGAATGACTGAACAAAAGAAAGAATGACTGAACAAAAGAAAGAATGACTGAACAAAAGAAAGAATAACTGAACAAAAGAAAGAATGACTGAACGAAAGAATGACTGAACAAAAGAAAGAATAACTGAACAAAAGAAAGAATAACTGAACAAAAGGAAGAATAACTGAAAAAAAAGAAAGAATAACTGAACAAAAGAAAGAATAACTGAACAAAAGAAAGAATGACTGAACGAAAGAAAGAATAACTGAACAAAAGAAAGAATAACTGAACAAAAGAAAGAATAACTGAACAAAAGGAAGAATAACTGAACAAAAGAAAGAATAACTGAACAAAAGAAAGAATAACTGAACAAAAGAAAGAATAACTGAACAAAAGAAAGAATAACTGAACAAAAGAAAGAATAACTGAACAAAAGAAAGAATAACTGAACAAAAGAAAGAATAACTGAACAAAAGAAAGAATAACTGAACAAAATAAAGAATAACTGAACAAAAGAAAGAATAACTGAACAAAAGAAAGAATAACTGAACAAAAGAAAGAATAACTGAACAAAAGAAAGAATAACTGAACAAAAGAAAGAATAACTGAACAAAAGAAAGAATGACTGAACAAAAGAAAGAATAACTGAAAAAAGAAAGAATAACTGAACAAAGAAGAATAACTGAACAAAAAAGAATAACGAATGAAGACTGAACAAAAGAAAGAATAACTGAACAAAAGAAAGAATAACTGAACAAAAGAAAGAATAACTGAACAAAAGAAAGAATGACTGAACAAAAGAAAGAATAACTGAACAAAAGAAAGAATGACTGAACGAAAGAAAGAATAACTGAACAAAAGAAAGAATAACTGAACAAAAGAAAGAATAACTGAACAAAAGAAAGAATAACTGACAAGACAAAAAGAAAAGAAAGGACTGAACAAAGAAAGAATGATCAAAGGAAGATGAAAAGAAAGAATACTGAACAAAAGAAAGAATGACTGAATGAAAGAAAGAATAACTGAACAAAAGAAAGAATAACTGAACAAAAGAAAGAATTACTGAACAAAAGAAAGAATAACTGAACAAAAGAAAGAATACTGAACAAAGAAAGAATAACTGAACAAAAGAAAGAATGACTGAATGAAAGAAAGAATAACTGAACAAAAGAAAGAATACTGAACAAAGAGACGAAAAGAAAACTGAACAAAAAAGAAAAGAATAAGATGACGAAGAAAGAAAGAATGAACTGAACAAAGGAAGAATGACTGAATGAAAGAAAGAATGACTGAACAAAAGAAAGAATGACTGAACAAAAGAAAGAATAACTGAACAAAAGAAAGAATGACTGAACAAAAGAAAGAATGACTGAACAAAAGAAAGAATAACTGAACAAAAGAAAGAATACTGAACAAAGAAAGAATAACTGAACAAAAGAAAGAATAACTGAACAAAAGAAAGAATAACTGAACAAAAGAAAGAATGACTGAATGAAAGAAAGAAATAACTAGAGAACAAAAAGGAATGACTGAACGAAAGGGAGAAGGACTGAACAAAAGAAAGAATGACTGAACAAAAGAAAGAATGACTGAACGAAAGGGAGAAGGACTGAACGAAAGGGAGAAGGACTGAACAAAAGAAAGAATTACTGAACAAAAGAAAGAATTACTGAACAAAAGAAATAATTACTGAACAAAAGAAAGAATGACTGAACAAAAGAAAGAATGACTGAATGAAAGAAAGAATTACTGAACAAAAGGAAGAATGACTGAAAGAAAGAATGACTGAACGAAAGAAAGAATGACGGAACTAAAGAAAGAATGACTGAACAAAAGAAAGAATGACTGAAAGAAAGAAAGAATGACTGAACGAAAGAAAGAATGACGAAACTAAAGAAAGAATGACTGAACGGAAGAAAGAATGACTGAAAGAAAGAAAGAATGACTAAACGAAAGAAAGAATGACGAAACTAAAGAAAGAATGACTGAACGAAAGAAAGAATGACTGAACGAAAGAAAAAATGACGAAAATAAAGAAAGAATGACTGAACGAAAGAAAGAATGACTGAACGAAAGAAAGAATGACGGAACTAAAGAAAGAATGACTGAATGAAAGAAAGAATAACTGAACAAAATAAAGAATAACTGAACAAAAGAAAGAATAACTGAACGAAAGAATGACTGAATGAAAGAAAGAATAACTGAACGAAAGAAAGAATAACTGAACAAAAGAAAGAATGACTGAATGAAAGAAAGAATAACTGAACAAAAGAAAGAATAACTGAATAAAAGAAAGAATGACTGAATGAAAGAAAGAATAACTGAACAAAAGAAAGAATGACTGAATGAAAGAAAGAATGACTGAACAAAAGAAAGAATGACTGAACAAAAGAAAGAATAACTGAACAAAAGAAAGAATAACTGAACGAAAGAATGACTGAACAAAAGAAAGAATGACTGAACAAAAGAAAGAATAACTGAACAAAAGAAAGAATGACTGAACGAAAGAATGACTGAACAAAAGAAAGAATGACTGAACAAAAGAAAGAATAACTGAACAAAAGAAAGAATAACTGAACAAAAGGAAGAATAACTGAACAAAATAAAGAATAACTGAACAAAAGAAAGAATAACTGAACAAAAGAAAGAATGACTGAACGAAAGAAAGAATAACTGAACAAAAGAAAGAATAACTGAACAAAAGAAAGAATAACTGAACAAAAGGAAGAATAACTGAACAAAAGAAAGAATAACTGAACAAAAGAAAGAATAACTGAACAAAAGAAAGAATAACTGAACAAAAGAAAGAATAACTGAACAAAAGAAAGAATAACTGAACAAAAGAAAGAATAACTGAACAAAAGAAAGAATGACTGAACGAAAGAAAGAATAACTGAACAAAAGAAAGAATAACTGAACAAAAGAAAGAATAACTGAACAAAAGAAAGAATGACTGAACAAAAGAAAGAATAACTGAATAAAAGAAAGAATGACTGAATGAAAAAAAGAATAACTGAACAAAAGAAAGAATGACTGAACGAAAGAAAGAATAACTGAACAAAAGAAAGAATGACTGAACGAAAGAAAGAATAACTGAACAAAAGAAAGAATAACTGAACAAAAGAAAGAATAACTGAACAAAAGAAAGAATGACTGAACGAAAGAAAGAATAACTGAACAAAAGAAAGAATGACTGAACGAAAGAAAGAATGACTGAACAAAAGAAGTATGTATACTCACACATCAGTGGAAGTAGGATCATTAATGTTATCCTCAATCAGTGTTTTACAATATTCTGTGGTGACGAACGTGCTTTTCTTAACCCCATTAATTGTGGCAGGAGCGTAGACAGCGTTGCAGGACGAGATATTTCCATTCAAGCTGGTGATGTTAGCGACTCCAGTAAATGTACACGAATCTGCTACGGCGTCCGAGTTCAGAAGGCGGAACGGTGAGGCACATACTACGGACATAAAGAAAAACATATGATAGCTATCACGTATACAATACAAAATATCCTTACGTGAGGCTGTGAGGCTGTGAGGCTGTGAGGCTGTGAGGCAAAACAGGATTGGAGAAATGTTAAGCGAAAATGATAAAGATATATGATAGAGAGAAAGAGAGAGAGAGAGAAGAGAGAGAAGAGAAATAGAGAGAGCGAGAGAGAGAGAGACGTCGTTACATTAAAAGTTAATTACATATCTTTTACAGGACTTTGCGAATCAACCCCAGCTTTTTAACGCTGTTTGTGATTTTTCTAGGTATTATTACGTCCAGTAGTTTGCCATTGCTTTCTGAACGGGTGGTGCCATCGTAATTTTGTAAAAATCCACGCGAAACAATTTGCAACCAAACTATCCGCAATGTGATTCGAACTCAGAACGTCGGGGTTAATAGACCGAGTCACTACCCCTAAACCACAGACGTCACCTGTCGTTACATTAAACATACAATACCTCAGTGTATGTGAGATCGAGTTCCTAGTTCTATCTGAGACGACGATAAAACGGTGGTCCGGTGTTTAATTTGAGCATGTAAAAAACCCCTTTGGCAGTTCAAAATCGAGAAGAGGAGGCTGGAAAGCCGCTGCCCGGGAGAAATTCATTATAAAAGATTAAAAACAAAATTCCTTCAAAATATCTTCCCCATCTTCAAAATTACATCGGGGTCTCTCGCCGGTGTACTGAGTTGGTGCAATGCAGCTGCGATCTTCCTGTGTAAGAAAGAGATCGGAGCACACATGGTTACTCACCAAAGTGCAATCATGATGGTCCTATCAATCAATCAAGGAAAATAGAGAGAGAGAGAGAGAGAGAGAGAGAAGTTACATAACACATACAAGCATTGTTAACATTATTATTATTATTATTATATTTCTCTCGTACCGTTTTACGTTACATATTGCCTGCAAGCAGTTTCTCTATACCGCTCTATCCTGGACAACACGCTCAATCTCTTCCATAGAATTGAGTTCGATATTTCTCGCTTCTCTCAGCAAAGTTCTTTTCAGGATTTCCATAGAGCTTCCTTTCTTTTGTGAATCTTTTTCCTTCCACTTCAATGCCTGCTTTGTTCATCTTTGATCATTTCTTCTCAGAGTATGTCCAACATATCTCCATCTTATCTTTCTTATAACAGTTGTTACTAGTGGTTGACCAGACATTTCTTCTCAGAGTATGCCCAACATATCTCCATCTTCTCTTTCTTATAACAGTTGTACTAGTGGTTGACCAGACATTTCTTCTCAAGGTATGCCCAACATATCTCCATCTTCTCCTTCTTATAATAGTTGTTACTAGTGGTTGACCAGACATTTCTCTGATTTCATCACTTCTACACTGCGCCTTAGAACCGGACACATGTATACAAAATTCAAGATTGGCAATTCAGCCATGTGTAGATGGGGACAGGAACACCAGACTGCAGAGCACATACTTCAAGACTGCCCCGAATATGATACACTGAGGCAAACTCACTGGCCTAACGAAACAACACTATAGTCTGTCCATTAATTCGTGAGCACGGTTGACATTGATTTTCTCGAAAACTACCTGTTGGATATCAGTGATTTTTGCATGCAGCCTTAGAATATCCATGACGCTAAAATAAAGCTAACCAGTAGTCCATAGCGAATTCCTTTGATCTTTTATGACAATTGCAAATACGGGGGCTCAAATTTTAGATTTTACAGTAATCCCTAGAATTTGTCCATGTCAATTCTATTCATAGGTGTATCTCCATATTAACTTGATAGGTCAAGTAATTAAGTGTGTTGCCCTTTATGTGCAATCGTGAACTTGGATACAATATGCAACAGTTAGTCCTCCCCTTCGGTCACCATTAGACCCCAGGGTGTCTTAACTTCACCACAAATTGAATGATGGTAAACGCATTTGGATATGGAAATGTATACGTTGCTATTTCTCAGTCTGTAATCAAATATGATTTGTATCATCCCGAATCTGACGATTCCATGAGGTTGATAATTGTTACTGGCTGGACAAATTGTAATCCATCTCGGTGCCAGTACTCGTCTTCCTCTCGGAGCACATGTTCAACACACTTTTTCCAGAACTGCATGTCTATCATTGAGAGGGACTCACGTGTCAGAACTTCAACATCACACATTTTAAACGTCCTGTTCTGTTCGGAAACTTGCCCTTTTACTTTAGCCCAGACAAGCTCTATCGGATTGAGTTGAGCATGATATGGAGGTAGTCGCAAAGATGTGTGGCCGTATTCCGCAATGATTTTGTCAATATGAAACACCTTTGTCTTATTTGTCATCCTCACCAGGTGCAACAACTCGGGTTTCAAATATGTATCGTCGAAGCTGACATTTTCCTTAGCAAGCCAAGTCCTAATTTGATCTTTTGTATTTGATGCAGTTGGTACTTTGTCTTCCGCTGATACTGCGTTGTGATAGGATGCATTATCCAATACCAAGCATGATGGTCTGTTTAGAATTGGAAGTAGATCTTTCTCCATCCAGTGCCTGAAAATATGTCCATTCATTTCTGTGTGGTAGTCCCTACCGTCGGTACTTTTGATTGGAAAATAAGTCCAGCGTCATGGACAAGACCTTTTTCACTACTTCCTGCATGTGTTAGTATAATACGCTGGCCTTTGCTGCTTGGTATTTTTCTTTTCTGTTCACCGTCTACTGATTGCCATTCTTTAGCATTGGTGTGGTGAGCATTGACCCAGGATTCGTCCAAATATACAATATCATAGCCTTGCCTCCGCCGCTCACGGATCTGCCTCAGGTATTTACTTCGGGCAGCAATTAAATGTGGCTTTTCACAAATAATATTCCTGCCGCCTATAGTTTTCTGAAGGTGAAGCCGGCGGCTCTTACAATTTTCCATAGAGTACTTTTGGAAATGTCTATGCTGCAATCTGATTGCAGTTTTAATTTCAGTTTCCTGAGAGTAACAAGTTGATTTGTCGCAAACATTTTCAAGAGCTCCCGTCTTATGACATCTATGTCAAAGTCGTCAATTGTTCTTTTCCTTCCTTGCTTGACATTAGTGCACTTTGTGTCCTGTTTAATCCATCGGAAAAGGATTCTCTATTCAGACCAAGCGCCAGTTGCGTTCGTTTCTCAGGGTTATGAATATCGCAATATAGATGACCTCTCTTAGATTATCTACGGAAGTGTTGGTATAGTAAAACTGTAACCTTCTGCATTGTTATAAATGTGCACTTCAGACTCATTATGAATGTGATATCAATGTCAGTTTTGATAAGCCAACAAATATGATACAATAGCTTCATACAAATAGCGAGATACACCTATAACTATACAACGGTATCCCAATTATAACGTCATATGCTTTCCGCTTTCAAAGTCGACTGGGTTAGGTGCACGGGAATTCGTGAAATCGTTGTTTACTCACGATATTTCAATGTTACCATAATGTATTTTTAGAACAACGCGTCTGTGTACCGTAGATCTGTTACTATTGTGTACAATCCGGTGAGGTTGATTTTAATATAACCTGAAGAAGACATATTTCAAACTACATCAAATTTTCTTGGAAAAAATATTTCTCTAGCGTCATGGATATTCTAAGGCTGCTTGCAAAAATCACTGAGATCCAACAGGTAGTTTTCGAGAAAATCAATTTCAAACGTGCTCACGAATTAATGGACAGACTATAGATAGAAAACTACACGGATCTTCTCAAGTGCTTCTGGGTCGAAAAAAAACCCAGAAAAGATCACTTCTACTACATTCGTCCTATGTTATGTTCATTATTTGCCGTAAACATCTATTTTCTAGCTGCCGTTCATTGTTCTGACATTCCAGAATGCAATTTTAGTCTTATCTTTAAGAGCCACACAAGTTCAGTCACGAGTCAGGTTGTTGACTTTCAGCAACAGAGTCTACTAGTAAGATCGTGAAAACATAGTTGCAGTCTACAGGCAGGTAGGATAGAGAGAGAGATAGAGAGAGAGAGAGTTGCAGTCTACAGGCAAGTAGGATAGAGAGAGATAGAGAGAGAGAGAGAGTTGCAGTCTACAGGCAAGTAGGATAGAGAGAGAGAGTTGCAGTCTACAGGCAAGTAGGATAGAGAGAGAGTTGCAGTCTACAGGCAAGTAGGATAGAGAGAGAGAGTTGCAGTCTACAGGCAAGTAGGATAGAGAGAGATAGAGAGAGAGTTGCAGTCTACAGGCAAGTAGGATAGAGAGAGAGAGTTGCAGTCTACAGGCAAGTAGGATAGAGAGAGAGAGAGAGAGAGTTGCAGTCTACAGGCAAGTAGGATAGAGAGAGAGATAGAGAGAGAGAGTTGCAGTCTACAGGCAAGTAGGATAGAGAGAGAGAGTTGCAGTCTACAGGCAAGTAGGATAGAGAGAGAGAGTTGCAGTCTACAGGCAGGTAGGATAGAGAGAGAGAGAGAGAGTTGCAGTCTACAGGCAAGTAGGATAGAGAGAGAGAGAGAGAGAGTTACATTATGGAGACAATGATGAATAGAGGCAGAGAGAGAGAGAGAGAGAGAGAGAAAGAGAGAGAGAGTTACGGTATAGAGACAAGGATCAATAGAGACAGAGAGAGAGAGTTACATTGTAGATACATGATAGGATACAGGCAGAGAGGGAGTAACAGCATAGAGACAAGGATGAATAGAGAATCGAGACTAGAGGCCAGAAGGCAAACGCAGTGACACACCAACTGACACCACTATTAAAACATTCAAGCATTAACATGGCAGTCAAACGACAACTGATAAACTGCATATTTATTCCAACTCTCTGCTATCAGTGCCAAACATGGCCCCTGACTAAGACACAAGAAAGAAAGATTACAACATGTGAAATGGGATGTCTACGAAAAAAGCTGTCAACGTTACAAGGAGAGATAGAGTGAGAAACGAGAATATCAGAAGCATCGTTGGTACTATACCATGCATACAGTACATCAAGAAGCAAAGTATAAAAGAATCTAATGAGAATGGAACCACATTTACTATCATCACGTGTATACACTAATCGACACTCAGGGCGCAGAGCATGAGGCAGGCCAAGAACACGATGGATAGATAACATCTCAGAGTCCCTGCGAAAGCATGGACGGACAACATCAAGAGCAACACACCTGGCACAAGATAGAAAACTAACTCTCCCCACATCTCTTCACGGCAAATGTGGTTAAGATAAAATAAGATAAGATGAATAGCGGCACAGAGAGAGATAGAGAGAGAGAGAGAGAGTTAAATTGGAGATACAAGGATGAATGGAGGCAGAGAGAGAGAGAGAGAAGAGCTAATTGAAGTATAGAGACAAGGATGAATGAAGGCAGATAGCAGAGAGAGAGAGATGCAGAGAGAGAGAGAGGGGCAGAGAGAGAGATGCAGAGAGAGATAAAGAGAGAAGTTACAGTGTACAGAGTCTAGTAAAATTTGAAACGAGACAAACTTGTGAGATCATGCTAAATGTGTGTGATCGTGTGTTATGTAGTGACAGATGGTTTGAAATGATGTCTCTAATAGTTGTAATTGGTTATGATGATGCTGCTGTTGTTGCGATGATGGTGATAGTGATGATGATAGTGATGGTGACGGTGAGAATGAAGCTACTGATCAAGGTCGGGGTGATGTAAATATTGTTAGTGGGTGATTTACAACGGTGCGTCTACTTACGTGATCTGAAGGCTGGTGTCGTTGTTTGTAAAGTTGTAGGCGTTGTTGCAACAGTTGTAGGCGTTGTTGCAACAGTTGTAGGCGTTGTTGCAACAGTTGTAGGCGTTGTTGCAACAGTTGTAGGCGTTGTTGCAACAGTTGTAGGCGTTGTTGCAACAGTTGTAGGCGTTGTTGCAACAGTTGTAGGCGTTGTTGTAACAGTTGTAGGCGTTGTTGTAACAGTTGTAGGCGTTGTTGTAACAGTTGTCGGGGTTGTAGCAGCAGTTGTAGGTGTTGTAGCAGCAACTGTGGGAATGGTTTGGACAGCCGTAGGCTGGACGCTGGCAGCGTATGTTTCACGAAACAGACAGTTCAGCGTAATCACAAACAGCGCTGGTAATACGACCTCTGTACATGCACAAGAATATAAACGTAGTCATGAAATAATTGACATAAACAAAAGACAAGAATATAAACGTAGTCATGAAATAATGACAACAGCTAAACTAGTAGAAGCTGAATGATATAACGTAGTCATGAACATAATTGACATAAACAAAAGACATGAATATAAACGTAGTCATGAAATAATTGTAACACATAAACAGCTGAATAATTGACATACACAGAATATAAACGTAGTCATGAAATAATTGACATAAACAAAGACAGAATATAAACGTAGTCGAAATAATGACATAAACAAAGACATGAATATAAACGTAGTCATGAAATAATTGACATAAACAAAAGACATAAATATAAACGTAGTCATGAAATAATTGACATAAACAAAGCATGAATATAAACGTAGTCGGAAATAAATGACACAGCAGCTCTCTCAATGCCGTACTTCTCCGCATGTCCATTATCAGCCATGTCATCCAGTTTGTCTTGGACGCTAGTGTAAGTGGGCCACCTCTTTCTTCGCAAGTCTGCATACTGGGGGCAGTTCTGTAGGATATAATTCCTATGATTTCTGCTTCCCCGTTTGTGCCGACCTCTTCCCGCAGTAAGTTTTGGCCACCCTCATGATGGTAGGTCTGACACTCTTACTGCGTGGCTAAATCTCAGATGCAGATTGGCGACCGTAGAATCCGTTATCCCATTCCTCATTCTGAGGGTCGTTGCACCATATTATGTGCCTTATGTCTGGTGCATCCGTTTTCTGCAAGCATTTGTTTCGGGTTAGCATTCCCTAGCGGAGACGTGCATCCGATTTCAGCCAAACCTCCTTAGCCGCCTCTTACGACATGTGTGGCAGGTAACAGTGGTTCTATTCTCTACTCCCCAAATTTGAGCCCCGGTAACCACCCGGGCGCAAGGCAACATTCCATTTTAGATCTTCTGAAATATTGACTGAGAGTCCGATACAATAACGGTGCCAGTAACTGGAGTCCAAGAGATACACTGGAGGCCAGCAGTAACGCTAACCTCGCTCAAATTTGGCCTCCATCTGCATACTAGAAGTAGATGTCCTGCATGCTCCGCCATCTCATCTAGCTTTCTATCATATGAAGTAGATGTCCGACCCTGACATGCTCCGCCTCTCATATCTGCATACTGAGATACTGTAGATGTCCTGCATGCTCCGCCTCCATCTGCATACTAGAAGTAGATGTCCTGCATGCTCCGCCTCCATCTGCATACTAGAAGTAGATGTCCTGCATGCTCCGCCTCCATCTGCATACTAGAAGTAGATGTCTGCATGCTCCCTCCATCTCATACTAGGTAGATGTCTTGCATGCTGCTCCATCTCATACTAGAAGTAGATGTCTTGCATGCTCCGCCTCCATCTGCATACTAGAAGTAGATGTCTTGCATGCTCCGCCTCCATCTGCATACTAGAAGTAGATGTCTGCATGCTCCCTCCATCTGCATACTAGAAGTAGATGTCTGCATGCTCAACCTCCATCTGCATACTAGAAGTAGATGTCTTGCATGCTCCGCCTCCATCTGCATACTAGAAGTAGATGTTCTGCATGCTCCGCCTCCATCTGCATACTAGAAGTAGATGTCCTGCATGCTCCGCCTCCATCTGCATACTAGAAGTAAATGTCCTGCATGCTCGCCTCATCTGCATACTGAAGAATGCCCTCATGCCGCATTGCTCTACAACAACCATACTATGCACCTGGCATCTCCCCCACGATGCACAGAACCATCGGTATTTAAAAAAAATCATCATCATCACTTGCGTTATCTGATATAAAATGTTTAATTTTTATTGTATTATTATATTTTGTCCTCTGTGAATTTACTCATATGGTGCCTCTATTATTTTTTGCGTGCATACTTGCTTTTCTTAACACCGATTTCCTTGGTCATTCAGGCGAGCCTTATTTCGACTTCAGGGGTGCTTGTAATTTAGATCGCCAAAGTAAAGGATCACTGTTTTCGTGTAGTCTAAAAGCGTATCATGTTCTTATAAAAAATTACTGGACCTAACGGACTAGGAAATGTTCACGGCACGTTACCACTAGCGCAGCGTGCTAGCAACCTCACTATCGACGACTCCAGCTGCTTATTAAGATAAGATACCCTTGCAGGTCGGCTAGGAATAGCCAACGGCTGACGGAGATCGAACCCAGTAAACGCTGGCTAAAACCGGACACATCGCTGAAGGTTAAGCATCAGAGCTCTAAAAGGCGCTGACGACGTGACGCAATGCTAAGGTTGCATGAATCAGATTTCTACATGAATGAATATATGGAGAAATCTGGTACATCGGTCTGGGCGGTGATCGCAATATATAGATATATATAAGATACAAAAGAAGATTTAACAAAAGAGATTTAACATAACTGATGTATGATGTAACTGATGTAACTGATGTAACTGATGTAACTGATGTAACTGATGTAACCTGAACTGTACTACATACTGATGTAACTGATGTAACTGATGTTGGTAACACAACAATGACTTTCTTTTTTTCTCCATTCCTGTTTTACCTTACAGCGTTATGATTAGAAGAGATTTATAGAATGCGCATTTGTGTGCGCTTAATAAATAGTGTCATTCATCGCCTGTGTTATTTCTGCGGTCCACCTTTTGCGTGGCAGGCTTGTTTCTTTGTATCCATTTTATCGGATCAACGTTGCTCTTTGAGTTGCACAGTCGGTTAGTAGTCTGTTTATGTAGCCGAACTATTTAATTTCTTGTTTCTTGATGAAGTTCAGTACTGATGTTGTACCCACCTTCTTCTTCTTCTTTGCGTTCGTTCTTTACAACCAATTTTAATCACTCTTTGTGATATGTTTGATCTTTGCCAAGAACGTGTATACGTTGCACATTGGTTTGGTAGGCCCTAAACGAATAGACTTCTACACGTTTAGGACATGTACATCCGATTTCAGTCAAACCTCCTTAGTCACCTCTTACGACATGCGTAACAGGTAACAGTTATATTCTTTACACCTCAAATTTGGGCTCCGGTAATCACTCCGACGGTACCCACTTCTTTCTGATGTCTTCATTTCTTAACTGGTCTCTTCTTGATACTCTCAGCATTCTGCGTAGACACTTCATCTCTGTCGTGACTAGTTTTCTTCTAACACTCCAGCATTCTGCGTAGACACTTCATCTCTGTCGTGACTAGTTTTCTTCTATCCATCGATTCTGCGTCCTTCACTGTGTGAGTTTCTTCTTGTAGCGCATTGGTGAGAGATTCTCTCGTTTGAAGTATCTTCTAAGAATAACAGCCTCTGCCTTCAGTCGGCTAGATCAATTTCCAAGGACTGACGGAGAACCAGTCGCGGGTTGACTAGTTTTCTTCTTGCCACTCACAGCATTCTGCGTAGACACTTCATCTCTGTCATGACTAGTTTTCTTCTTGATATTCCCAGCATTCTGGGAAGACACTTCCTCTCTGTCATGACTAGTTTTCTTCTTGATACTCCCAGCATTCTGCGTAGACACTTCCTCTCTCTCATGACTAGTTTTCTTCTATCATGTGATGTCAGCGTCCCAGTGTGGCACTTGTAGCGTAATGTAGGAGAGATTTGTGATCGTAGAATTATGAAGTAATTTCTAAAAGAATAACAGCCTACTGCCTTGCAGATCGGCTGGGGACAATCAAAGGCTGACGGAGAGCGAACCCAGTAAACGCTGGTTGAAATCGGACACATCGCCAAAGGACAAGCAACGGAGCTCCAAATGGTACTGAAGATGTGACGTGAAAAAACATTCTTGGCAAAAGCTGTTTATATATCACAATAAGAATGATCAACATGACTGAAAAAAAGCGATCGAGAGAGCGAGAGAGAGAGAGAAAGAGAGAGAAAGAGAGAGAGAGAAAGAGAGAAGAAAGAAAAGAGAAAAAAGAAGAGAGAGAGAGAGAGAGAAGAGAGAAAGAGAGAGAGAAAGAGAGAGAAGAAAGAGAGAGAGAGAGAGAGAGAGAAGAGAGAGAAGAGAGAGAAGAGAGAGAGAGAGAGAAGAGAGAGAGAGAGAGAAGAGAGAGAGAGAGAGAGAAGAGAGAAAGGAGAAAGGAAGAAAGAGAGAGAGGAGAGAAGAGAGAGAGAGAAAAAGAAGAGAAGAGAGAAAGAGAAAAAGAATGACTAGCACGATAACAACAACAACAACACACCATCATTACTTACCGCTGGTAAATATTTGCATACAACAACTATTGTAAGTTGGTGAGTTGTAGCATGTGTTGACCGAACATGTACTCACAGACTGATATATCCTGGCCGGGCAGTAGTTTGGTGTTGTGTAGTATGTTGGCCGTTGAACTGGTTGGTAATAGTAGTAGGTGTAGTAGTATGTACCACTGACTTGTGGAACAACTATCGCAATAGTCATGAGTAATAATACTGACAGTAAACAGGGATTTGCTGATGGAGACATTCTTAAGACGGTTGTTAGTAACCTGTTGTGGTTGAATGGAGCAAGCTAAAACATGACAGAAAGAAACGGAAATTAGATTGCCATGTTAATGGTTTCTATTGAATTATAGTAATGTAAACAAACATGACCTTCTAATAAGTTGAATAATTAAAGATAATATGGAGTGAGGGTGATAAGAAAACAAAGAACAGAATATTAAGAGCATGCATATTCCTAGTACCAACATATGGGTGTGAAGCATGGACATTTAATAAGGCAAGAAAAGGTGGAGGTGAGCAGGCAATGGACTGAATCGCTGCAAGCGTCAACAATCTGCAGAATTACACTTGTCTTCGTTCGGGGGCACATAGACGTCGTTGGCAATGAGGGAGCAGACAGGCTGGCTAGCTCTGCCGCTATATCAGAGGGCCAGCCAATGGACAGAGCTGACATCTTGAACGCCCTCATAGAGCGTGGCCGCAGAGAATATCTTCATCTAAACTATAGATTCCCAAACTTTTTCGGCCCACCGCCCACTTTGCACAACATAAACTTTGTAACGCCCCCTCCACATTATTATAGTTTGCCAACTACCTCTCCCACATATATACCTGCTCTACTTTCTCTTTGACATAGAAAAGTGATATATAGCTCTGTAATACATGGTCAATTTTCAAATGATTATATACATTAAATAGAAAATTAATGAAAAAATGGATCGTGTAAGATGGGCATAAGATAAATTTAAATGCAGAATTTAAATTTGAAATGATTATTCAATCGCAAAATCACGAAAATGATTTATTTTAAAATATTTATTATTAATTTCTTCTTTAAGGACCACCGACCCCTAATCGCTTGAGCACCCCCCAAATTCTTCTGAACCCACTATCGCCCTCCTGGAAGACTTCAGCGCCCACTGGGGAGGGGGGGGCGGTACTGCCCACTTTGGGAAACGCTGATCTAAACGAATCCACGTCAACTACTAGATTGCGAGAACTGGGTTTGAAGATTGGTGTGGCAAGAAAAGAACAGTACAACAGGTATACAGTGGCTCATCAATCAAAATAGAACTGGTACGATCAGTCGCTGGACGCTGTTGGAGATATCGCGAAGGAGATCGGAGCACCTATGCACATGTCCAGAATGCAATGAAGATATTCCAAACTGAAACTAAAACTGAAAGCAAAGGACAAGTATATATATATGCTTTTGAGTATAAGTGTTACAGAAGAGTACGCCACGTCACATATCACGAGAAGAGAAGAAACAGATATATATCTATTCTGAAATAACTCACAATTTTAAATAAAAAAACTAACTTCTTCTTTCTATTCTCCAATCCTGTTTGCCTCACAGCGTCAGGTCAAGAAGAGATTTCTAAAACTGTTTGTCTCACAGCGTCAGGTCAAGAAGAGATTTCTAAAACTGTTTGTCTCACAGCGTCAGGTCAAGAAGAGATTTCTAAAACTGTTTGTCTCACAGCGTCAGGTCAAGAAGAGATTTCTAAAACTGTTTGTCTCACAGCGTCAGGTCAAGAAGAGATTTCTAAAACTGTTTGTCTCACAGCGTCAGGTCAAGAAGAGATTTCTAAAACTGTTTGCCTCACAGCGTCAGGTCAAGAAGAGATTTCTAAAACTGTTTGCCTCACAGCGTCAGGTCAAGAAGAGATTTCTAAAACGTTTGCCTCCAGCGTCAGGTCAAGAAGAGATTTCTAAAACTGTTTGACCTCACAGCGTAAAGGTCAAGAAGAATTTCTAAACTGTTTGTCTCACAGCGTCAGGTCAAGAAGAGATTTCTAAAACTGTTTGCCTCACAGCGTCAGGTCAAGAAGAGATTTCTAAAACTGTTTGCCTCACAGCGTCAGGTCAAGAAGAGATTTTTAAAACTGTTTGTCTCACAGCGTCAGGTCAAGAAGAGATTTCTAAAACTGTTTGCCCTCACAGCATCAGGTCAAGAAGAGATTTCTAAAACTGTTTGCCTCACAGCGTCAGGTCAAGAAGAGATTTCTAAAACTGTTTGTCTCACAGCGTCAGGTCAAGAAGAGATTTCTAAAACTGTTTGCCTCACAGCGTCAGGTCAAGAAGAGATTTCTAAAACTGTTTGCCTCACAGCGTCAGGTCAAGAAGAGATTTCTAAAACTGTTTGTCTCACAGCGTCAGGTCAAGAAGAGATTTCTAAAACTGTTTGCTCACAGCGTCAGGTCAAGAAGAGATTTCTA
This sequence comes from Arion vulgaris, assembly GCA_020796225.1. Lineage (NCBI taxonomy): Eukaryota > Metazoa > Mollusca > Gastropoda > Stylommatophora > Arionidae > Arion > Arion vulgaris. Next base: position 717,378 of record CM036774.1, read on the forward strand.
AAACTGTTTGTCTCACAGCGTCAGGTCAAGAAGAGATTTCTAAAACTGTTTGCCTCACAGCGTCAGGTCAAAAGAAGAGATTTCTAAAACTGTTTGTCTCACAGCGTCAGGTCAAGAAGAGATTTCTAAAACGGGCCTTTGTGTGCACTTCGTAGATAGTGTCTTTCGTCGCCTCTGTTATTTCTGAGGTCTATCTTTTGCGTGGCCGACCTTTTTTTTGTACCATTGTATCGGAGCAGCATTGCTCTTTGAGGTTCACGGTCTGTTGTGGGTGATCTGCTTGCGTGGTCGAACCATTTAATTTGTTGTTTTTTATGAAGTCTAGTACTGATGTTGTACCCACTTTTTTGCTGATGTCTTCATTTCTCAACCGGTCTCTTCTTGTTACTCCCATCATTTTGCGTAGACACTTCATCTCTGTTGTGACTAGTTTTCTTCTATCGTTTGTTGTCAGCGTCCTGGTTTGGCACTGGTAGCATAATGTGGGGAGAAAGATTGTGTTGAACATTGCTCTTTTTGTGTTCATGGTGACGTGTTTGCATTTTAAAATTATAAAAACACTGACTGATGCTACAAATAAGAAAGAGAAAATTTAAGTATTTTGGAAATATAAAGAGACACGAAGGTTGGAAAGACCATCATGGAAGGAGACATACCGACAAAGGAGAAGAGAAGATCACGGATAAGATGGATTCAGGATGTAACTGATGGTTTGAACATGATGGCTGCAGAGGGGCATCTGACCTATGCCAGAGAGAAATTCAGAATGACTGCTAGGGTTGTAAGGCTCTGCTCAGAGAAAGCTATTTGATGATAATGATGATGATAATGTGATGATAATGTTGATGTTAATGGTGATGTTAATGGTGATGATAATGATAATGATAATGATGATGATAATGATAATGATAATGATAATGATAATGATGATGATAATGATGATGTTAATGATGATGATAATTATGATGATACATTCCTGAGATAACTGGTATTGGTTATATTTTATTTTTATTCTGACCATCTACTGAAGTTATCTTTAGTTTCAGTTTGAATTTGAATATCTTTATTGCACTCCGGATATGTCCATAGGTGATCCCATCTCATTACCAATACGAAGTTGATTGATGCGCCTACTCATATATCTGTTGTCCTGTTCTTTTCTGGCCGCTTCCATCTTTAATCCCAGCTCTTACGATCTAGCAGTTGACCTGGATTGCTTGCTATAAAAATCCTCTTTGCAGCCACACTCTATGAGAGTGTTCAGAATGTCAGCTCTATCCATTGGCTAACCACCCCTGATATGGTGGCAGAGCCTGTCTACTCTCTCATCGTTATCAACATCCATATACACAGGAATGAAGATACATGTAATTCAGCGATGTGTTGCCGTCAGTATTTTGATTCAGTCTTTAATATGAGAATCATCATAGCACTTCTATGAGTAACCATGTATCTTATCTATCTTAACCACATTTGCCGTGAAGCGCCGTGGGGAGATTTAGTTTTCTATCTTGAGCCAGATGTGTTACTCTTGACGATACCAAACTATACTTTCGCAGGGACTCTGAGATGTTATGTATCCATCGTGTTTTTGTCTGCCGCGTGCTCTGCGAACTGAGTGTCGATTATTGTAGGCACGTGATGGTAGTAAATGTGATTCCATTCTCATTAGATGACTGAACCACTTGATTCTTTGCTTCTCGATGTACTGTATGCATGGTATAGTACCAACGATGCTTCTGATATTCTCGTTTCTCACTCTATCTCTCCTTGTAACGTTGACTGCTTTTCGTAGACATCTCATTTCACATGTATGCTCGGCCATATATCTCTTTCTTACACAGGAAGATTTCAGCGACAGTGCACGAGCTCCGTAGCACCGGTGAGGGTCCCGATGTAATTTATAAAATGGTGAAAATATTTTGTAGGAATTTTATTTTTAATCTTTCTAATGAATTTTGCCATGGGCAGCCGCTACCCAGCCTGCTCTTCTCGATTTTGTTGATAGATCTTTTACACGCTCAGCTTGAACATGGAAGAGCTACATTTTATCATCCACCTTCGATAGGACTACGAACGCGATTTCACCTACACTGAGATCCGGGATCTCTCGTAAAGATATCCTAATGACTCCATGAAGAAGTAAACCTGAGTACCTTTAGAACGAAAGGCAATCACCGAACCTCTTCGACCATGATAAATTGAATACACAAATGGACTTACCTACTTTCGTAAAGTAACAACAAAACTAGTGTCCTCTCAACGTGATAGATCTGAAGCTCAAAGTGATATCATCTGAGAGATCTTTATTTATGTTGCTAGACACCGCCCACTTACTAGACTCTCACACAAACATTCAGACACCGCCCACTTACTGGACTCTCACACAAACATGTTGTGTCCATGCGTCAATTCAGATAATTCTATTGAAGTTAGTTGCATGGTTGAAACAATGGACGCTTCAGTATTCAACAATAGATGTCCCTGACATATGGGGGAAAATAAGTGAAGAAAACTGAAGAGTAGACATGTTCTTTGAAACAAACAAGAACTATCAATACGTGATATCGATCTACAAGATCAATAAATATATTGTCTCGATAAGTGTGTGTACGTGTGTTTGTGTGATGTGTGCGTGTGTCTGAGCATTTAGTGTACGTTTAACCCTCTGAGACTACAAAGCTGATAAATCGGCCTAGGACTATTTTTTAATGTTTCTTAGCTGATCTGTCGGCTTTTGGAGGTTGAAGGAAGCGAATGTTTCTTCACATTAACGTTAACACGTAATAACAAAGTACTGTAGTTTTACAAAATACAAAAACAATGACAATACACAACAACGTTTCGACCAAAAGGTCTTTATTAAGCAAATGATATAACAGGAATATCGTTGCACACTAACGTTACAGAAGTTTTAAGAATCTTCATGAACTGGAAAGTGCTTACATGTAGGGACATTTCTACCTTCTTTAATCAAAGATTTGTAAACAGGAAAGCGTGTGTTATTGTGAGAAAGTCGAGTCATTTTTCTTACTTGAATTTTAAATTTGAATTGGAAAATAAATGCGTCCAGAGGTCACAATAATTAGTGTTTGGTGAAAGGAATATACACATAAGTATGTGTGCGTGGGTACGTGCCTTCTTGTCCATGCGCGCGTGAGTATATGTGTATGTGGTTGTGTGGGTGAGTATCTGTGTATGTGGTTGTGTGGGTGAGTATCTGGGTATGTGGTTGTGTGGGTGAGTATCTGTGTATGTGGTTGTGTGGGCGAGTATCTGTGTATGTGGTTGTGTGGGCGAGTATCTGTGTATGTGGTTGTGTGGGTGAGTATCTGTGTATGTGGTTGTGTGGGTGGGTGTGTAATAAAATAATAATAATAAACACATATTTTAAACTTTTTTAGATTTACGTTTGCATATGATGTTTATGAAGGCTTCCAATCCAAGCAAGAGACTGTTGCTGTGGCCATCGACTTGGAGGATGCTTATAACAAGGTGAATTATTCAATAATGGTGCGCTCTTTGATTAAATGTAAAGTTAATCCTTGGCTGGTAAACTGGATAGCTGCTTCTTTAATGGAGAGAACCGTTGCACTCCGTTTAGGAACATGGACATCGGATCCTGCTCGTATATGCCCGGGATTACCCCAGGGTTCTCCTCTATCACCCGTGTTGTTTAATATTTACACAGCAAATGTAGCTAAAATTCAGCCAACCGGATTGGGTCGGACATTGACATTTGCAGATGATATCTTAATATATAGGACTGGGTCAGATAGACGAGAGATGGTTGACGACATTCAGAAAACATTGCATACCATCTCGGGTTGGTGTAGAAAGTCTCGCTCTCAGGTCAATCCTGAAAAAGCGTGTATGTTGTGGTGCTCGTTGAATAATCACATCGTCAAGGCTGACCTACCCTGTGTAATCTTTGATGAACATACCATCGAGCGCAGAGACAGGCTTCGCTATCTTGGAATAACCTTTGATCGTAGTCTATCTTTCAAACTCCATATTGAACAGACGATACAACGGTGCAAGCGTGGTCTTGCGGCTCTCAAAGTTATGGTGGCCGCACACCTTGAGCAGAGACTACTTGCCCTTTTGTTCGATCGACTGGTAATGTCAGTGGTAGATTACGGACTCGGAATTCTTACGATATCAAGATCACAATGTGAACGCCTTGAACGGGTTCAGAATGAAGGTATGCGTATAGTTCTGGGCTGCACTAGAGATACCCCATTGTGAAGATGAGATATATGCTTGGCCTTCTGTCACTACGCTCCCGTCATGCAATCGCCCAAACCAAGGCATATATGCGGGTTACTTCGGATAAGAGACATCCACTTCACAGGAACACTAATGATGTTAAGGGCACGAGAATCAAGCGTGGCATGTCGTGGATGGCCCAGGCTGAGAGAACGATTGGCCAGGTGACTACGGTTGCGACTCTACAAAAAGGGGAAGAATGGATCCCAACAGATGGAAGCATGATGAACTATCTCAACGTTATCATTACTCTTGGAAGAGAATGTAGAGATTGGGGCAACATGAAGGCTGATCTCGCAGTTAAGCAGCTGATAGAAGATAATGCAAGGGATGATGATGTTGTTGTATATACCGATGGGTCGGTTCAACGTGGTGAGAAATCCGGCTGGGGTTTCTTGGCTAATGCGCATGGTAGGGTTGTTGCAGAGCGAAGTGGGGCATACAGGACAACTACTTCTAGTATGAGGATGGAGGTTGAGGCCGTTACTGCTGCCTCCATTGGATTTCTGGGACTTCATTTACTGGGGCAGTTGTTGTATCTGACTCTCAGTCGATGCTTCACAAGATCCAGAAGGGCAGGTTTCGGTATGAGTGGATGTCGTCTATAGAAGTTTCTAACCTCCAGCGGCTTACGTGGATATACTGTCCTGGGCATGCGGGTGTTTACGGTAATGAGAGAGCGGACAGGCTTGCATCAACAGCATCGATTGTTGGGGAGTTGAAGATGGATAAGGGGATATTCTTCGGTCTCTTCGAGACTCTCTGTTGGATGAGGACACTAAAATCGATGTTGAATCGATCAAGCGATTTAAGCAGTTTGGAATTACCCTTTGTTCAAGTCGAACTGGATGCCTGAGAGGCAGAGTGAGAGGTGTGTTTAATCAGCGAGCCACAGGAACCATCAGTATGCATACTCTTCGATATCTGTTGGGGAGACTGAGCACCTATGGGTTTGCCCGGAGTGCAATGACGTCAGTTTAGTAACCAATAACCAATAACCAATAGATTTACGACTTCGTCATCCTGATCACCATTAAATAGTTTGTTCTGGGCAGGACTGTGTTACCTTATTAGTCTTTATGACTTTCTCTCTCTCTCTCTCTCTCTCTCTCTTCTTCTTCTTCTTCTTCTTCTTTTTCTTTGCGTTCGTTCTTTACCACCAATTTTAATCACTCTTTGTGATATGTTTGATCTTTGCCAAGAACGTGTATACGTTGCACATTGGTTTGGTAGGCCCTAAACGCATAGACTTCTACACATTTAGGACACGTGCATCCGATTTCAATGAAACCTCCTTACTCGCCTCTTACGACATGCGTGGCAGCTAACAGTGGTTCTATTCTTTACATCCCAAATTTGAAACCCGGTAAATACTCGAGCGTCTCTCTCTCTCTCTCTCATAACCCTGCTGCAGTCATGCTCAAATTATCAGTCACATCCGTAATACATCGTTTCTGTGGTCTTCCTCTTCTCCTCTCTGCTGGAATGTCTCTTTGCATAATAATCTTTTCCAACTCTTCGTGTCTTTTTATATGTCTAAAATACTTCAACTTTCTCATTCTTTTTTGTAGTATCAATCAGTTTTCTTTGATTTTGTGTTCTTTTAGCCTCCAGTTTCTTTTCTTTTTCTCCAATCCTGTTTTGTCTGATAGCGTCAGGATAAGAAGAAATTTATAGAGAAGGTTTTTGTGTGTGCTTGATAAACAGTGTCTTTCGTGAAGTCCAACTTTTGCGTGGTCAGCCTTTTGATGTGTATCCATTGTATCGAAGTAACATTGCTCTTCGAGGCACACTGTCTGTTGGTAATCTGCTTCTGTGTCAAAACCATTTCATTTGTTGATTCTTGATGAAGTTTAGTACTGATGTTGTACCCATTGTTTTTCTGATGTCTTCATTTCTTAACCAGCCTCTTCTTTAACCTCAGCAACAAGAAATAAATGGATTAAATATCTGTCACAGAGAATGGTTGTGGATTATGTTGTTGTAGTTGTTGGTTGCATGTCTAGTTGCAGATGTTGACACATTTCTGACTACATATTGTTGTCAATACAACATTTTTGTTAATGGTGCAGTTTTTTAAATTTTAAATTATTTTTGGGTCCTTTCCCAGTAATGCCGTGGCGGGTGGGCCAAATTACGTTTGAAACGTGTAAAGACTCCGATTGGCAACCATCTTTCGAATGAGAGCTGCTTAGAGTTGCTTTATATGTTTAGTTGTCTTTTGGCAATATGGAGACTCTTATTATTTGGCCGCAATCAAGTGGATACTTTGATCTTACCTTGGCCAGTGTGTTACTGGGTCTCATTTTGGCCGCAATCAAGTGGATACGTTGATCTTACCTTGGCCCGTATGTTACTGGGGCTCTCAAGGGGAGCAAAGAATAGTAACACTGCAACCTGTAAGGCATGTCGTAAGAGGCGACTGTGGTAGTGGCCTCAGGAAGCTACCCTAGTAAATAAAAAACTTTGCAGAAATCGAATGTGCTGGCCTACTTATAGACGCATAACTGACACAACGTGGAATTGCTCTTAGACTCGGATCACATACAAATCACAAGGAGTGGTGTAACAAGTGGTCGATATGGAGCGTTCAAAGAAGAAGATCTGAGCACAAAAGCCGAGAAGCGATGTTGCAGTTGTAGGCGTGGAAATAGTTGTAATTGCAACTGTCCATTGGAAAAAACAACATCTTTGTACATATCAAGTTGACCTGTTGTGTCACGTGCTATTAACAAAGTATGGGTTGTCCAGGTGTTGGGGTAATATTTGATTGAACTTGTTAGAGAATACACTTACATTCTTAAGTTCGCGTGGCGAACAGATGTGGAAACTTCTTGAAACACTGTAACACGTGACAGTTTGACGTAGTTAAGTGTGTGAGAGAAAAGGAAGGAATAAATACATGACGTCTTCGTAGAGGCGGTGCTCTAATCATGTGCCATCTCCACACAGATGATCAACTATATTACAGCTATAACATTGCTAATGCGTTATGTAGTAATATGAAGGGGACGGATTAGCGTAATGCGTAGAGCGGTCAATTAGTGAATCGAACATTAGAGGGTTGTGGGTGCAATCCCCACACTCAACGATACACACGTGAGGGGAGAAATTGACTCTCCTACCTCCTGCATAATTACATCTAGAAATATGAGGTGATATTCTAAGATCCTTGTAATAACCGGTAAAATTGTGGGGAGTTGAGATAGAGAAATATGGGAGAAAATTGTGGATTTCCTGAATTCATGGCACGGAAGAGAGTCAGCAACTAGACTGTCACCTGTATGTCCTCCCTAGACAGGAATGCTGGCCCTACAACACAACACTAGATTCAAAACTATATGGCACCAGAGATGAGCTCCAGACAACAGTCGACTTCATCATAAGAAAGCGTCTAATGGTATAATCATCAAAACTACATGGTACCAGAGATGAGCTCCAGACAACAGTCGACTTCATCATAAGAAAGAGTCTAATGGTATACTCATCAAAATAGCAATCTCAAAGAAGAAAAAGAAACGTCAACATGTGAGATGATAGCAAATACCAGCGACAGAGATTTGTGGAGATCCATGATCACCTACGCCAATCGACACGGCACCTTATGATAATGATGATCCTAAGATCTGAAAACAGCTACGGGGCATTACAAGTAATATGAAGAGACACATGTAGTCCTGCCAAGAAGTGGCTAGAGATGAGATTATATAAGACTTATTGTGCTGCACGCTGCACTTCTTCTTCTTCTTCCAACCTCAAGGAAATACAAGTTTTCACTATTTTTTCAAATTAAGAACAAGGAAGGCCGGTTTAGACTTGAAGATATTAAGGAAAAAGTGGGTACAACAACAGCAGTACTGAGCTTGCTCAAGAAACAACAAATGAAATGGTTCGGTCACATAAGCAGATTACCAGCAAAATCTTATATAACAATGCTACCCCCGATACAGTGGATACAACGCAAACGGCCGTCCCCACAAAACGTGAATTTAAAAGTATTCAGTATATATATATGGAACTGCAGTCAAACTATTTGATTGGTAAAACATGTAATTACAAAGTAATGTAGTTTTACAAATTACAAAAACAATGACAAAATACAGCAACGTTTCGACCAACAAGGCCTTTATCAAGCAAACGAACAAACAGGAGTGACAAATTAAAATGAAACACAAATGGACGACCAAATACAAACGTATCTAAGGAAAATCCTTGAGATTTGTAATTTGTAAAACTACAGTACTTTGTAATTACGTGTTTTGCGAATTTAAAAGTAAGAGAGTCAGATAAAAACACTGTTTATAAAGCGCACACACAAAAGCCAGTTCTAGAAATCTCTTCTTATCCTGACGCATCGCAAACTTATATTATATTCATCTAGTACGGATATACGTTACCTAGGTCTGCAAGCAATTTCTCCATACCGCTCTATCCTGGGCAACTCGCTTAATCTCTTCTATAAAATTGAGTCTGAAGTGGGTGAAGGATCGCCTACATGGCGATAGACACCAGTCAAATCGTAAAGCAAGCTTTCAAGCAAAAATCAGTTAGAAGCGCTATACCAGGCGTCATGGCTAACATCTGAATTCACAGCAGGTGACCGCAGAAGAATAATAATCCGATAAATGTCAGTCTCAATAAAGTTCGTTTCAAGGTTTGTCTAGGGCGTTCTTATTTACTTAAACCCTTTGCCACCCACTTCAGCGCCTGCTTTGGTATTCCTTAATCATTTCTGCTCAGTGTATGCCCAACATATCTCTATCTTCTCTCTCTTATAGCTACTGGTTGACCAGACATTTCTCTGATGTCATCACGTCTCCTAAATTCGCCCCATTTTATGCTCCATATTTTTCGCAGACATCTAATTTTGCTTTAGTTTGTCTGCTTTGAATTCAGACATAGTCATGACACATAATGTGTCACTTCTGACTGAAGGCTTGCTTTCCTTATCACCAGTGCCCATCACCATCCAGGCAAGTTTTACTCCGACTACAGACGTATTTATAATTTGGTTTGCCAAGAACAAGATCAGGGTTGTTTTTTTTTGATAGTCCAGTCGGTTTTTTCCCCGTTTGCTCTTTGGTAATTAAAGTTAATTAGGTGTGTGGAGAGGGGTGGGGGGTATGATATAGAAAAATAGAGAGGTATGTGACGTGAGAATCTTGCTTCATGTTAATGGTGGATACCAGCTGAAAAATTCTGAGAACCATTGATAATATCTTTACAAAGACAAGCATATGGTTTTCTTCTGTCTTCTTATAAGTACGTATATATTCAATGTAAACATCCCATATGCTGGTCAGATTCTAGGTAAACATTCTATTCAGATAGTATTAACACAATGTGCGTGATATCAACAAAGAAAACGACATGGCCAAGTTATCACATTTTGTTTGTATCGAAAAATGTTATTTATCTGCATTATTATTTTTCATTTATAGTTTTACGCATTTATTTCGTTTTTCCTTTCTAGTCACATATTTTAATTTTAGGTCCGTTAGAGATTTGTTGTCTGACTATATATGTTATATTTGTTGTCTGATTATATATATGTTATATTTGTTGTCTGATTATATATATGTTATATTTGTTGTCTGATTATATATATGTTATATTTGTTGTCTGATTATATATATGTTATATTTGTTGTCTGATTATATATATGTTATATTTGTTGTCTGATTATATATATGTTATATTTGTTGTCTGATTATATATGTTATATTTGTTGTCTGATTATATATATGTTATATTTGTTGTCTGATTATATATATGTTATATTTGTTGTCTGATTATATATATGTTATATTTGTTGTCTGATTATATATATGTTATATTTGTTGTTTGATTATATATGTTATGTTTGTTGTCTGATTATATATGTTATATTTGTTGTTTGATTATATATATGTTATGTTTGTTGTCTGATTATATATATGTTATGTTTGTTGTATAGAAAGTATGAATTTCTTCACTTCTGGTGTGTCCTTTGCTTGATAAAGTCCTTTTGGTCGAAACGTCAACCGTAAGGGGGTGGTATAAGTAGCGAAATCAAAATACAATTTAAATCATTCAATAATTAAAAATCTTCACGCAACACTTTTCTTTATTGGTCTATGTTATTCCGATATTGATATATTCGATTTACGATTTATCGCACGTCTCTGAGAAATCAGAGAAATGTCTGATCAAGCACTAGTAACAACTGTTATAAGAAGGAGAAGATGGAGATATGTTGGCATACCTTGAGAAGAAATATTTGGTCAACCACTAGTAACAACTGTTATAAGAAAGAGAAGATGGAGAAATGTTGGACATACCTTGAGAAGAAATGATCAAAGAATATAAAAGCAGACATTGAGTAGATGAGAGGTAAAAGAGGAGAACTAAGGGACTGAAACAACTTTGCAGAGAGAGGAAGAGATATCCAGTTCCATGGAGGAGATTGAGCGAGTTGTCCAGGATAGAGCGGTATGGAGGAATTACTGCAGGCATGAAATATAACGGTACGAGAGAAATTTATTATCATTTCGAAGACTTTCATCACACTGATGAAATATACCGTACGGCCCTGTGTGGCATTTCGAAGACTTTCATAACACTGATGAAATATACCGTACGGCCCTGTGTGGCATTTCGAAGACTTGTATCACACTGATGAAATATACCGTACGGCCCTGTTATCGTTCGTATGTATACTATCACCTGTAAAACAGGTATTGCGCAAATAGACGCTCAATCTCACCTGTAACACAATCTCAGGTACAATTGTTACGACATCACAAACCGATTGATTAGCCGATAACTTCCAAGATAACAACATAATTGGTTATTACTGTTACTGTAAAACTTCAGTTAAATGAAGTCAAACAAGTGAAAGTTTAAATAGTTTTAGCACAGCTTAACACGCTAATATATCAATGAAAGGCAAAAGCCCACACGCTAATGTATCAATGAAAGACAAAAGCCCACACACTAATGTATCAATGAAAGACAAAACCCACACACTAATGTATCAACGAAAGACAAAAGCCCACACACTAATGTATCAACGAAAGACAAAAGCCCACACACTAATGTATACAAACTTGAAATACAAAAGCCCACTTGTCCATTATCACTGAAAGACAAACGCCCACACGCTAATGAATCATTGAAAAACAAAAGCCCTCAAACTAATATATCATTGAAAGACATAAGCCCACACACTAATGTATCTTTGACAGAAAAAAGCCCACTTGTCAATATATCAATTAAAGATAAAATCACACAAACTAATATATCATTGAAAAACAAAAGCATACACGCTAATGTATCATTGAAAGACAAAAGCCCATATGAGACAATGTGAAACAGACAGTAACAAAGGATGGAAGATATGAAACCAAGAACAACAAACAAATAATAATAGCAGACAGCACGCAAAAATATGAGGCAGGTAATATTATAACAGTCGTCTATCGCAAGCGATGACAACAGCCTCAGGCGTGTGCTGCTGCACCTCTATTGTGTGTGCGAAGGTGACTGTAGAGTTCAATCTTAGAACACAATCCCCTACTACAGATGGGGCATAAATGATCAAGGTTAGACATGTGGGTGTTCTGACTCTTCGCTCTGTTCGTTTTTTCTCTGAGTCAACGGAACGACAATTCTTAGCTATGCTGGTTCCTCCTGTGTTGTTACAGTACCACATTTGACGATCTTGCGCCAGGATTCCTAGAACGTGGTGTCTATATCGAAGTATTTCAGAGACACTTTAAGAGTGTATTTAAACGTTTTCTGTCAGAGCCTGAACGTCTGTCCTCTTCAAGTTCGCCATTCATCAACTGTTTTGGGATGCGTTTATCAGGCATCTGAACAACATGAGCGGCCAATCTCACTGGGGCTTTCTGCAACATGGTGTTGTCTGAACAACATGAGCGGCCAATCTCACTGGGGCTTTCTGCAACATGGTGTTGACGCTTGGGATCTTTGCTTTTATGAGAACTTTGGTATCTGGAATTCTGTCCTGCTAGTTTATTTTTAGCACAGCCAACTATAATATTGGGTCCCATAACTCTCCGGGGAAACCCTGACCTAGTTTGAGTTGGGGGGCTGGATATTATATATGTTTGATGGAACACTGCAAGAGATTTTACAATTTTACTCAATTCTTTGAATCAATGGATATTTATTTATGACAAATATTCATAATATTGATATTCCTTATTGTTAAATTTAACTTGTTGCAACGTTTGTAGCAGAATCATTTGTTACAATTTACTCACAATCTTCAACATTTGACAGATTTGAAAATGAGAAATCTAACCCTATATTCGAGCAGTACAGAAGAGATGCATTACAGTAAATGACAGTGAAACGTATAGTCAGTCACAAGACAGAAAGTCGGATTACAACTATAATATATAAATCAATACTTTCATAATTAATTCTGTAGTTGTAGATCTATTGTTGATTATCTGTCAGTTTTTATTATCTATTAACAGGTAAGACAAATACTATTGTTATTGTATTAGGTAACTGAACAGGTAACTGACCAGGTAGATAGTTGCTATTGTTTTTGTATCAGAAAAATGATTATTGCACTGAATAAATTTGTTATATTATGTTAAGAACTTTCCATCAAACATTCATCATCATCAAGTTGCTTGTCCTAAGTAGCATTTATGTACACTAACTGTTTCCCAGAATGTACATATATATGATTGGACAAATATCTTGTCCCTCAAAATGTCATATATATTGTATGACAAATGTATTGTCCCTCAAAATGTCCATATATATGATTGGACAAATGTATTGTTCCTCAGAATGTCCATATATATTGTAGGACAAATGTATTGTCCCTCAAAATGTCCATATATATTGTATGACAAATGTATTGTCCCTCAGAATGTCCATATATATTGTATGACAAATGTATTGTCCCTCAGAATGTCCATATATATTGTATGACAAATGTATTGTCCCTCAAAATGTCCATATATATTGTATGACAAATGTATTGTCCCTCAGAATGTCCATATATATTGTATGACAAATGTATTGTCCCTCAAAATGTCCATATATATTGTATGACAAATGTATTGTCCCTCAAAATGTCCATATATATTGTATGACAAATGTATTGTCCCTCAGAATGTCCATATATATTGTATGAAATGTATTGTCCCTCAAAATGTCCATATATATTGTATGACAAATGTATTGTCCCTCAGAATGTCCATATATATGATTGGACAAATTTCTATTCCATGTTTCTGTTCCAGGTTCATATCTTCTGTCACGTACTGCATTCAATTTTGACGTGATCACACACATCTCCTAGCTGCCAGTATGCCATACCGTGGTAGTGGTAGTAGCGATGGTGATGTTAGTAATAGTGCTGGTGCGGTACTAATAGTAGTAGTAGTCGTAGTTGTGGTAAGAGTTATAGTAATAGTAGTAGTAGTAGTAGTAGTATTAGCAGTAGTAGTAGTAGTAATGTATTAGTAGAAGAATTAGTTGCAGTAGTAGTAGTAATTGTTGTGGTGATGTTGGTAGTAGTAGCAGTAGTAGTATTAGTAGTAGTAGTAATAGTACTGGTGGTAGTAGTTGTTGTGGAGGTGGTAGTAGTAATATTATTAGTAGTAGTAGTAATAGTAGTGATCAGTGGCGTAGCTAAGGGGGCGAGGGCGGACCGCCCGGGTGACAGCATATGGAGGGTGACACTATGTCACCTCCAACAAAATTTTTCAGCCAGGCTAAGGTGCGAAAATAGTCTGAAAATAGAATTGTGATAAAAAGCCAACCAACACAGGAAATGTGACCGTTATGACGTCACATATTTCGAATTTGAATCTATAAACCGTCGAAAATATTGTCTGAGCGAGTACAGCTCTTTGGTGAGTCATTTTTCTTATATTTTTATTATAATTTATTTCGAACAATGTTCGAAATAAATGACGACCATGGCTTTGTCGAATTATATGAAAGAACGTCGACGACAGCATAATATCAATGGAAGCTGTCGAAAGAATCATAAGAAAGAGAAGATTACCAGGAGAGGAGGCAAGAGATGCTGGATTGTCATTACAGCAGGAGACCAAGAGAGCAATGTTAGAGCGTCTGGACCGTTTTCATATGGAGTTAGATACGAGAGGAAAGGAAGTGAATGACATTTTGCTAACTTTTTCTGCCGTTCAGCCAGACCATATTATTTGTGCCAACGACGAAGAAATACAGTTGTCTGTTACCAAGCTCACAGCCGTGTATGATGAGCTGTCTGAAGAAGATCTTTGTCTAGAAATACGCTCACAGCCTTGTATGATGAGCTGTCTGAAGAAGATCTTTGTCTAGAAATACGCTCACAGCCTTGTATGATGAGCTGTCTGAAGAAGATCTTTGTCTAGAAATACGCTCACAGCCTTGTATGATGAGCTGTCTGAAGAAGACCTTTGTCTAGAAATACGCTCACAGCCGTGTATGATGAGCTGTCTGAAGAAGACCTTTGTCTAGAAATACGCTCACAGCCGTGTATGATGAGCTGTCTGAAGAAGATCTTTGTCTAGAAATACCACGTTTAAGGCGACACCTACAAGCAGCCGAAATAAACTTGGAGGAAGCCAAGCACTGGACTGTACTGCAATTCCTACGATTTATCATCAAGTGGGACTTTGTTGAATCATTGCCATATCTTACGCTGACTCTAAGATTCTTTCTGACAATATGTGTTTCTGTGGCATCGTGTGAAAGAAGTTTCTCCAAAATGAAACTTATAAAAAATTACATCCGGTCAACCATGAGCCAATCGAGATTGTCGGATCTGGCTGTTCTGTCCATTGAACACGAGCTTACAAGAGAAATAGATTTTGACGATGTCATTGACCTGTTTGCCACAATGAAAACAAGAAGACATTCCTTCTAGGACTATAGTGTCGAAGGACATTCTTTTGGTCTGTGCATTGCCGTGTTTTGCATTTAGATGTTCTGAAAGTGAACAGTTGCATTTTAAAAATCTTTGGATTTGAACTATTTGTTTTGTGGTATTGTATTCGGATTTTGTCTTGGATCATACATGTAAGCAGTAACGTACCGGTCAGTAGAGTAAAGTAGAGCCTAGAGGTAGAGTATGTATGAAAATTTAGCTACACCTAACCAATCAGCAAAGGGTCGTGTGGGGTGACATTTGAACGGACCACCCCGGGTGACGTTTACTCTAGCTACGCCAGTGGTAGTGATGGTAGTAGTTGTTGTGGAGGTGGTAGTAGTAATATTATTAGTAGTAGTACTGTTAATGCATTCTCTTTTAAGAGACCATCCTACAACATCTACGTTTTAAACAATGATAAAGTGTATACAGTGGTATACTCCACGTATACAATCCGTATACATCACAGTGGTATACTCCACGTATACAATCCGTATACATCACAGTGGTATACTCACGTCATACAATCCGTATACACCACAGTGGTATACTCCACGTATACAATCCGTATGCATCACAGTGGTATACACCACAAGAAAGAAAAAGAGGGAAGACCAAGGAGACAATAGAGTTCAAGATCTGATATAAGAATTACAAAGGAATGTATCGGATGGGGGCATATTTGATATACTAGAGAGAGAATTGTATGAAAACTAGCATGGGAATGAGGCTTCGTTTGCCGCTACATGCTATTAAACTAACGACAGATGGCATAAGAATGAGGCTCTGTTAGCCACTACTTGCTATTAAACTAACGATTACTAGCATAAGAATGAGGCTCTGTTATCCGCCCCTGGCTACAACAGCAAAGATTCGTATGCTAAACTTTAGCTTATATTTCGTGTACGAATTTCATAGCAACTTTTAGATAGGAAATCTGCTTTAGTAGGTCAGTTGGTGCAGGGCACTGCGGTATATTTTCTCAGTATGATACAAGTCTTAGATAAGAAATCTGCTTTAGTAGGTCAGTTGGTGCAGGGCCGTGCGGTATATTTTCTCAGTATGATACAAGTCTTAGATAAGAAATCTGCTTTAGTAGGTCAGTTGGTGCAGGGCCGTGCGGTATATTTTCTCAGTATGATACAAGTCTTAGATAGGAAATCTGCTTTAGTAGGTCAGTTGGTGCAGGGCACTGCGGTATATTTTCTCAGTATGATACAAGTCTTAGATAGGAAATCTGCTTTAGTAGGTCAGTTGGTGCAGGGCACTGCGGTATATTTTCTCAGTATGATACAAGTCTTAGATAGGAAATCTGCTTTAGTAGGTCAGTTGGTGCAGGGCACTGCGGTATATTTTCTCAGTATGATACAAGTCTTAGATAGGAAATCTGCTTTAGTAGGTCAGTTGGTGCAGGGCCGTGCGGTATATTTTCTCAGTATGATACAAGTCTTAGATAGGAAATCTGCTTTAGTAGGTCAGTTGGTGCAGGGCACTGCGGTATATTTTCTCAGTATGATACAAGTCTTAGATAGGAAATCTGCTTTAGTAGGTCAGTTGGTGCAGGGCCGTGCGGTATATTTTCTCAGTATGATACAAGTCTTAGATAGGAAATCTGCTTTAGTAGGTCAGTTGGTGCAGGGCCGTGCGGTATATTTTCTCAGTATGATACAAGTCTTAGATAGGAAATCTGCTTTAGTAGGTCAGTTGGTGCAGGGCCGTGCGGTATATTTTCTCAGTATGATACAAGTCTTAGATAGGAAATCTGCTTTAGTAGGTCAGTTGGTGCAGGGCACTGCGGTATATTTTCTCAGTATGATACAAGTCTTAGATAGGAAATCTGCTTTAGTAGGTCAGTTGGTGCAGGGCCGTGCGGTATATTTTCTCAGTATGATACAAGTCTTAATGGAAATCTGCTTTAGTAGGTCAGTTGTGCAGGGCACTGCGGTATATTTTCTCAGTATGATACAAGTCTTAGATAGGAAATCTGCTTTAGTAGGTCAGTTTTTGCAGGGCCGTGCGTATATTTCTCAGTATGATACAAGTCTTAGATAAGAAATCTGCTTTAGTAGGTCAGTTGGTGCAGGGCACTGCGTATAATTCTCAGTATGATCAAGTCTTAGATAGAAATCTGCTTTAGTAGGTCAGTTGGTGCAGGGAACTGCGTATATTTTCTCAGTATGATACAAGTCTTAGATGGAAATCTGCTTTAGTAGGTCAGTTGGTGCAGGGCACTGCGGTATATTTTCTCAGTATGATACAAGTCTTAGATAGGAAATCTGCTTTAGTAGGTCAGTTGGTGCAGGGCACTGCGTATATTTCTCAGCATGATACAAGTCTTAGATAGGAAATCTGCTTTAGTAGGTCAGTTGGTGCAGGGCACTGCGGTATATTTTCTCAGTATGATACAAGTCTTAGAAATGCCATCCCTTAAATTGTTTTTTTTTTAAATAATAAACTTTGATCGTGACTTTTTTTTGAACTGCACGAATACTAAATCGTATATATCAATATCGGAATAACATAGAACAATATAGAAAAGCGTTGCGGGAAGATTTTAAATTATTGAATAGTTCAATTTGTATTTTCATTTCTCTGCTAATGCCGACCGCTTACGCTACCGCCTGATGCGGCTACCTCTCTACGGCCCTGAGTTGGTGTGTAGTAGTATATGTGTAGTTTGTGGTAACCCATTTTATCACGGTGACAAATTGTAATGTTTTGTTTAATTTCTTCGCAACCAAACAAAAAGCGAAATAATTATCTTATGTGAACAGACAATGTGTGAGTATTAGCCAATACGTTAATCAGTTTGATCATTGTTAGGTCAGATTAATTTATGAGATAAACTTTGACCTCATGAATTGAAACATTAGATAAATATTAATAAAGTATTATTATAAGATACGCTGACGATGCAGTGTTACTGTCAACAATGTTAAAATGGATTGAGAAATACCTGAGCTAAGATATGCTGACGATGCAGTGTTACTGTCAACAATGCTAAAATGGATTGAGAAATACCTGAGCTAAGATATGCTGACGATACAGTGTTACAGTTATGATTGATTGAATGATTGATAAGATCATCAACACTGCACTTCGGGGAGTAACCATGCGTGCTCTGTTCTCTTCCTTACACAGCAAGATCACAGCGGCAGTGCACGAACTCTGTAGCATGGCAAGGGTCCCCTGTGTAATTGAAAAGATTTTGAAAATATTTTGTAGGAATTTTATTGCTTTTTAAACATTTTTCTAATGAATTTTGCACGGGCAGCGACTTTCCAGCATGCTGTTCTCGATTTTGAACAGCTAAGGGTTTGTTTTATATGCTCAACTTGTACATGGGGCCTACGTTTTATCGTCCGTCTTCAATATGACTAGGAACTCGATCTCACCTACACTGAGATTAGGGACCTCTGGAGTAGTATCCTGATGACTTCACGAGGGAGCGAAATGAGTACTCTTGGACCGAGCTGCTAGCACATAACCTCTAGGTCACATACAGTGTTACTGTCAACATCACAAAAAGGATTGAGAAATTATTAGAAGTGAAAGATAAAAGCGAAAAACAAAATCTATATCTCAATGTGGCAAAAACAAAATCTATATCTCAATGTAGCAAAAACAAAATCTATATCTCAATGTGACAAAAACAAAATCTATATCTCAATGTAACAAAATCTATATCTCAATGTAGCAAAAACAAAATCTATATCTCAATGTGACAAAAACAAAATCTATATCTCAATGTGGCAAAAACAAAATCTATATCTCAATGTGACAAAAACAAAATCTATATCTCAATGTGGCAAAACAAAATCTATATCTCAATGTGACAAAAACAAAATCTATATCTCAATGAAAAATATCAAAAAAACAAAATCTATATCTCAATGTGGCAAAAACAAAATCTATATCTCAATGTGGCAAAAACAAAATCTATATCTCAATGTAGCAAAAACAAAATCTATATCTCAATGTGGCAAAAAACAAAATCTAAATATCTCAATGTGGCAAAGAAACAAAATCATATATCTCAATGTGACAAAAACAAAATCTATATCTCAATGTGGCAAAACAAAATCTATATCTCAATGTGGCAACAACAAAAATAATGACAACAGATAAAACGAATATGACAAAAGGTATTTTTATCAACGGAGAGAAAGTAGAAAATGTGAACAGTTTTGAATATCTTGGTTCACTGCTAACAACAAATGGAAATGTGAACAGTTTTGAATATCTTGGTTCACTGCTAACAACAAATGGAAATGTGAACAGTTTTGAATATCTTGGTTCACTGCTAACAACAAATGGAAATGTGAACAGTTTTGAATATCTTGGTTCACTGCTAACAACAAATGGAAATGTGAACAGTTTTGAATATCTTGGTTCACTGCTAACAACAGATGGAAATGTGAACAGTTTTGAATATCTTGGTTCACTGCTAACAACAGATGGAAATGTGAACAGTTTTGAATATCTTGGTTCACTGCTAACAACAGATGGAAATGGGATGAAGGAAATTAAAAGAAGAACAAACATGGCTTTACCAAAAATTAAACAACTAAAAACAGTATGAAACGAAACTGATAAGAAAACAAAGATCAGAATACTAAGAGCATGCATATTCCCAGTGACAACTTATGGGTGTGAAGCATGGACATTTAATAAAGCAGTGGAAAAACATATATCTTCTTTTGAATATAAATGTTACAGAAGAGTTCCAGGTCCCTGAATTCAGATATCTGGGAAGTATTTTGGCAGAAGATGGTACAATTGACAGAGAAATTTGAACTAGATACCAAAATTCCAATGCAGTGACATACCAACTGTCCCCATCGCTCAAACACACAAACATAGACATAGCAGTCAAGCGACCACTGATAACTTGCATGCACAATGTTAAAAGAACAGTTGAAAGATTGTGGCCTGACGTGGGAAACAATGAAAGGCGGCAGAATGACAATATTTGAGTGGAACCCGCAAGGAAAATGAAGAAGAGGGAGTCATAAACAGACCTGGCGCAAAGCCTTCTTGAGGAATTGAAGAATGCTGAACTATCCTGCGAGACTATACAGAGACAACCAGAGACCAGGAAAAGTGGTACAACAACTGTTGAGACCCTATGCTCCACGAGGAGCGAGAGGAATAAGTAATATGTCAAACTGAACGTGAAGAGGATATAGATAATAATTGAAGAATACAATGTTAAGTTCATATCTTTGTTAATAAACGGAACACAATGAATGATGTGAACCCTCTCATGTCGGCCGACTTTACCATCCCAGCGTTTATCTGATACTTAATTGAGGCAGAGTCGGTCCATCTAGGAGTCATTTTATTGGGGAGGGGAGATAAATCATACTTCAACTGAAGATATAACTGAGACACCGGTATCTGAAGCAGGCAAGTACAATAACCAATGTGATATGATATCTCTCAAGGACATAATAAAGTTTATTGTTTAACCCTTTCCATACCATGTGAATGTTACCGAGTTCTGTCTCTACAGTTGTTATTGTTGTATGAGACCAACAATTTATCCCATGAAGATGTTGTATGTGCAATGTTTGCAGTTGGTATTAGTTAATTTTTGCATATCCTTTACAGGACTTTGTGAATCAACCCCAGCTGTTTGTGATTTTTCTAGGCATTATTACGTTCAGTATTGCTTTCTGAACCGGTGGTGCCATCGTCCTTTTGTAAAAATCCTAACTGTCCGCAACGTGATTCGAACTCAGAACGTCGGAGTTAATAGACCGAGTCACTATTCCCTAGGCCACGTATTAGATTCATATATAAACAGTCAAATGCTATACCTGCGGGCGTAGACGATCATGTCTCTCCACAACTCTTCCTAGTGCAGTTAATCAGTACTGACATCGATGTAGTGTTGACCCACAATGTCAGACCACCCAACATCTTCTCCCATATGTCTTCCACGATATCTTCGTCCTTGAATTTTACCTGTTGTTACCAAATGTTCTAAACTGCCTCTTCCCATTATATTCCCGCAGAATCTTGATTGTCGGATTCTTATTCTTGTGAAACTTATTCTTTACTGTCGTAGTCTATATGTAGTGGGCTGTGAAATTCGTCACTCCTGTTGTATCATTTGCTTGATAAAGTCCTTTTGGTGTTGCTGTTTATTGTCATTGCTTTTGTATTTTGTAAAACTACAGTACTTTGTTATTACGTGTTTCGCTATAAATACATAGTTTTACTGCAGTCTTCCCTTACATCGATAACTAATATTTTGTTTCGTTGTTCGTCTTGTGTGTCTGTCTTAGTACTATTGTGTTAGTATGTGTGCGCGTTGGTGCATGACTTGGTCAGCTTAATTGAAAGGTACTGTTTGTGATGCGCACACAAAAACCCGTTCTAGAAATCTCTTCTTATCCTGACACTGTGAGACAAAACAGGACTAGAGAAGCGTACACAAAAACCCGTTCTAGAAATCTCTTTTTATCCTGACACTGTGAGACAAAACAGGACTAGAGAAGCGTACACAAAAACCCGTTCTAGAAATCTCTTTTTATCCTGACGCTGTGAGACAAAACAAGATTAGAGAAGCGTACACAAAAACCCATTCTAGAAATCTCTTCTTATCCTAACGCTGTGAGACAAAACAGGATTGGAGAAGCGCACACAAAAACCCATTCTAGAAATCTCTTCTTATCCTAACGCTGTGAGACAAAACAAGATTATAGAAGTGCACACAAAACCTGTTCTAGAAATCTCTTCTTATCCTGACACTGTGAGACAAACAGGATTAGAGAGAAGAAGAGATTTTGCAAGTGTGTGTCATTAGCGATTAAGTGAGGATCATCCCTACTTGCAGTCTGGACATGTCCATAGATGCTCAGATCTCCTCCCCAACATTTCCATCAACCTAAGATGACTGATCACTCCAGTTCTGTGTTGATTAATCAACCAACTTGTACCTCTAGCAAAGTGTTCATGTCTGACAGTTCTGTGTTGATTAATCAACCAACTTGTACCTCTAGCAAAGTGTTCATGTCTGACAGTTCTGTGTTGATTAATCAACCATCTTGTACCTCTAGCAAAGTGTTCATGTCTGACAGTCCCCAGTTTCAGTCTCACCTCCTTCACGGTGGAAATGATGTAGAGTTATACGTGTCGGTAAACAATGATCGATTCGATCTGTTTCTTAAATGGCATTGATGATGTCTAACCTGTCCATTACATGTCCCTCATCGATCAGCTGATGTGTCCGCCAGCTGATCTGGTCGCTCGTTGTCCATCACGCCCGCATGACCTGGTTGAAAACAAATGTTATATGTATCATGTTAATTGAGTCACTCAGAATGCATCTCATTTCAAGTGACGTGCCTGCCGGCATAGGTGATCATGTCTCTCCACAACTCTCTCTGCTTGGTGCACGTAATCAGTTCTGACGTCAATCTAGTGTCGAACCATGATGTCAGACCATCCAACATCTTCTCCTCTGTCTTCCGTGATCTCTCCTTCCCTGAATTTTACCTGTTATTACTAAATGTTCTAAACCTTCTCTTCGCATTATATGTCCCACGAACCTTGATTGTCGGATTCTTATTCTTTTGATAAGGTTTCTTTGTGTGCAGACCTGATTTAAAACCTCATCTACTTCACTGTCCATGGAATCAGAATACATGCAAGTTTGTCATCCTGTGTGTAAAACCAAGTCTACAGACGCCCATCAGCATCAACTATATAAACTTGTTTGTCATCCTGTGTAGCGTTAAAGCTTCAAGGGTTCCTGGTAGCTAGACGCCCACCAACATCAACTATATCAACTTGTTTGTCATCCTGTGTGTAAAGCCAAGTCTACAGACGCCCACCAACATCAACTATATAAACTTGTTTGTCATCCTGTGTGTAAAACCAAATCTACAGACGCCCACCAACATCAACTATATCAACTTGTTTGTCATCCTGTGTAGTAAAAACCAAGTCTACAGACGCCCACCAACATCAACTATATAAACTTGTTTGTCATCCTGTGTAAAGCCAAGTCTACAGACGCCCACCAACATCAACTATATAAACTTGTTTATCATCCTGTGTGTAAAGCCAAGTCTACAGACGCCCACCAACATCAACTATATCAACTTGTTTGTCATCCTGTGTGTAAAGCCAAGTCTGCATCAGACGCACACCAACATCAACTATATCAACTTGAAAGAACCTGCAGAGAACAACTTCCTGCAGAATCAACGATAGCAGAAAATTGTTCTTTGCAACTTCTGTCAAGTGGGATCCGAACAGAAAACGTAGTGTTTAAATGCCGAGGTATTGTTAACCACTCTATTCCAAAAGTGATATTTGCAGGAATTAAATATCAGCTGTTTGCCGTCTTCGTCACGACTCGTCCATGGTCTACCTCACCCATAAGTGTGGTGTGTGGAGCTGTGAATCTCAGTGTGATTGTAACTATGTGTGTGTGTCTCTCTCTCTGTGTGTAGCATGTGTGTGTATATGTGTGTGTATGTGTGAGTATGTGCAACGTGTGTAGCGTGTGCAATGAGTTAGTACTACCAACCTCAAAGATAAAGTTTGAGAACCCACAATTTCAGAGGACTGGAATAAGCACTGACAATGTATCATCATCAAATAGCTTGTCCTGAACAGAACTTTGCCACCCCAACAGTCCTCCGGAACTTCTCTCTCTCATAGGCCAGATGTCCTGCCTCTGCAGCCGTCATGTTCAAACCATCAGTTACATCCTGAATCCATCTTCTCCGTGGTCTTCTTCTTCTCTTTGCTGATATGCCTCCTTCCATGATGGTCTTCTCCAGCCCTTCATGTCTTTTTATATGTCCAAAATATCTCAATTTTTCTTTCTTATTTGTAGCATCAGCCAGTTTTCTTTGATTTTAAGTGACAATTTATACTTTGAAGTTATTTTGAACAAAATGATTGATTTTTTTACAGGTAAACAAGATGGCTCTACCTTTGGGAATGCATCTGTTTACTTTACTAGGTGTGGCTGCTCTCGGGCTCGGCTTACTTTTTGATATAATAGGAGTAGCTACACCAAGTTGGTCTGCATGGGATAACTCTCTAGGTTCCTATGGACTGTTTCAATATTGTATTGCTGACACTTGCATGAGTTATCCTAGCGGTGGTAAGTATTTTTAGTTATATAATGTATATAATGTAGGACTTGTTTACTTCTCAAGTAGTTAGTGGTCACACTGTGTACATCTCCATACAGCTTGTCTTGAACTGACATCGATTTGTATACTTCTAAAGTAGTTAGTGGTCAACTAGAGTCTATGTACATCTCCATATAGCTTGTCTTAGACTGATATCGACTTGTATACTTCTAAAGTAGTTAGTGGTCAACTAGAGTCTATGTACATCTCCATATAACTTGTCTTAGACTGATATCGACTTGTATACTTCTAAAGTAGTTAGTGGTCAACTAGAGTCTATGTACATCTCCATATAGCTTGTCTTAGACTGATATCGACTTGTATACTTCTAAAGTAGTTAGTGGTCAACTAGAGTCTATGTACATCTCCATATAACTTGTCTTAGACTGATATCGACTTGTATACTTCTAAAGTAGTTAGTGGTCAACTAGAGTCTATGTACATCTCCATATAGCTTGTCTTATACTGATATCGACTTGTATACTTCTAAAGTAGTTAGTGGTCAACTAGAGCCTGTATACATCTCCATATATCTTGTCTGGGACTGGCATGGGGTTGAGGTGACCATGTGTCTTTCTTCCGTTCATTGTATGTTAGACACCCATACATGATCTATGGCTGTTATCTTGTTGGTGCCACATGTACATATGTCATTAGAGCCTATCTTGTACTTGTCTAAACAGATAGTACCACAGAGTATGCTTATCATCAATATAACTACAGTATCACGTGATCACGTGTATCATCGATATAAGAAAGAGGTAGTCATCATTTTTAGAACATGTCATGAGGAGGAGAGGACATGTCATGAGGAGGAGAGGACATGTCATGAGGAGGAGGGGGACATGTCATGAGGAGGAGGAGGACATGTCATGAGGAGGAGAGGAGCTGTCATGAGGAGGAGGGAGACATGTGATGAGGAGGAGAGGAGACATGTCATGAGGAGGAGGAGAGACATGTCAGAGGAGAGGAGGAGCAGCAGAGGAGGAGGAGAATGTCATAGGAGGAGAGGTCATGGAGAGAACATGTCAGAGGAGGATGAGGACATGTCATGAGGAGGAGGAGGACTTGTCCCATTAGTGAAGGAGGACATGCAGAGGAGGAGGACATGTCATGAGGAGGAGGAGATGTCATGAGGAGGAGGAGGACATGTCATGAGGAGGAGTAGGACATGTCATGAGGAGGAGGAGGACATGTCATGAGGAGGAGGAGGACATGTCATGAGGAGGAGGAGGACATGTCATGAGGAGGAGGAGGACATGTCATGAGGAGGAGGAGATGTCATGAGGAGGAGGAGGACATGTCATGAGGAGGAGTAGGACATGTCATGAGGAGGAGGAGATGTCATGAGGAGGAGGAGGACATGTCATGAGGAGGAGTAGGACATGTCATGAGGAGGAGGAGGACATGTCATGAGGAGGAGTAGGACATGTCATGAGGAGGAGGAGGACATGTCATGAGGAGGAGGAGGACATGTCATGAGGAGGAGGAGAGGTTTAGAACACATTATAACAACAGGTAAAATCAAGGGAAGACGAGACAGAGGAAGACAGAGAGAGAAAATTTTAGATAATCTAACTTCATGGCATGGAAGAGCGTCAAAATCTGAGATGATAGTAAATATCAGAGACAGAGATTTGTAAAGATCAATGATCTTTTCTTATGAATTTTGCTCGGGTAGCTGCTTTCCAGCCTGCTCTTCTCGATTCTTAACTGTCAAGAGTTTTTTTAATGTGCTGACATTGATAAATGGAACTACGTTTTATCGTCCTTCTCCGATAGGACTATCAACTCGATCTCACCTACACTGAGATTATGGATCTCGGAAAAAATATCCAGATAGCTTCACAAGGGAGCGAACCTGGTACTTTTGGCACGAGAGACGAGCACCTGTCCACTACGCCACAGAGACTTCTAGAATAATCAATGCAAAAGTCGAAGCGTTAATACATGACTACACATCGGAGGAAGATGTTGCTGTCTACACTGATGTTTCCCTGATTCGTCATACTCGAAGTGTCTAACATACGCAAGAACTACAGGAATGCACGAACTACAGGAAGGCACGAATTACAGGAATGCAAGAAGAACGCACGAATTACAGGAACGCACGAACTACAGGAACGCAGAACTACAGGAAGCACGAACTACAGGAATGCAGAACTACAGGAATGCAAGAACTACAGGAATGCAAGAACTACAGGAACGCACGAACTACAGGAACGCACGAACTACAGGAACGCAAAGAACTACAGGAATGCACGAACTACAGGAATGCAAGAACTACAGGAATGCAAGAACTACAGGAAGAATTGGAACGCAATTTCCAAGTGTTATCGCATATCTAGCCCTTTCGCTGCTACATACTTTCTGAAAGCTGAGCTAAAAATAGCTACTCTTTGTTTCTAGGTCACAAACGTAAATGTGCGCCTATAGCAGTGACAGTAGCAATGTATAACGTGTTAACACGTCTTTAGCCACAGAGGAGAGATAATAACATACGTGTTAATACGTCTTTAGAAGTGAATGGGGAAAACGTATATATACGTCCTTAGCAGTTAAAGGGCTAGAGCACAAATCAACACATCAAAAGTTACTGTAACATGATTCTCCCTCAACAACCACATCGTTTCATGTATGTGTGGTAATCTACGCTATAGTCGTGTCATAACTGTGCTAGACCATCTGGTCATCGAGTATGTTGTATGGGTGCATGTGTGTGTTTGTGTGTATGTGTGTGTGTAAGCAAGAGAGATGGAGGGAGAGAGAGAGAAATAGAGATATAAAGAAAGTAAAATACGTATGGTTTCACCTAACATCGTTTCAGTTTCAATCAAGAGCCATGCCTTCCGGGATAGGCGATCATGTATCTCCACAACTCTCTTTGCTTGGTGTATGTAATCAGTTCTGACGTCGATCTTGTGTCGACCCATGATGTCAGGCCACTCAACATCTTCTTCCTCTGTCGTCCACGATCTCTCCCCTGAATTTTACCTGTAGTTACCAAATGTTCTAAACCTTCTCTTCGCATTATATGCCCGAAGAACCTTGATTGTCGGATTCTTATTCTTTTATGTTTCTTTGTTGCAGGCCTGATTTAAACCTCATCATTTGTTTTCTTAGCTATCTATGGAGTTTTCAGCTTTCTTCTGTAAAACCACATCTCTGTGGCTTCAATGATCGTATTGATTGTTTGTTCATTGTCCATGATTCGCTGCCATACATAAGTATTGGTTCAATATAGCACTGGAGTACTCGTTTTCGCAGTGTCATTGGTAGTGAGTTCACGCATAGTGTATTCTTCATTTTCATAAAAGCTGCTTTCGTTTGAGCTATTCTACTCCTAATCTTTGTTGTACATCTTCCATCTGATGTTAGGAATGTTCCTAGATACTTGAATCGATGGACTTGTTTCAGTGTTGTGTTATTTATGTTGATATTACATGTTGGTGTTTTTTGTTTCTTGGAGAGAAACCATAACCTCTGTTTTCTTTATATTCGTGCTTAACATCATTTACTACATAGTAATCCATGTCTAACCTCATATATTTTATATTTCAGTGTTTGGATCTGATCTGACGGTCTGTCAAGTGTTTGCCTGTACCGGAGTAGTTGAAGCTGGTCTAGCTTTGTTTAGTGCTATCTATTTTATCCTGCTGCCGAAACTTGGTCGACAACAAACGATGAAAGTTCCTAAAGGAACATTAGCCATGGGATTTATTGCTTGTGAGTTGAATATTTATTTGTCAATTCATTTGTTTGAATATTTGATGTTTACATCAATATGAAATTCTCAATCCAATGTCATTATCAAGGTGCGTATCCTATATAGGACGTTGTTCTCTTTTCAGCGCATTTGAAATTCACTCTGTCTCTAGTCAGTTCACCCACTTTGCCGATGGTCATATTCATGGTTTCTTTAATATCTTTTAGACATCTTCTTCTTGGTCTGCCTCTGGGACGTCCTGGGACCCAGCCCTCTAATATTGTTCTCTCTAGGCCATCGTAATGCTTGATGTGACCAAAGTATCTAATTTTTCTGTATTATGTCACAAGTAAAGTTTAACAAATGGCCCCTGCATGGTGCCGAGCCCGCAAGGAAGCAAAGAATAGCATCACTGCAACCTGATGTAGGCCCTAGAGATGATACCTTAGTCAATAAAAGCATCCAGAAATCGTATTACTGGCCTACTTGTAGGCGCATAACTGGCACAACGTACAATCGCTCTTAGGCTCAGTCACATACAAATCACACAGAGTGGTTGACAAGTGGTCGATATGGAGCGTTTCAAGAAGAAGAAGAAGAAGAAAAAAAAAGAAAAAAAAAGGAATATCAGTAATATCAATATCATTTTCATCAATAAATAACCATAGACTCACAGAATTGAGTATAATTGCATAAAACTTGCAGTGTTCCATCAAACATATCTAGATTCCCCCCCACCCCAAACTGAAAGTAGGTCAGGGATTCCCGGTCGGTTATGTGGTCTATTATTAGAGTTGGATGTTGTTCTGCCCAGGACAAGCTATCTAATGACGAAATGGGGATGTAGGAAAAGAATTCAGCGCAAGAATTGGACGAGCAGCTGCAACAATTATATTGGACTGGCAGCTGCAACAATTATATTGGACGGGCAGCTGCAACAATCATATTGGACGGGCAGCTGCAACAATTATATTGGACTGCCAGCTGCAACAATTATATTGGACGGGCAGCTGCAACAATATATTGGACGGCAGCTGCAACAATCATATTGGACGGGCAGCTGCAACAATCATATTGGACGGACAGCTGCAACAATCATATTGGACTGGCAGCTGCAACAATCATATTGGACGGGCAGCTGCAACAATCATATTGGACGGGCAGCTGCAACAATCATATTGGACGGACAGCTGCAACAATCATATTGGACTGGCAACTGCAACAATCATATTGGACGGGCAGCTGCAACAATCATATTGGACGGACAGCTGCAACAATCATATTGGACGGGCAGCTGCAACAATCATATTGGACGGGCAGCTGCAACAATCATATTGGACGGGCAGCTGCAACAATCATATTGGACGGACAGCTGCAACAATCATATTGGACTGGCAACTGCAACAATCATATTGGACGGGCAGCTGCAACAATCATATTGGACGGGCAGCTGCAACAATCATATTGGACGGGCAGCTGCAACAATCATATTGGACGGGCAGCTGCAACAATCATATTGGACGGACAGCTGCAACAATCATATTGGACTGGCAGCTGCAACAATCATATTGGACGGGCAGCTGCAACAATCATATTGGACGGGCAGCTGCAATCATAGACGGGCAGTGCAACAATCATATTGGACGGCATCTGCAACAATCATATTGGACGGCAGCTGCAACAATCATATTGGACGGGCAGCTGCAACAATCATATTGGACGGGCAGCTGCAACAATCATATTGGACGGGCAGCTGCAACAATCATATTGGACGGGCAGCTGCAACAATCATATTGGACGGGCAGCTGCAACAATCATATTGGACGGGCAGCTGCAACAATCATATTGGACGGGCAGCTGCAACAATCATATTGGACGGGCAGCTGCAACAATCATATTGGACGGGCAGCTGCAACAATCATATTGGACGGACAGCTGCAACAATCATATTGGACTGGCAACTGCAACAATCATATTGGACGGGCAGCTGCAACAATCATATTGGACGGACAGCTGCAACAATCATATGATGGACCCAAAAATCAGTATAAATCGGCAGCTGCAAATCAATTGGACCGGAGCTGAACAATCATTTGACGGCGCTGAACAAGTCATATTGGACGCAACCAGCAAAATCATATTGACTGGCAGCTGCAACATCATATTGGACAGGCGCTGCAAGATCTATTGGTGCGCTGCACAATCATATTGGACGTCCTGCGACATCCATGGACGGCAGCTGCAACATCATATTGACGGCGCTGCAAACCTATTGGACGGCAGCTGCAACAATCATACTGGACGGACAGCTGCAACAATCATTTTGGACGGGCAACTGCAACAATCATATTGGACGGGCAGCTGCAACAATCATATTGGACGGACAGCTGCAACAATCATATTGGACTGGCAGCTGCAACAATCATATTGGACGGGCAGCTGCAACAATCATATTGACGGGCAGTTGCAACAATCATATTGACGGGAAACTGCAACAATCATATTGGGCGGGCAGCTGCAACAATCATATTGGACGGGCAGCTGCAACAATCATATTGGACGGGCAGCTGCAACAATCATATTGGACGGACAGCTGCAACAATCATATTGGACTGGCAGCTGCAACAATCATATTGGACGGGCAGCTGCAACAATCATATTGGACGGGCAACTGCAACAATCATATTGGACGGGCAACTGCAACAATCATATTGGACGGGCAGCTGCAACAATCATATTGGACGGGCAGCTGCAACAATCATATCATTGGGCAACATCAGTATACAGAATAGACTCAAATCAAATGGGAACTCGGTATAGATCAAGTAGCATTTCCTTGAGAAAAAACGTCGCAGTCATCACAACCAGCATAAAAGCTCTCTGTCTCTTGCAAGTTCTCCGGCCTCTTCTAACATCATGTTCAAGGTTTCTTTGGTGTCCTGTTGCCACCTTCGTCTTGGTCGTCTCCTGGTTCGTACTCCAGGAACCATGCCTTCCATTATGTTTTTCTTCAAACCGATGTGGCGTTTAATGTGGCCAAAATAGTTCATCTTCGGGGACATAATGTTATTTATGAGCCAATGCTCCTTGATATTCAGGTCTTGTAGGATGTCTTTGTTTGTTTTCTTCTCGTCTCTGTCTTTATGAGGTGGGAGAGACACACATAGAAGCACTTAGTATAGATCATAGGTACCAACCTTTTTTGAATGAGCGCCCTCTTTTTCAGTGAATGATTCGATAGCGCCCCCCGGTAGGCTGTACCACCCCGTTGGGAACTCTATGGTATAGATCAGTGAAATGAACAACAAGTACAAAGAGAATCAGTTTCATAAGAGACTGCCAGAGAAGATGTCTCAGAAGAATTCTTTGAATTCGTTGTGATCAAAGAATACATAATACTGAGAACATCAGGTGGTACGACAAGATAACCAACTCTGAAGTGTTACAACGTGCAAACTTGTCTTCCACTGTGAGCATACTCAGCAGTAGACGAATCAGATGGCTTGGGCATGTGAGAAGAATGAAAAATTGCCACATACCCAAATTAAGTGTTGTTCTGTGAGCTTTTGGAATGGAAAGGGGACTCCAAGGCAGACCACTGCTCAAATATAAGAATGTCTACAAGGACTTAATGGAGACATTTTACATCGGACCCAACAAGAGGGACAAACTAACTGATGATCAAATTATGTAGAAAACAACATTACACAAAGCTGCAGAATATGTGGAAAAGAAACATAGAGATGAGCTGAAAGGCAAGAGAGAGACAAGCGTAAACTCAGAGTTTGTCACATTACAACATTTGCTAATTAGTCGTCTGTGAAGACGAAAAAGGCCATACACACAACGCTTCTAATTCTCTCACTTCAACTATCACACAAACGCTATTCAATCTCTCTCATCCTCTATCTCACTACACAAACCTCTAATCTCTCATCTCATACATCAATCTCACTCTATTAATCTCTCATCTCATACACAAACTCTAATTCCATTAATCTCCCATCTCATACACACAGCTCTATCTCATCTCCACAACTTAATCTCCCATCGTCAATACACACAACGCTCTAATCTCCATCTCATAACACACACTTAATCTCTCATCTCATAACACCTCTAATCTCACTCACACACAACGCTCTAATTCTCATCTCATACACACATCAATCTCTCATTAATCTCCATTCATACACAACGTTTAATCTCCCTCTCATACACACAACTCTAATCTCTCATCTCATACACACAAACTCTAATTCCCATCTCATACACACAACGCTCTAATCTCTCATCTATACACACAACACTCTAATCTCCATTAATCTCCCATCTCAACACACAACCTCTAATCTCCATCTCATACACACAAACTATCTCTAAATTCTCCACCTAATCTCCCATTTCACAACGTTCTAACCTCTATTATCTCTACATCTATATACACCCCAACGCTATAATCTCCCATTAATCTCTCGCATCTTCTCACAACAAAGCTCTAATCTTCATTAATCCATCTCATAACATAAACACTCTAATCTCCATTATTCCATCCACAGGTCTAGTTATTATCATCAGTGCTATCGTATGGGCCGTCCATCTGGACTACTCTACCCAGTCACCAGGGTACTCGCTTGCCTTGTCTCTAGTGGGGGCAGTGATTAGCCCAGGTGGAGGTATACTGGTCTTCTTAGGTGCTAGGAAAACCGTTGGTTACGACACATTACCAAGGTGATTACTACAGCCTGGAACAAAGACACAGATTGAGAGATCAACAGTTGAAACGATTATTTGTGTATGAACTTTACCTGTGTATACCTGAAATTAGTTTTGTATGAACTTACCTGTGTACGCCTGACATCAGTTTTGGTTGAACTTACCTGTGTACATCTGACATCAATTTTGTATGAGCTACACCTGTCTTCACCTGCCATCAGTTTTTGTATGACCTTCACCTGTCTACTCCTGACATTAGTTTTGTATGAGCTACACTTGTTTACACCTGACATTGGTTTTGTATGAACTTCACCTGTCTACACCTCACGTCATTTTTGTATGAACTTTACATATCTGCACCTCACGTCATTTTTGTATGAACTTTACCTGTCAACACCTCACGTCATTTTTGTATGAACTTCACCTGTCTACACCTCACGCCATTTTTGTATGAACTTTACCTGTCTACACCTGTCTACACCTGTCATCATTTTTCCACATCATCAATAATAAAACATTTTACATTTTTTCCTGTTAATTACTTCGTTCTAACTGCATCATCTTCATATCTGACATCATCTTCATATCGACATCATCTTCATATCTGACATCAATCTTCATATCTGCATCATCTTCATCTTGCATCAATCTTCATATCTGACATCATCTTCATCTGACATCATCTTCATATCGACATTATCTTCATCTGACATCAATCTTCATATCGACATCATCTTCATATCGACATCAATCTTCATATCTGACATCATCTTCATCTGACATCAATCTTCATATCTGACATCATCTTCATATCTGACATCAATCTTCATATCTGACATCATCTTCATATCTGACATCAATCTTCATATATGACATCATCTTCATCTGACATCATCTTCATATCTGACATCATCTTCATATCGACATTAATCTCATCGACATCAATCTTCATTTTGACATCAATCTTCATATCGACATCAATCTTCATATCTGACATCAATCTTCATATCTGACATCATCTTCATATCTGACATAATCTTCATCTGATATCATCCATTAACTTACATCAACTATAAATGATGTCTATTTCATTTAACATCGACTTTATGTGACATCACCTTTATCTATATTCGACTTTATCTAACATCTACTTCATCTGTCTTCAGTATCATCTATCATCAACATTTTCTACCACCAACATCTTCTAATATCAACATTATCTGAGTTTAGTTTAGGTCTTAGTCATATCATCCTCACTGCACATCGAACCAGCTAGTCCATTAGTGCTCCTATCTCCTCCTCAGTATGTCTTTCAGTTTAGTTTAGTCCTCAGTTCATCCTCACTGCACATCGAACCAGCTAGTCCATAAGTGCTCCAATCTCCTCCTCGGTGTGTCTCTAAGCGTGTGACAACTAAAGACCCCTCCTCAGTGTCTCTTAGCGTGTGACAACTAAAGACCCTTCCTCAGATACTCCAACGAATGTCTCCTAGCCCCTGTTTCAATCTTCCTGAACATACTCGTTGAGTCACTGAGAAAACATGCATGGATAAAAGTCTGTGATTCCAGCCAGACCATGGCTTTAGTTACTGCCATGATTTCCATAGTGAGACTGCTAGTAGTCCCGGCAAATCCATCACTGTCTTCCTTCAGAACATCCCCTCTGACTTCAACAGTGAAAGCCCATGAGCTCCCCAGGTGTCGAATCACTGATCCATCTGTCCTCAACGTCCTCAGACGAATTTACAGAACTTAAGGCTTGAACGTCTGCCTCCACGACCATTGTGTTGTCTTTTCTTCATTCTTTATCAAGTCTGATATAAACTGAAAATGATGTATTGATTCCTGTTGGCATTGGTATCCACTCTTCACCGGTTCAATATCTTCAAGTGAACACACCTGTTGAATACAGTCCTCTGCCGGACCCATACACGATTTTCTCTTTTTTAACCTATTTCCTTTTTCTCTCTTTTCTTTTCATGTGCAGATGATAATGATGTACTTCCATGTGCAGATGATGTTGTGTGTCAGCATTGACTCGAAGATATGCTCGTGCACGGTTCATCAGTGTTCTATATTTCATAGTAGGATAGTCAAGAAGATAGCGCATCGCCCTGCATAACGTGTCTTTAGTACACCCAAGTATAATGCGCATCGCCTCGTTCTGTATTCTTTCCAGTCATTCTATCTGACTATGACTGAAAGTCAGGATCGCCAGAGCACACTCGAGCACAGAAAGGACCAGACCCTGGTATAAAAGACAAAGATGGCGCTGCTCACAGTCCGCCGCAGCCATTACTCTCATCGCCAGCAAACCTTTCCTCGCCTTCATTATCACATAAGCTATGTGTTCCGTAAAAGCTAGACTTTCGATCAAAATGCAGCCCCAGGTATTTCATAGACTGAGATCGCTCCACCACCTCTGAACACAAAACCACAGATGGTGTTGGAGTGTTGACGATGGGGTTGTTTAAAGAGAACCATGTCACCGCTGCTTTTGTGGGGTTGACCAATGCTCCTGCTTCAACGCACCATCTACCTATGCGGTCGAGTTCTGACTGAAGTTCCTCCACAAGCTGTTCTCTATCCTTGCCCTGACGATACACCAACACATCATCTGCATATGACATTGTCCTTCCTCTACCCGTGATCTGCTCTTTGTGATGCTCACAGTATAGGCATTGAACAACACCGGAGATAATGGTGACCCTGTGGTAAGCCAGGGTGGATTGTTGTTGGTGATGACGCCCAACTGCCACATTTAAACACTATCTTTCGCTGGAAGAGGGCCGCAAAGATCCAATTGAGGAGGAATGGGCTGATATTGAGTTCAGTCAGCTGCACCATTAAAAATGCAACGGCACTCTATTATAGGCATCTTCAAGGTCAATTGCAGCAGCACATATCTCAATGCCCGAGTGAAAACCCTCATAGACATCGTAGGTGAACACCGCTGCGTTACGCCATGTCTCTCTATATGGACGGTACCTCCAAGGGTGGGTGGAAAGGGAGACAAAACTCTCTAGTTGGCAGGTTATTTTCCTGGCAATTATTTTCTCCAGCAACTTGCCTATTGTATTCTGCA
The DNA here is from genome assembly GCA_020796225.1 of Arion vulgaris. NCBI lineage: Eukaryota > Metazoa > Mollusca > Gastropoda > Stylommatophora > Arionidae > Arion > Arion vulgaris. Next base: position 753,223 of record CM036774.1, read on the forward strand.
TGGTGATTACCCGATAGCCCTGAATTTTTGTGTGATCTTTGCCAGGCTTCGGCAGAGGTACCAGGTAGCTGTGCAACCATTCTTCGTTGATTATGCAGTCGAATGTTTCTGTTGTAGATGCAGCCAGTTCTCCACTCCTCATCAGACAACTTGCCAATATCACCATACGTATGCCATCTGACCAGGTGCACTGTATTTTTGCTCTCCGTACAGCATCCTTGATTTCCTCCACCGTCACCAAATCATCTTCATCTAATTCCTGGTTCTGACATTTAGCTGCAATGGATTCTCTGGCAGTGTTGTCCCCTACCATGTCTTTCTGGTCACTCTGCTCTAGATAGTGCGCAAACAGAGCCTTACCCTTGTTTTCATCTGTCCTCTGCCAGGTAAGATCCATGCCGGGAAAGTCAGGAAACACAGATTCTCACTGAAACCATTCATACTTTTGTACAATCGCCAGAACAGATTCGATGATTTGTCGTTGCTCACCCGTTGTTATTAAGTGCTTAATGTCCTATCAATCAATCAATCAATCAATCAATCAACCATTATCAATCAATCAATCATTCAACCAATCAATCAATCAACCAATCAGTCAATCAATCAATCAGTCAATCAATCAATCAGTCAATCAATCAACCAATCAATCAATCAACCAACCAATCAATCAATCAATCAATCAATCAGTCAACCAATCAATAAGTCAATCAAGATAGAATCAGTCAATCAATCAATAGTCAATCAATCAATCAATCAATCAACCAATTAGTCAATCAATCAACCAATCAATCAATCAATCAATTAGTCAATCAATCAACCAATCAATTAGTCAATCAATCAGTCAATCAATCAATCAGTCAATCAATCAACCAATCAATCAATCAACCAACCAATCAACCAATCAATCAATCAACCAATTAGTCAATCAATCAACCAATCAATTAGTCAATCAATCAATTAGTCAATCAATCAACCAATCAATTAGTCAATCAATCAACCAATCAATTAGTCAATCAATCAATCAATCAACCAATTAGTCAATTAGTCAATCAATCAACCAATCAGTCAGTCAATCAATTAGTCAATCAGTCAATCAATCAATCAGTAATAGATATAGATAGGAAGCGATGGGTTGATGGGACCCTCATTGGGAGCAAAGAATAGTAAGACTGCAACTTACAAGGCATGTCGTGATAGTCGTCAAAGGTAGGGGCCTAGGAAATCTAGTAAATAAAAGCGTCACAGAAATTGGATATGCTAACCTACTTGTAGTCGCTTAACTGACACAACGTACAATCGCTCTTAGGCTCGGATCACGTACAAATGACAAAGAGTGGTTAAGAAGTGGTCGATATGGAGCGTTCAAAGAAAAAGAAGAAGCGATGAGGACAACATTATCATACGTATGTTGTTGCATCACTCTGGTGTGTGCGGAGGTGTCTGTAGAATCCAATTCTGGAAGCATCCCCTGTCACAGGTTGGACATAAACGATCAGGGTGTGACATGCGGATGTTGTGTGTTCTTTCTTTTAGTGCAGTTCGTTTTCTCTGCCTCTAAGTATTATGATGGCAGTTTTTTTGGCTTGTTTTGCAAATTCATACTTGACTGTCATGTACCTACATTCCAACTGGTAAATTTTGTTCAAACTACACAGTACAGGCTCAAGCACTGCTACAGGTCACAATCATGAACAATAGTTCCAACTCTGACTGCTAGCACTTGGTATTTTTCCCAGAAGCACAGAAGCACTATCTGTTTTGCAAGCCCTCCAGAGTTTACATCTATCCATGAGAAAGGAGCGCAGTAATATTTATGCCAACAAGAGAGTTACACTTCAGTGGGTACCATCACACTGTGGGGTGCCAGGTAACGAGAGAGCTACACTTCAGTGGGTACCATCACACTGTGGAGTGCCAGGTAACGAAGAGGCAGACAAACTAGCGAAACATGAGAGCAGAATGTGAACAAATAGAAAAAAAAAATCACCTACTTTGAAGAAAGAGCTATCGTGGACATTAGAAAAGAACCTAAACTATCCAACGATGACTATTACACACAAACAAGACAGACTTCACACTGACAGACAAGGACAGACTATCATCTGTCGACTCAGGATAGGACATAACAGACTGAACAAACACCTACACAGGCTAGATTGTCCCATTTCTCTGTCCCTGTGACACCGCTGATCATACCACAGAACATGCCCAGCAAGACTTTCCACTGTATGTCCTCCCTAGAAAGGAATGCTGGCCCTACAACACAACACTACATTCAAAACTACATGGCACCAGAGATGAGCTCCAGAGAACAGTCGACTTCATCATAAGAACATGTCTGACGGTATAATCATCAAAACTACATGGCACCAGAGATGAGCTTCAGACAACAGTCGACTTCATCATAAGAACACGTCTAACGGTATAATTATCAAAACTACATGGCACCAGAGATGAGCTCCAGACAACAGTCAACTTCATCATAAGAACACGTCTAACGGTATAATCATCAAAATAGCGATTGCAAAGAAAGTTAGAGAAGAAAATCATGTACCAGGGATTGCCATCATTTTCTTCTTTTCTCAAACAATCCTGTTTTACCTCACAGAGTCAGGGTAATAAGAGATTTCTAGAACGGTTTTTTGTTCCATATTTCCAGAATAATGGTGTCTGTATCGAAACATTTTAGAGACATTTTAAGAGTGTCTTTAAAGCCCTGTTTCCCAACGTGGCCACGCCCACAGGGGGCATTTTCATCGCTAAGGGGCAATGGACTCATTCAGAGTTTAACTAATGTTCATGATGTTGCAAAACCGATATATCGGCTTTTTGTATGTATTTTGATAAAAATGAATGTTGTTTCACAATCACATTACTGAAGTTTAAAAATAATATAAAAGGGGGCATACCAATTTTGAAAAGCTTTGGTGGGGCATAGCACAAAAAGGTTGGGAAACACTGCTTTAAAGCGTTTCTTCTGTCCACCAGCAAAACATCTCCCCTCTTCAAGCTCGGCATACATCAACTGTTTTGGGATGCGTTTATCAGGCAACCGAGCAACGTGACCTACCCATCTCACTAGGGCTTTTTGCAACAGTGTGTTGACGCTTGAGAGCTTTGCTTTTGTGAGAACTTCGCTGTCTGGAATTTTGCCCTGCCAGTTTGTTTACTTTTATATAAACATTGACAAGTACATAAATGTTGATAAACAATAATTTCTAGACATAAAAAACATAACAAACAAAAGATATTAAAAGAAAACAAGAAACGAAACAAAAAATATGAGATTTGTTCATGTTTTTATTTTACCGTCTTCCATCTAAGAGACATAACTCTGTATATATATATTTTTTTATTTTGTGTGAGAATTGTTTGAATTCTGAAAATGTTAAACTCAAACTTCATGTTTTGGTATTGTTGATATTAAACTTGACATGAAGCGTCTGATGACTCTCTATTTGTGTTCAGTCAGGATTGTTATCCAAAGATATTATCTGAACACTTTTTACAAATTATTTGGGAAGTAATTTTTTAATTGAAATATCTGCAATGTTTCTTCAATGTTGACACAATTTGTTGTCAATTTTTGATAACTTGTCTGCTGTTTGCTAATAAAAAAACGTCTGCTGTTTGTTAACAAAATATCGTCTGCTGTTTGATAACAAAATATCGTCTGCTGTTTACTAACAAAATATCGTCTGCTGTTTACTAACAAAATATCGTCTGCTATTTGATAACAAAATATCATCTGCTGTTTGCTAACAAAATATCGTCTTTGTTTACAAAGAACTTTGCCACCTTAACAGTCCTTCGGAATGTCTCTCTCTTAAAGGTCAGATGTCCTGCCTATGCAGCCGTCAAGTTCAAACCATCAGCTACATCCTAGATCCATCTTTTCCGTTGTCGTCCGCTTCTCGTCTATACTGGGATGTCTCCATCGATAATGTTCTTCTGCAGCCCTTCGTGTCCTTTTATATCGAAAATATTTCAATTTTCTTCTTATTTGTAGCATCATCTAGTTTTATTTGATTTTGACTTCTTTCTGGATAGATCTATTTGTTCAAGATATTTGGTTAGTGTCTTTTAAATATAGAATAATGATGTTTGAGATAGAGTAATGATGTTATAAATAGAATAATGCTGTTCTAATTAGAGTAATGATGTTTTAATTAGATTAATGATGTTTTAATTAGAATAATGATGTTTTAATTAGATTAATTATGTTTTAATTAGATTAATGATGTGTAAATTAGAGTAATGGTGTTTTAATTAGAGTAATGATGTTTTAATTAGAGTAATGATGTTAAGATAGTATAATGTTGCTAAAGTAACACAGAGACAATCTTCTAATCAGACTCACCTGTACTTAAATGTAACAGAGATACTACTGATGAGACTCACCTGTATTGAAAGGTAACAGAGATACTACTGATGAGACTCACCTGTACTTAAAGGTAACAGAGATACTACTGATAAGACTCACCTGTATTGAAAGGTAACAGAGATACTACTGATGAGACTCACCTGTACTTAAAGGTAACAGAGATACTACTGATAAGACTCACCTGTACCTAAAGGTAACAGAGATACTACTGATGAGATTCACCTGTACCTAAAGGTAACAGAGATACTACTGATGAGACTCACCTGTATTGAAAGGTAAGAAACAAAGATACTTATATATGAAACTCACCTGTATTGAAAGGTAAGAAACAAATATACTTATTCTGAAACTCACCTGTATTGAAATGTAAGAAACAAAGCTACCTATGCTGAAACTCACCTGTACTTAAAGATAAGACACACAAGAACCAGGTCACTGATGAAGGTGTTCATTTTGTGGTTATGTTTGTAAACGTTTTCTGTAACAAAATGTCAAATAAAATTAATTTATTCATCTAGAACATTTTCTTGTAGAAATGTTAAACTCCCCCACCCACCCAATAATTATTGAACATGGACGATCTAGAATAATTAATAATAAATTTATTGATATATACAAACATTAGAAGATGAAATTAATAGATGAAATTAATAGATGAAATTAATAGATGAAATTAATAGATGAAATTAATAGTTGAAATTAATAGATGAAATTAATAGATGAAATTAATAGATGAAATTAATAGATGAAATTAATAGATGAAATTAATAGATGAAATTAATAGATTAAATTAATAGATGAAATTAATAGATGAAATTAATAGATAAAATTAATAGATGAAATTTAAAAGATGAAATTAATAGATGAAATTAATAGATGAAATTAATAGATGAAATTAATAGATGAAATTAATAGATGAAATTAATAGATGAAATTAATAGATGTAATTAATAGATGAAATTAATAGATGTAATTAATAGATGAAATTAATAGATGAAATTAATAGATAAAATTAATAGATGAAATTAATAGATGAAATTAATAGATGAAATTAATAGATGAAATTAATAGATGAAATTAATAGATGAAATTAATAGATAAAATTAATAGATGAAATTAATAGATGAAATTAATAGATGAAATTAATAGATAAAATTAATAGATGAAATTAATAGATTAAATTAATTTATGAAATTAATAGATAAAATTAATAGATGTAATTAATAGATGAAATTAATAGATGTAATTAATAGATGAAATTAATAGATGTAATTAATAGATGAAATTAATAGATGAAATTAATAGATGTAATTAATAGATGAAATTAATAGATGAAATTAATAGATGTACACTGACAGCAAATGAGAAAAGAAGAATGTGAACGACAGAGATGAAGAGTTTACGACGAGTTCTAAATGTAACCAGGAACTGGGTCAGTTAACACCACTGTTGTCACATAAAGAGATACCGCTAACCAGGTACTGGGACAGTTAACACCACTGTTGTCACATAAAGAGATACCGTTAAAAACTAAAGCAAATCTTAAAAGAAAAATCATAACGACAGAGATGAGGTGTCTTAGAAGAGCTGCAGGTGTGACAATAAGTCTGGCCAACACTATGTTACCAGTGTCAGATATGGCCAATAACAGCAGCTACTGAGCGGAAAATCATAACGACAGAGATGAGGTGTCTTAGAAGAGCTGCGGGTCAAAGGCTCATGGTCACAGCGGCAAAATGAGCCAGGGTTAGCGACGGGACGCGCTAACGAAGACCCTGCCCCCAACCTCCACGCGGTGACCCTGGAACAGACTCTGGTTCCGGTCTGGCTAAGGGGGCCGGTATCGAGAAAAACTACTGGTAGTGGTAGAAGTGCAAGTACGGAAATGCAATACAGGTCCATACTAACAAAATGTACAAATCTCCTGGCCGATGTCCAACAAGATATTGCCAAAGTTCCTGAACGTAAAGAAACAGCAGCGAAACGTCTCTGACATAAATGAAAGGATGAGAGGTGCATCCAGTGACGAAACGTGTGCCCACGTAGGGCGAAGCTCGAAGCCCTGAGGAGGGGCAAACATTGCCAGCATCGGCATCGGCAAGAATAAATAAGTCAGACCCGTAACGAATAAAATTCTACCCTCGTGTTGGTAAGAGTGAAGATTGCAGCTGACCGATCGGTGGCCTGGTGCAAATACATGTACTGGGCATGGTTTGCCGAGCACAAAACAACAAGTTGGCGTTTTAGTGCATAACGAAACTACCTTCCCTGGGAAAACCGTGCAAGGTACTTTGCGATAACAATTAACATCCCCGGAAGAACTGAGGTGGGTGATACCTAACGGAACTGCCAGCCTTGGGGCAACCGGGCAAGGTACGATTGCAGTCGTAACTAACATCCCCGGAAGAACTGGGGCGGGTGATGGTGGCGAGTGCAAAATTCTCAGTTGCGTTGATAGTGCCGACTGAAACGACCCTCTACATTATTTGTGCTTGCCTCCAGGCCGGTGCCTATCGAGGTTAACTGTAAATTACCACGTATCACCGCGCGTCTAGAAAAGGCTGAGAATGTTCCTTCTCCGGATCAAACTCAAAAATGAACGGTAAAGCAAAGTCGACAATGTATGGACCAGACAGGAAGTCCGGATCCGAACAGTGGCGAAGGCCGATACTTTACACGGTGTTTTATACGAGTAAGATGCCGTCCGAGGATAAGCTTATAAGACCCGAGAAATATTACTCACAGTCAGAATGGGCATAACAGCGTAACTCACTGTCTTGGCGTAGATCACAAAGTCCATATATACGGCAAAGCTGATCGAAAAGGCGTAGATCCGGGCCGACATAGTCGGCAAAAAGGATCGTACCCTAGGAAAGCTCACCTAGTAAATCAAAAAGCTGGCTGAAACTGGACGGGCGGGCCTAGTCACCATGTGCACACAATCGTCCCGACGTAGATCACTTCGTTCTTGCCAGGTGGACCAATTATAAATCACAAAAAGAATGATGCAATTGGCCGTGAAAAACGTTATGAGAGAGAGAGAGAGAGAAGAGCTGCAGGTGTGACAATAAGAGACAAAATTAGAAAAGAAGAAATCAGAAGAAGACTGGATGTGAAACTAGTCATGCAATTCATAAAAGAACAACAGATTAAAATGGTTTGGACACCTGACAAGAATGACCTGGTATCGTCTACCACAGAGAGCCACATAGAAAAATTATAAGGAGTACACAGCAAGAGGAAGACCACACAAAATTTGGAGCGATAGCGTCAAAAACAACTTTAAGAAAATTAATATCAGCTTACAAGTGCCTTCAAACAAGTACAGACAAGATCACTACATCCTCTCTCCCCTGTAACAGTTTCACTGTTATCCTAATTAGGGGTACAGTCGGGAGTCAACCCAGACCCTTATTTTTGCACGGGGCGTCCTTGAATACTATTAGTATTAAATTGTTTACCAGTCCAGTTGCTGACCAGTAGGGAGTTAAATTCATGAAAAGGGTTCTAAGCCGAGATAGGCGAGGACTCTCGTAAAAATCGAGGATCTCGAACCAGAGAAGGGACAATTGGGAGCTTTTGGTTTGAACAGTAGGACAGTTACAACTTGAGAAGTGAGGAGGTCGGACGTATACATTGAAGTACAAGAGAAATACCGTCGAGTTAGTGAGGTTTTCAGAGGAATATTCTGTTATTTGGGAGTTGAGAAGTTTACATTTGAGCAGCAGAGAAAGACAGACTGACTAGAGAAGTTGAGTAGAACGGATCATAATAATGTTTAAGTAGCAAGTAGATACTACTTTGATTTTTGAGAGAGAGAAACTAGAATGCCTTTAACAGTGATTTTAAATTGATTGGAACTGCTAAGAGCAACACTTAAAGTCAAAGAGAGATAGAGCGGTGAACTAACATGAAGTTGTTAACTAGTTCACATCAATAAACATCCATTTAACAGAGAAGAACAGCGAGGTTTTATATATGTACTGTGAACCAAGACGACGAGATGCCGACCAGATAACTGACGCCTAGATGAACCGATGCCAGACTAACCGATGACCAGTGCCTGACGACCAGAGGACTGATGCCTGAAGACTATAGAAGCAGATGAGTAAGCGACCCGCTGACTGTGAAGACTAGCTTTCCGAAACCAAAGACGAGACCAGTAAAGTGCCAGAAGCATCCTATTTTTCCCTGAGATTGAAGGGAATTGTGAACGACCATAGTATCTCGAACATCAACGCCAGGTAATGAACTGTTATAAGCTAATGAACTATTTTACAGTGTGGACTGAATTCCTAAAAGGGACATCGGCGAAAAACTAACTTTATTAATATAGACCGGCGAGCACAGAAGATAAGACATAATATTTCAGAAGGATTCAGGGAATTTGATAGTGCAAGTGTTGTTATTCACTCTCCAAGACAGAGAGAGATTGATATTACAAGTGGTTAAATATACTTATGAATTTTCTAATCAGTTATCTGTTGTAATTCCTTATACCTGTGATCATAGTCTGTTACAAGCGTCATTTTTTGTTGTTGTTGTTATTCACTCTCCAAGACAGAGAGAGATTGATATTACAAGTGATTAAATATACTTATGAATTTTCTAATCAGTTATCTGTTGTAATTCTTTATACCTGTGATCATAGTCTGTTACAGAGACGATTTTGGTGCCGTGACCAGGATATCTTGGTATAAAAACCATTAGATTGTAGAATTAGAGTTGTCGCCGCCACAACAGTGTACTAGCCATTAAATAAGTTATAAGTCAGAAGAAATAGTTGTTAGTAGTGTGTAGTTAGTATAGTAGTAGTAAATTCCGGGAAATCATCGAACTGTGAAATTAGGTCAACAATAAGCTGTGTAGATTTTAGACGGTAAAGAATATTTAGGTAGTTAGTTTAGAGATTCTTGAATTGTGTTCTGTAGTTACCATTGATGTTGGATGTTTTTATGAAGCAAAATATTCATCATAATAACCTATTTTGTATGTGCTAAATTGATATCATGACAGAAGCAGGGTCGACTTATGTTAGAAGGGGTAGCAGATGGAGAAATCCATTTTTTCGGAGGTTGATATGTTTCAATTGTCATGGGTGGGGCATTTGATATATGGAATGCACTAGCAAAAGTTATAGGCGAAGCAACAATTTAGGACAGAGGTCAGGGAGAAGTAGTGTTTTTAGAGACAGACGAATTTATGCGATCAACTGTTTTAGAAAGATAAGGGATGTCCAGAGTAGAGAGAACAGTGATGAGAAAATAGACTCATTGAAGTTAGAGTTGGTAGATAGAAGTAAAGAAATTGAAGAACTCAGGATAGAAAATTCAGAATTACAGGAAAAATTACAGATAGCTAACAAAGAAAACAAATCTATGTGCGGTAAAATTGATGGTTTACAGAAACAGCTAGATAAGGCGGGGTATGTAAATAGAGAAAGAAAGTTAAAGTATAGGGATGTAGCTGTCGGGGAAGATATGAGTAGGGAGGAAATATATAGAGTAGAAATGGCGAGAAAGAAAGAATTAACAGGGTTGAAGAAGACGATAAAAGAGTTACAGAAAGGAGATAAGGAAAAACAAGAAGAACTAGAGAGGTTACAGGTAGACAAATGCAAACAAGATGAGTTAATAGAGGAGCTAACGATGAGATAAACGAGTTGAGAGGCGAGGTGGACTTTTTGAGGGTGTCAGGTGTCGAAGGTAGGAAGAAGTCTGTAGAGAGGGGCAGCAAAAACATAATAGACAGAGAATGGAAAAGGCAGGCAGTGCAGCCAGGAAAAAGGTGATACAAGTGGCAGAGGTTAGAGAAAGGAAGGAAACAGAGCAGGCAGAACTTACCCAGGCTGCCTGGGACGAGCTAGTGAAGGCTAGGAAATTAGAAATGGCCGCTAGAAGAGAAATGGAGAAGCAAATGGCGAAGGAGGGAAAAAGAAGGAGTATGCTATGTAGGTGATGAAAGACGTGAAGTATGGATAAAGGTATGAGTAGCACTGGGTGTGCATTTATATTATTTCAAGAGATAGCACTGTGTGTGCATTTTATAAATTAAGAGTAGCACTGTGTGTGCAGGTGTATTAAGAGATATCACTGTGTGTGCATGTGTAATAAAGGTAACACTGTGTGCACTGAGAAATATGTTGGATGTACCTTAGAGATAGATAGAGATGCATTGGAGATATGCATTATCTTTGAAATATTTAAGAGGAGATAACGGGCCTTAATAGTTTGGAGATAGTGATGTGGGTGAGTGGAAGTAACTTGAATATTTTGTTAAGTTTCCCATCCCAGGAAAGGGGGGGGGTCCATTGGTTAATAATTTTATAAGATTGACAATCGCGTAACGATTAGTCTGCGGAGGAAGAGTTGGTGAGGAAGAATGTAAATATCGTGATTTTTTTTTGCTTGTATGTGTAACCAATGTGTCAATGAGCTTTTGACCTGGTTAAATTTTTGGTAGTCACTTAGTATTTTGTGTAAAAGTATGAGGGCACTAGAGTAATGCCGAGGCGCACGAGAATTGTACTTGGAATGGAGAGTTGTGTAAAGAGGAGGGGTTAGAGAAATGTTGTGTTAGAGGGCCCATTAAATATAAATCATGTTTTGTATTTTGTGCCTGGATATTAACTTGTCATATTTTGTATATTTTCATGTACCCGACTTGAGGGGAAAATCAGCCACCAGTTTTGAGCTGAGAGATCCAGTTGAGCTAACCCAATGTGCACCGGGAGTCAGGCAGAAATGTATCATGGAAGGATCCACCAGAAATTTGGTTCGCCAATTATCCTACATGAGCACATTATCTATCCGGCTAGAGGTGTCCTGCATTGGCTCGGCCGATCTCAATTTATCGTTTTTTCTTTTGGTCTGTTCACTATGTAATTCACCTGTATTGAAATTGATATTGGTTTGTTTTATAGTTGACATGAAGGTGTTGAATAACACCATTGTTTATGTAATTCACCTGTATTGAAATTGATATTGATTTGTTTATCGTTGACATGAAGGTGTTGAATAACGCCATTGTTTATGTAATTCACCTGTATTGAAATTGATATTGATTTGTTTATCGTTGACATGAAGGTGTTGAATAACACCATTGTTTATGTAATTCACCTGTATTGAAATTGATATTGATTTGTTTATCGTTGACATGAAGGTGTTGAATAACGCCATTGTTTATGTAAGTCACCTGTATTGAAATTGATATTGATTTGTTTATCGTTGACATGAAGGTGTTGAATAACACCATTGTTTATGTAATTCACATTTTTGTTGTTGCATTTTGAAAATTGATATTGATGATTTTTGGTTTATCGTTGACGTGAGGGTGTTGAATAACACCAGTGTTTATGTCATTCAAAAGAGTGTTTCTCTTGAATATATGTATGGGAACTTTTGAGGTTGTCTTATGGGATATATGTAGTTTTTGTGTGTTTTTTTTTCAAATCCTGGTCAAATTATAGTACCCTGGCCAGATCAGGGAGATCAAAGAGACAGAGTAACCAAGATGCCATTGGGATTGAGCTTGGTTAATATGGTTTATGAAATTAGGTGCATTCAGTGGTAATGCTGAACCTCTGAGGTAGGAACGGAGAAGCGGTAAGACAAGGAAATTGAGGCAAACGGCCGAAATATGGAACTGTGCATGAGGGCACAGTGGGAGAAAATGATGAGATAATCAGAGGCTAGGACATACGGATCAAGTAGATCTGAGGGTACTAAATCGCAGATTGTTATCGTTTTGATTGTCAGTTGCAATGAAATATATTTTTTTTCACTTTATGTTATGTATTGATGCATTGAGATAAATATTGACGTGTACATTTGTTGTACATAGATTGATTTTTTCATAGTACCATGCTATAAGTAAATGGATCTTGAGAATTGCACTTTCATGACATGAAGTTTGAATTGACATGAATATGATGAATTTTGTTTTGACATATGTATGCTAGATCCTGATACTGTTCTATGAGATTTTTTCATCCTGGTCAATTACCGTACCCGGACTAGGTCATTTAGAGAGCTGATGGGTAACCGAGGTGACCATGAGTTATGGTGGATGTATGTTGTTTTTTTTTGTATGTAAACATTTCAAGGATTGAATGATATTGATGATCTAGCAAAATAATTGATGCTTTCATATGTTAATGTTGCCTTGAATGTGGACGTATCAGAGATTGTGTTGGTATTTGTGGGCCAGAGTGGAATATGATATGCACAAAGATATATTTTTTTTTTCTTTTACCCACATGATGGTTGTTTTCGGACTTATTCTATGTGATTTGTTTGTATGATTTAGGATATAGTAACTTTGGGTGGAGCAACTAGAAGGTTGGAACGGGATTTAGGTAGTATTAGAAGGATGGAACTTTAGAACTTTAAGATAGGGCTAAAGTTCTAGATGACAGGGATAGGTCTGTAACAGTTTCACTGTTATCCTAATTAGGGGGTACAGTCGGGGGTCAACCCACGACCCTTATTTTTGCACGGGGCGTCCTTGAATACTATTAGTATTAAATTGTTTACCAGTCCAGTTGCTGACCAGTAGGGAGTTAAATTCATGAAAAGGGTTCTAAGCCGAGATAGGCGAGGACTCTCGTAAAAATCGAGGATCTCGAACCAGAGAAGGGACAATTGGGAGCTTTTGGTTTGAACAGTAGGACAGTTACAACTTGAGAAGTGAGGAGGTCGGACGTATACATTGAAGTACAAGAGAAATACCGTCGAGTTAGTTAGGTTTTCAGAGGAATATTCTGTTATTTGGGAGTTGAGAAGTAGGATAGTTACAACTTGAGAAGTGAGGAGGTCGGGCGGATACATTGAAGTACAAGAGAAATACCGTCGAGTTAGTGAGGTTTTCAGAGGAATATTCTGTTATTTGGGAGTTGAGAAGTTTACATTTGAGCAGCAGAGAAAGACAGACTGACTAGAAAAGTTGAGTAGAACGGATCATAATAATGTTTAAGTAGCAAGTAGATACTACTTTGATTTTTGAGAGAGAGAAACTAGAATGCCTTTAACAGTGATTTTAAATTGATTGGAACTGCTAAGAGCAACACTTAAAGTCAAAGAGAGATAGAGCGGTGAACTAACATGAAGTTGTTAACTAGTTCACATCAATAAACATCCATTTAACAGAGAAGAACAGCGAGGTTTTATATATGTACTGTGAACCAAGACGACGAGATGCCGACCAGATAACTGACGCCTAGATGAACCGATGCCAGACTAACCGATGACCAGTGCCTGACGACCAGAGGACTGATGCCTGAAGACTATAGAAGCAGATGAGTAAGCGACCCGCTGACTGTGAAGACTAGCTTTCCGAAACCAAAGACGAGACCAGTAAAGTGCCAGAAGCATCCTATTTTTCCCTGAGATTGAAGGGAATTGTGAACGACCATAGAATCTCGAACATCAACGCCAGGTAATGAACTGTTATAAGTTAATGAACTATTTTACAGTGTGGACTGAATTCCTAAAAGGGACATCGGCGAAAAACTAACTTTATTAATATAGACCGGCGAGCACAGAAGATAAGACATAATATTTCAGAAGGATTCAGGAATTTGATAGTGCAAGTGTTGTTATTCACTCTCCAAGACAGAGAGAGATTGATATTACAAGTGGTTAAATATACTTATGAATTTTCTAATCAGTTATCTGTTGTAATTCCTTATACCTGTGATCATAGTCTGTTACAAGCGTCATTTTTTTGTTGTTGTTGTTATTCACTCTCCAAGACAGAGAGAGATTGATATTACAAGTGATTAAATATACTTATGAATTTTCTAATCAGTTATCTGTTGTAATTCTTTATACCTGTGATCATAGTCTGTTACACTCCTATACTTCTATAAAGAAGTAAATGTTGAAAGAGAAGAAGAAAGAGAAGAGTAGAAGAAGAAGAAAGAGAAGAGAAGAAGGAGAAGAAAGAGAAGAGACAACATCAGAAATGATAAAATCAGAAAACAAATTTGGATCCTTGCAGGTGATACAATATATTAACAAACAACAGATCAAATGGTTTGGGCACACATCAAGGATATTACAAGACAAGTCTCCCACAAAGAGTACTAGCCCTCAGATACAACGATAATAGACCCAGAAGACGACCACGTAAACGATGGATCGATGGAATATCCGAGGAACTAAATTCCATCTTGTACTAATCGCATAAGGAGGCTCGCTCCATATGTCTCTAGTTTCGACCTGACATCGAAAGTCAAAACGGGAATAAAGTTTAGTAGATGTAGCTAAAAATTCTATGGACAGCGAAGAAAACAAATGATGAGGTTTTAAATTAGGCCTGCACACAAAGAAACCTTATCAAAAGTATAAGAATCCGACAAGCAAGGTTATTCTGGCATATAATTCAAAGAGAAGGTTTAGAACATTTGATGTCAACAGGTAAAATTCAGGGAAGGAGAGATTGTGGAAGACAGGGGGAGAAGATATTGGATGATCTGACATTGTGGTTTGACAAAGGATCGACGTCAGAACTGATTAACTGCACCACGTAGAGAAAGTTGGGAAGAAACATGATCGCCTACGCCGGCAGGCATGGCACCTATTGACTGAGATATAGCTAGCTGCTGTACAAGAATATTTAAACTACGGCGCATAAGGCAGCTCGCTCCTCCAGATACCTCTTTTATCAGTCCTGACGCTGAAAGACAAAACAGGGATAGATAATAGAGGATGTATCTATGCAGATGTCAGACTAGCCTAAGGTAATAGAAAAGTGACGCACGTACATGTCTACGCCCCATGCAACGACACATACAGTGAAGAAGAAAGAACAGAATATTTCCACCACTTAAGTGATATCATCAGTCAAGTAAAAGACACAGACAGTTTGTATATTATGGGTGATTGCAACAGAAGAGTAGGACAGCGCAGAACATCATGGGAGACGTATCTAGAACCGTTCAGCGATACAACAACTAAATGCAATAGTAACGGAGTGCCAGAAGGCAACCGCAGTGACATACTAACTGTCACCACTATTAAAGCATTCAAGCATTAACATGGCAGTCAAACGACAACTGATAAACTGCATATTTATTCCAACTCTCTGCTATCAGTGTCAAACATGGCCCCTGACTAAGACACATAAAAGAAAGATTACAACATGTGAAATGGGATGTCTACGAAAAGCTGTCAACGTTACAAGGCAAGATAGAGTGAGAAACGAGAATATCAGAAGCATCGTTGGTACTATACCATGCATACAGTACATCGAAAAGCAAAGAATCAAGTGGTTCGGCCATCTAATGAGAATGGAACCACATTTACTACCATCACGTGCCTATAATAATCGACACTCAGGGCGCAGAGCACGGGCAGGCCAAGAACACGATGGATAGATAACATCTCAGAGTCCCTGCGAAAGCATGGACTGACACCGTCAAGAGCAACACGCCTGGCACACGATAGAAAACTAAATCTCCCCACGACGCTTCACGGCAAATAAGGTTTAGATAAGATAACGGAGAACAACTACTGAACTTATGTACAGAACATGAACTAGACATTAGCAACACTTTCTACCAACACAAGAGAAGCTAGATACTGACCTGGTACAAATGGAACAACACAAACCAAACATCACAAATAGATTTTATACCAACAAGAAAGAGAGACAGAAGGAGAATACAAAATTCAAGAGCTATCCCAAATGCAATAATAGACTTTGACCACAGACCTGTAGAACCTTGAATCTATAAACCAGCCAGAACACAGCAATGCAAGGGTATTCAACAAACTGAACTTATAAATATTGATAAATTAGAAGACAGAGAAATTACTAACCAAATCGAAGACACAGCTAAAGACTTATATAACACATTCGAGAAAGAAAACAAAATAGAAGAGGAATTTTAAAACATGTATCCTGTAAATAATGCAAGAGAAATGGGGTTTCAAAGAACTGGGAAACCACAAAACAAACACACAGCTTGGTGGAATGAATTAGTTAGAAGCTCTATTCAAGAGAAGCAAAAGTGCTTTCACAAGTGGCAAAAGTCAAAATCTGAAGGAGACTACATCACATATAGAAAAACAAGAAGAGACAGCAAAATCTGAATGAGACTACATCACATATAGAAAAACAAGAAGAGACAGCAAAATCTGAATGAGACTACATCACATATAGAAAAGCAAGAAGAGCCAGCAAAAGTCAAAATCTGAATGAAACTACATCACATATAGAAAAGCAAGAAGAGCCAGCAAAAGTCAAAATCTGAATGAAACTACATCACATATAGAAAAGCAAGAAGAGACAGCAAAAGTCAAAATCTGAATGAAACTACATCACATATAGAAAAGCAAGAAGAGACAGCAAAATCTGAATGAAACTACATCACATATAGAAAAGCAAGAAGTGACAGCAAAAGTCAAAATCTGAATGAAACTACATCACATATAGAAAAGCAAGAAGAGACAGCAAAAGTCAAAATCTGAATGAAACTACATCACATATAGAAAAGCAAGAAGAGACAGCAAAATCTGAAGGAGATTACATCACATATAGAAAAGCAAGAAGAGACAGCAAAAGTCAAAATCTGAATGAAACTACATCACATATAGAAAAGCAAGAAGAGACAGCAAAATCTGAATGAGACTACATCACATATAGAAAAGTAAGGAGAGATAGCAAAATCTGAATGAGACTACATCACATATAGAAAAGCAAGGAGAGATAGTAAATCTGAATGAGACTACATCACATATAGAAAAGCAAGGAGACACAGCTAAATCTGAATGAGACTACATCACATATAGAAAAGTAAGGAGAGACAGTTAAATCTGAATGAGACTACATCACATATAGAAAAGTAAGGAGAGATAGCTGAATGAGACTACATCACATATAGAAAAGCAAGGAGAGACAGCTGAATGAGACTACATCACATATAGAAAAGCAAGGAGAGACAGCTGAATGAGACTACATCACATATAGAAAAGCAAGGAGACACAGCTAAATCTGAATGAAACTACATCACTTCATTTCATATATTATTACCAGATAGATAACAAGCGAATATTATCATATAATTATATATATATTGTAGAGACTCATTTGATTTTAATAACCTGCATGCATGTCAACATGGACTTAGTCAGTTGCAATCAGATTTCATCATAATGTTATGTCTTACTATTATTCATAAACTCCACAATCCCGGTAGGCCTATCGTTTCTGCTTGCTCTTGCCCTACGGAACACATCTCCGAATTTCTTGATAGTATCTTTAATCCCATAGTCACCACACTCCCGTCATTTTTGAAAGATACGAACCACGCTTTGTCTGTCTTTTCTACCATTGAGTTGCTACCCGAGAGAACCTACCATCTCTTCCTCCTTGATGTGTGCTCATTGTACACTTCTATACCTCATCTTGACGGCCTTATAGCTCTTTCTCCAGTTCTTTCTCGATGGGAGAACTAATAAACTTGTATCAACTTCTGCTCTCCTTCGTCTTGCGGAACTAGTTCTCACTCTTAACTCCTTTCAGTTTAATGACCAATTCTTTGAACAGATAAGTAGGGTTGCCATGGGTACTAAAATGGGACCTAGTTATGCTTGTCTATTCATGGGTTATCTTGAACACCTAGTAAGGACTACATATGATGGCCCCTTCCGTCTGTCTATCACAGATACATTGATGACTGTATTGACATTACTGATATGCCTGAAGCCGATTTATCACGCTTCATTAATTTCATTAATGTTTTCAACCCTTCTATTCGTTTTACTTCTCACATCTCCACTACTTGTATCAACTTTCTTGACATTACTATCTCCATACGCATATCCATTATCATTACATCAGTATATTACAAGCCTACTGATGCACATAGTTTTCTCCTTTATATTTCTTCCCATCCCCGGGCTTGTCGTGACTCTCTTTGCCATTCTCGCAGCTCTTACGCCTTCGTCGCCTTTGTAGTGAGGACGATGATTTTCTTGAGAGAGCTCGCGAGATGCTTGATATCTTTCTTTAGGCGCCTATACATGGTGAGGGTGCTTGTCTGGGCTATGCATCGAGTTCAGAAAATCACTCGCCAGCAGGCCCTCACCAGCCAGCATAGGACCACTAACTCTGACAGAATAAAACTTACCTTAACTTTCCACCCCCATAGTTCACTGGTGAAAAATGTTTTATTTCGTCATCTGTCTATCCTTAAGTCAGATCCTGAGACCCGTTCTGTCTTCCTCAACTATCCTTTGGTGGCTTACAGACGCGACAGAAGTCTTAAGGATATGTTGGTACACAGTCGCCTTAAGTCCAATATCCAGACCCATTTTGGCACTGTCCAGTGTGGCCGTCGGCGTTGCAACACGTGTGCTTATGTGATACAGACGCGTACTGTATCTTTCCTTTAGCCACGTTTCTTATTGACAATGGTTTCACATGCGAGTCCCATAATCTTATCTATGCCATTATCTGTAAGCGGTGTAACAAGGTTTAAATCGGCGAGACAGGCAGGAGGCTTAGTGACCGATTCGCCCAACACTTGCGCGACATACGCCTAAGCTCTGTGACCCCTGTAGCCACCCATTTCAATGATACTGGCCATTTAGGAGCTCACGATGTCCAGGTCACAGTCGTCTGATCGTGTTCCTCGGATGATCGCAGTCGATTTGCTCTGGAGAATCGGTTGATTTCTTTGTACCTTGAGACCACGTGGGCTCAATGTGTTACATTCCTATGCTTCTTAGTACTTTCTCTTCCCATGCTTTGTAATCTATATGGGTATATGTTGCATGTATTCAAGTTATATATTTACTAGATTTTTCATTGTTTCTCTTCCGTTCTATTTCTAGTTTTTATGTGTGTTTTTGTGTTACAATTATTTCGTTATTCGTTTTTATTCCCAGATTTTCGTTTTTATTTCCAGATTTTCATTAGAAACGTTTGTTTTTGTAGTCCATTTTTTTTTAATTTGTCACTCCTGTGTTCGTTTGCTTGATAAAGGCCTTGTTGGTCAAAACGTTGCTGTATTTTGTCATTGTTTTTGTAATTTGTAAAACTACAGTACTTTGGAATTACGTGTTTTGCCAATCAAATAGTTTTACTGCAGTCTCATATATATTTTGTGTTACTATTACTGATACCTGATAGTGATCACGGTCACAGTATCATGGTTTCATCTTTCTACTTCAAAGAGAATTAGTTGACTGTAGTTTGGTAAAAGTCAGCGTATGCAGCTTATCTGGTAATGAGCTCCATGACAACCCACGTGTACCTGGTTCAAACTACGCGGTGGGCAGTTTGGAAGGAAATTCATTCAGGGTGAAAAAGAACGATAAAAATAGACCTCACAGAAAGCAGTGGCAAACTACTGAACGTATAAGTGGTGCCTATAAAATCAACAACTCGTTAACTGTGGTTGATGACAAAGTCCAGTACCAAACCTGGACACTGACATTAAATGATAGAAGAAAACTAGTCATGACAGAGATGAAGTATTTACGTAGATGCTGATGTAACAAGAGAAAACTAGTCATGACAGAGATGAAGTATTTACGTAGAATGCTGGATGTAACAAGAAGAAAACTAGTCATGACAGAATGAAGTATTGAGAATGCTGATGTAACAGAAGAAAACAGTCATGCAGAGATGAAATTTACGTAGAATGCTGGATGTAACAAGAAGAGACGGTTGAAAATGAACATCAGGAAAGTTGACAACATCAATACTAGACTTCATCAGAAACAACAAATTAAATGGTTCTGCTACGTAAGCAGATTGCCAATAGACAGTGTGCCTCAAAGAGCAATGTTGCTCCGATATAATGGATACAAAGCAAAAAGCTAAATAAAGCAAAAGGTGGGCATCAGAGATAACAGGCGACGAAAAACACTGTTTACGAAGAGCACACAAAAGCCCGTTCTAGAAATCTCTTCTTACGCTGAAGCTGTGAGGCAAATCAAGACTGGAGAAGAGAAGGAAAGAGAGGCTCGCTACAAGTGTCTTCTTTTTCGACCTGACGCTGCAAGGCACAGCATGATTAGAGAATAGAATAGAATAGAATAGACAGATAGACAGATAGACAGGTAGACAGGTGGATGGTAGGTGCGTAGGTGCGTAGGTGGGTAGGTGGATAGTTGGGTAGGTAGGTAGGTAGGTAGGTAGGTAGGTAGGTAGGTGGTAGGGGTAGGAGGTGGTGAGGTAGGAAGGGTGGTAGGGTGGAGTGTAGGAGGGTAGGGCAGGCAGGTGGTGTGGGAGGTAGTGGGATGGTGGGTGAGGGAGTGGGTCAGAGGGGAGGTGGGTGGCAGTGAGGGAGGTGGCAGGAGGCAGGGTAGGTGGTGGAGGAGGTAGGTGGAGGCAGGCAGGTAGGCTAGGAGGAGGTAGGTAGGTAGGAGGTAGGTAGGTAGGTGGGTAGGTAGGTAGATAGATAGGTAGACAGCTTTTGATTTACTATGGTGAGCTTTCCTAGGTACGATCCTTTCTGCCGACTATGTCGGCCGGGATCTTCGCCTTTTCGATCAGCTTTGCCGTATATTTATGCTTTGTGATCTACGCCAAGACAGGGACTTATACTGTTATGCCCTTTCTGACAAAGAGGTCGTTCCGTACTAAGAACATTTCTCGGGGCTTATAAGCTTGTCCTCAGACGGCGTCTTAATCGTATAAAACACTGTGTAAAGTATCGGCCTTCGCCAATGTTCGGATCCGAACAGCCTGTCAGATTTTTACATTGTCGACCTTACTTTACCGTTCACTTTTGAGTTTGTTCCAGAGTAGGAACATTCTCAGCATTTTCTAGACGCGTGTAGGTACGTGGCAATTTGCAGTTAGCCTAGGAAAACACCGGCCTGTGGCCAAGCAAAATAATGTAGAGGGTCGTTTCAATCGGCGCTAGCAACGCAACTGAGATTTTACGCTCGCCACCATCACCCGCCCCAGTTCTTCCGGGGATGTTAGTTGTGACTGCAACAGTACCTTGCCGGCTCACTAATCCTGGCACACCAGCTCATGCGCCTTTGACTCCACCGATGGTTTGAACATGACGGCTGCAGAGGCAGGACATTTGGCCTATGAGAGAGAGAGAGAGAGAGAGCGAGAAATTCCGAAGGACTGTTGGGATGGTAAAGTTCAGCTCAGGACTAGCTATTTGATGAATACAATTATTATTGAAACAAAAATATTTTGGAATCTAAAATTATGACGAAGATTTGCTGAGTTGGAAATCAAAAAACTAACTTTTCCAGTACTTTTTCTTTCGTGCTCGGTTACGGATAGTGCTACGTGTCACCTTAACTCTCCCTCGTGCTCGGTTACGGATAGTGCAACGTGTCACTTATACATCACAGGGCAACAACTAACTCTCTCCGTCGTGCTCGACTAGGGATAGTGCAACGTGTCACCTGTGCATCATAGATGATAATTTTAACATTCAGTTTGATCAAACCAGCAGAGAGCTCAGTAAATAATGGCATATTAATTATATGAATATCAAAGAACAACTTAAAACATAGTGGTACTTTAAGCATATTTATTGATTTAATTAATGACAATTTAACTTTTAATGGATGTGAACAGAGTCAGAGACCAGGCTTTAAATAGTTGAAGATTTCTGCTTGTGGATACTTCTCCCAGAAACAGGTAAGTGAACATGACGTATTTATGCGTTTTCATATCTACCTGTTGTTTCTATACCTTTCATATCTACCTGGTGTTTCTATACCTTTCATATCTACCTGGTGTTTCTACACCTTTCATATCTACCTGGTGTTTCTAAACCTTTCATATCTACCTGCTATTTCAAAACTAATCTTTCTTCATATCTACCTGGTGTTTCTATACCTTTCATATCTACCTAGTGTGTCTATACCTTTGATATCTACCTGGTGTTTCTATACCTTTCATATCTAGCGAGTGTTTCTATACCTTTCATATCTACTGAGTGTTTCTATACCTTTCATATCTACCTGCTATTTCTATAACTTTCATATCTACCTGGTGTTTCTATACCTTTCATATCTACCTGGTGTTTCTATACCTTCATATCTACTAGTGTTTCTATACCTTCATATCTACCTGTGTTTCTATACCTTTCATATCTACCTGGTGTCTTCTATACCATTTCTACTATATCTACCTGATATGTTTACTTACTATTCATATATAACTGGTGTGTGTCCATACCTTTCTTATCTATCTGGTGTTTTCATATCTCTCATATCTACCTGGTCTATGTTTGTACATAACTTTCATATCTACTTGGTGTGCGTGTGTCTCTAACTTTAATATCTACCTGGTGTGTGTGTGTCTCTAACTTTCATATCTACCTGGTGTGTGTGTCCCTAACTTTCATATCTACCTGGTGTTGTGTGTCCTAACTTTCATATCTACCTGGTGTGTGTCCTAACTTTCATATCTACCTGGTGTGTGTGTCTCTAACTATCCTATCTACCTGGTGTGTGTTTTTCTCTAACTATCATATCTACCTGGTGTGTGTGTGTCCCTAACTTTCATATCTACCTGGTGTGTGTGTCTCTAACTTTCATATCTACCTGGTGTGTGTGTGTCATAACTTTCATATCTACCTGGTGTGTGTGTGTCTCTAACTTTCATATCTACCTGGTGTGTGTGTCTCTAACTATCATATCTACCTGGTGTGTGTGTGCTACATATATCATTCTAATCTTTCTACCTGGTGTGTGTGTGTACATAACTTTCATATCAACCTGGTGTGTGTGTGTCCCTAACTTTCATATCTACCTGGTGTGTGTGTCCCTAACTTTCATATCTACCTGGTGTGTGTGTGTACATAACTTTCATATCTACCTGGTGTGTGTGTGTCCCTAACTTTCATATCTACCTGGTGTGTGTGTCCCTAACTTTCATATCTACCTGGTGTGTGTGTGTCTAAAACTTTCATATCTACCTGGTCTGTGTGTGTGTACTACCTGTAATATTCTTGTGTACTATGACAGAATAACTGATTCTCATAAGTGTTTGTTCTAACTTTAATTATGTTGTGTGTGTCACAACTCATAATTGTAGAGGCGAATAGTACACTGGACTCAGGTTTGTCTAATGAGTATCTCACCTGTGTGTTGTCTCCTAACTTTCATATCTACCTGGTGTGTGTGTGTGACATAACTTTCATATCTACCTGGTCTGTGTGTGTGTACATAACTTTCATATCTACCTGGTGTGTGTGTGTGTACATAACTTTCATATCTACCTGGTCTGTGTGTGTGTACATAACTTTCATATCTACCTGGTCTGTGTGTGTGTACATACCTGTAATATTCTTGTAGTACTATGACAGAGATTGAACTGATTCTCTTAAAGTAAATTTCGTTCTTGTTGTTCATGTTGGTGTCGTCAAGCAACCAGAAATTGTAGAGAGCAAAGAATAGTAACACTGCGACCTACAAGGCATGTCGTAAGAGGCACTGCGATAGTGGCTGGGGAAGCTACCTAGTAAATAAACATCATCGCAGAAATTGGATGTGCTGGCCTACTTGTAGGCGCATAATTGATATAACGTAATATCGCTCTTAGGCTCCGATCACATACAAATCACAAAAAGTGGTTAACGAGTTGTCTGGTCGATATGGAGCGTTCGAAGAAGAGGAAGAAAAAGACAATATATTTGATAACTAGAAACTTGAAGATAGTCAATAAATGTTGTAGAAGTTAGTCAATAAATGTTGTAGAAGTTAGTCAATAAATGTTGTAGAAGTTAGTCAATAAATGTTGTAGAAGTTAGTCAATAAATGTTGTAGAAGATAGTCAATAAATGTTGTAGAAGATAGTCAATAAATGTTGTAGAAGTTAGTCAATAAATGTTGTAGAAGATAGTCAATAAATGTTGTAGAAGTTAGTCAATAAATGTTGTAGAAGATAGTCAATAAATGTTGTAGAAGTTAGTCAATAAATGTTGTAGAAGATAGTCAATAAATGTTGTAGAAGTTAGTCAATAAATGTTGTGAAGATTAGTCAATAAAGTTGTGAGTAGTCAATAAATGTTTTGAGATCAATAAATGTTGTAGAAGTTAGTCAATAAATGGTTAGTCTAAATGATTAGTCAATAAATGTTGTAGAAGTTAGTCAATAAATGTTGTAAGACATTGTGAGTAGTCAATAAATGTTGTAGAAGTAGTCAATAAATGTTGTAGAAATAGTCAATAAATGTTAGTAATAAGCAGAGTAGTCAATAAATGTTGTAGAAGATAGTCAATAAATGTTGTAGAAGTTAGTCAATAAATGTTGTAGAATTCTAAAGTATAAATAAATGTTGTAGAAGTTAGTCAATAAATGTTGTAGAAGTTAGTCAATAAATGTTGTAGAGGATAGTCAATAAATGTTGTAGAAGATAGTCAATAAATGTTGTAGAAGATAGTCAATAAATGTTTGGTAGAAAGTAGTTAGTCAATAAATGTTGTAGAAGATAGTCAATAAATGTTGTAGAATTTAGTCAATAAATGTGTAGAAATAGCTAAGTTGTAGTAAATAAATGTTGTAGAAGTAGTCAATAAATGTTGTAGAAGTAGTCAATAAATGTTGTAGAAGTTAGTCAATAAATGTTGTAGAAGTTAGTCAATAAATGTTGTAGAAGTTAGTAAATAAATGTTGTAGAAGTTAGTCAATAAATGTTGTAGAAGTTAGTCAATAAATGTTGTAGAAGTTAGTCAATAAATGTTGTAGAAGTTAGTCAATAAATGTTGTAGAAGTTAGTCAATAAATGTTGTAGAAGTTAGTCAATAAATGTTGTAGAGGTTAGTCAATAAATGTTGTAGAAGTTAGTCAATAAATGTTGTAGAAGTTAGTCAATAAATGTTGTAGAAGATTGCTTTCTTTGTCTGTACAGTTTGATACAGATTACCCGTACAGACATAACCGACAAAATGGACAGCTTTATGAAGGGACTTGTTCTTCTCTGCCTGGTATCTTTAAGTACAGGTGAGTGTGATATCTTTAAGTGCAGGTGAGTCTGATATCTTGAAGTGCAGGTTAGTGTGATATATTTAAGTGCAGGTGAGTCTGATATCTTTAACTGCAGGTGAGTCTGATATCTTTAAGTGCAGGTGAGTGTGATATCTTTAAGTAGACGTACGAGTGTGAGTGTGATATCTTTAAGTGCAGGTGAGTGTGATATCTTTAAGTGCAGGTGAGTCTGGTATCTTTAAGTGCAGGTGAGTGTGATATCTTTAAGTGCAGGTGAATCTGATCATCATAAACGTTTCTCTCCCTCTATGTTACCTTTAAATAGAAATGAATATGATTTTGATCACCTGTTGTTTAGCTGTAAGGGAGATGTTTGAATATCTGAGTAGTTGGGTTAGTTTCATAGATGATAAGCCATTTCTTCTCTCTCTCTCTCTCTCTCACTCTCTCTCTCTTTCTCATATCTTCAATTCACCGTCTTCTCCCTCATACTATCGACTCTCCCTCTTCACTCGTTCTTTCATTTTAGTTCTAACTGTAAACTTTTCTCTCTTGCTATCTCTTATTCTTTCTCATTTCTATCTAAAACATTTTCCTCCCCTATCTATGTACTATGCCCCTATAGTTGCTGAATGCTTCTCTTAATATCTAGTCTAACCGCTGGCACTGCATCACTGTACTACGCCGCTATAGTTGTTGAATGCTTCTCTCACTGTCTAGTCTAACCGCTGGCACTTCATCATGTACTTCGTCCCTATAGTTGCTGAATGCTTTTCTCACTATCTAGTCTAACCGCTGGCATTGCATCACTGTACTACGTCCCTATAGTTGCTGAATGTTTCACTATCTAGTCTAACCGCTGACATTGCCTGACTGTACTACGCCCCTATAGTTGTTGAATGCTTCTCTCACTATCTAGTCTAACCGCTGGCACTGCATCACTGTACTACGCCCCTATAGTTGCTGAATGCTTTTCTCACTATCTAGTCTAACCGCTGGCATTGCATCACTGTACTACGTCCCTATAGGTAATGCTTGAATGGCTTCTCTCATCCTATCTAGATCTGTCAACCGCTGACGCACTGCATCACTGTACTACGCCCTATAGTTGCTGAATGCTTCTCTCACTATCTAGTCTAACCGCTGGCACTGCATCACTGTACTACGCCCCTATAGTTGCTAAATGCTTCTCTTATCTAGTCTAAGTCTAACTCGCATGGCAATTGCATCACTAGTACTACGTCCTATAGTTGCTGAATGTTTCACTATCTAGTCTAACACGACTGACATTTGAATGACTACTATCTTTACGCTGCTCCTATACTGTTAGTCTGAATGCTTCTCTCACTATCTAGTCTAATACACCACGCTGGTACACATCACTGTATGCTCACTACCCCTATAGTTGCTGAATGCATCTTCTCCGATCTAACCAGTGCCATGCTCATCTGCTAACGCTACGCACCCTATAGTTGCTGAATGCATTTCTCTCGTCTAACCACTGGCACTGCATCACTGTACTACGCCGCTATAGTTGTTGAACATATTCCCTTACTTATATTCTCTTCAACTTCATTTCCTGACAGCTGTAATACAGGATGGGGTTGTCAATATCTGGCACTGCATCACTGTACTACGCCCTAATTTGTTGAATGCTTCTCTCACTATCTAGTTTAATCTGGCATTGCATCACTGTATTATGCACCTATATTTACTGAACGCCCTCCTTACTTATAT
Source organism: Arion vulgaris (assembly GCA_020796225.1). Taxonomy (NCBI): domain Eukaryota; kingdom Metazoa; phylum Mollusca; class Gastropoda; order Stylommatophora; family Arionidae; genus Arion; species Arion vulgaris. The sequence goes on from CM036774.1 coordinate 780,266, forward strand.
TCTCTTCAATTTCATTTACTGACAGCTCATTCACTGTATGGAGCTGTGAATTGTGGGTCCGACTCTGACTGGAAACCAACTGGTGCCAAAACTAGCAGGGCAGCGGAGAGACAATCTACAAACAGTATCAAGTTTAAGAAACCCTACGAGTCTATGCCCACAGTGGTACTGTCCGTCATACAACTAGACTCTGAACAATCTGAGAATCTCAGATATGAAATTCGTCTTAATTCAGTCACCAACACTGGGTTCGAGTTTAGCTGTGTCACCTGGCATGACACTAAAATTTATTCTTTAAGAGTACACTGGATTACTGTTGACCAATAGAACTGGACACAGACGTCATTAGATAAGAGACAGACTCGACTATACGCTCATGATTTCAGCAAATAGATTGACAGATAGATGCATACACATTACACATTACATTCTCAGTCATTTGATTGTTTATAGCACAGACAGTCTCAGTCACTTGATTGTTTATAGCACAGACAGTCTCAGTCACTTGTGTCTATATCATCAAGAAATGAAAGTCCTTAATGTCTGACCTTACGTTCTCAAATATTGTGTAAGATGTTAAGACAATATTCTAGAACAAAGACCTTGTCTGTGAACACAAATAGAGAGTCATCAGACGCTTCATGTCAAGTTTAATATCAACAATAACAAAACATGAAGTTTGAGATGAACATTTTCAGAATTCAAACAATTCTCACACAAAATAAAAAAATATATATACAGAGTTATGTCTCTTAGATGGAAGACGGTCAAATAAAAACATGAACAAATCTCATATTTTTGTTTCGTTTTCTTGTTTTTGTTGTAATAATTGTTGTTATGATTGTTAATACATGTTTTATATGTATGTTGTATATGTAATAAACAATACAACACTGAAACAAGTCCTCGATCTGAACATACATAAGCATCAGATGAAGATGTCAAACAGAGATTAGAGTAGAATAGCTAAGCGAAAGCAGCTTTTATGAAAATGAAGAACACACTATGCGTGAACTCACTACCAATGACATTGTGGGAACGAGTACTCCATTTCTATATTGAATCAATACTTATAGAGACACTAGTAGATGTATCTATGCAGATGCTGATGTTGTATACAGACATTAGTAGATGTATCTATTGCAGATGATGATGTTGTATACAGACATTAGTAGATGTAACTATGCAGATGATGATGTTGTATACAGACACTAGTAGATGTAACTATGCAGATGATGATGTTGTATACAGATACTAGTAGATGTAACTATGCAGATGATGATGATGTTGTATACAGACATTAGTAGATGTAACTATGCAGATGATTATGATGTATACAGACATTAGTAGATGTAACTATGCAGATGATGATGATGTTGTATACAGACATTAGTAGATGTAAACATGCGGATGTTGTTGTATACAGACACTAGTAGATGTAGCTATGCAGATGATGATGTTGTATACAGACATTAGTAGATGTAGCTATGCAGATGTTGTTGTAAACAGACATTAGTAGATGTAGCTATGCAGATGTTGTTGTAAACAGACATTAGTAGATGTAGCTATGCAGATGATGATGTTGTATACAGACATTAGTAGATGTTGCTATGCAGATGATGATGTTGTATACAGACATTAGTAGATGTAGCTATGCAGATGATGTTGTTGTATACAGACATTAGTAGATGTAGCTATGCAGATGATGATGTTGTATACAGACATTAGTAGATGTAGCTATGCATATGATGTTGTTGTATACAGACATTAGTAGATGTAGCTATGCAGATGATGTTGTTGTTGTATACAGACACTAGTAGATGTATTTGTGCGGATGATTATGTTGTATGCAGACATTAGTAGATGTAACTATGTAGATTACAACACAAAAGCAACAGTCACATAGAAACAAGACAAATAAACCTCTTAGATTTGGCACATGGAACGTAAGGACCATGTTTCCCGGACTTGTCAACATTGACCGACGAAAACAAAGACATCAGAAAAACAGCTGTCATAGACAGAGAACTTGAGAGACTGCAGGTAGACATAGCTGCACTACAGGAAACCAGGCTCCCAGACTGTGGTTCAGTAAAAGAAAAGAATTACACATTCTTCTGGCAGGGCCTAAGCACAAATTAACCTAGACTGTATGGAGTCGGCTTTGCTGTGCACAACAGACTTGTGAAAGCTATTCATACACCAGTAGCAGAGCGAGTAATATCACTACGACTCAACGTAAAAGGTGGACTCCTAAACATCATATGTGTCTATGCACCAACCCTAGCAGCGTCTGCAGAAGATAAAGACAAGTTTTATGACTCATTACAGAATGTAGTTAATTCATTTCCAGTAGATGAGCAACTGTTTATATTGGGTGACTTAAATGCACGCATAGGATCTGATCACCAGTCATGGCCAGTATGCCTGGGTCATCATGGCATTTGAAATATCAACGATAATGGTCAAAGACTGCTTGAATTCTGCTCCCAAAACAACATGTGTGGGACAAATACGTTTTTTTGCTGTCAAACACAGACACAGGGTGTCATGGTGCCACACAAGATCAGGTCACTGGCATCAGCTTGATTTTGTACTCACACGAAGACATCACCTCAACACAGTTAAAATCACACGTACTTTCCACAGTGCGGACAGTGATACAGATCATGCACTAGTTATCAGCAAAGTCAAAATACTTCTAAGGAAAACCCATTCAACAAGAAAACCACCCAAACCCAAAGTCAGCGTCACCAAAATGGGGATGGCAGAAATAGGAGACTTTCAGAAAGGCGTTTACTGCACTGTGAGAGAATGAAATGGGAGAATGTAGCGTAGACGAAAAGTGGAACATTCTAAAATCTAACATATATGACTGTGCCATTGACTCCTTTGGCACCAAGAAATTCTCCAACAAAGACTGGGTGGAACAAAATGAAACAACCCTCAGCCCTCTACTTGAGGAAAAGAGCCCTAATAAATTACAAAAAGAAACCCTCGCAAAGTTAAAAGGACCATCTTCGGCACACAAAATCAGTATTGCAACAAGAGTCAAGGAGGTGTGCAAATGAATACTGGTCAAATCTATGTTCTGCGATACAAAATGCTGCAGATATGGGCAACACCAAGGTAATGTACGAAAATATCAGAGTAGCTCTAGGACCAAACATAACAAAAATTACACCACTAAGATCGGAAACAGGTGAGCCAATAACAGATATGACCAAACAGCTCGAAAGATGGGTGGAACACTATTCAAATCTTCACTCTGTGGAGAAACCAGCACACCCAGTCCTCGATCAGATCATACCGAAACATCATGACCAAACCGAGCTGGATACCGAACCCAAGGAGCAGGAACTTTCCGAAGCAATCAACAAACTTTCAAATGGCAAGGCATCAGGACTAGACAACATTCCTGCAGAAATCCTCAAATACAATAGGGATGTCCTCCTGCCGCACCTCTATAATCTCCTTATTCAGTGCTGCAGAGAGGGAACATTTCCTCAGGATATCAGGGATGCAAAGATAGTGACACTCTATAAAAACAAAGGGGATAAGGGGAATTTTAATAACTACAGAGGCATCTCCCTTCTAAGTGTAACAGGCAAGGCTTTTGCACTAGTCCTTTCAAAGCGATTACAGAAACTGGCGGAGCGTTTTCTTCCAGAGTCACAATGTGGATTCAGAGCTGGACGGTCATCAACTGACATCTTCTTCTTTCTTCTTTGCATTCGTTCTTTACGACCAATTTTAATCACTCTTTGTGATAAGTTTGACGTTTGCCAAGAACGTGTATACGTTGCACATTGGTTTGGTAGGCTCCTAAACGCATAGAATTCTACACGTTTAGGACATGTGCATCCGATTTCAGCGAAACCTCCTTAGCCCCCTTTTATGACATGCGTGGCAGGTAACAGTGATTCTATTCTTTACACCCCAAATTTGGGCCCGTAATCACTCGGGCGATCAACTGACATGATATTTACCCTTCGACAGCTACAAGAGAAGTGCAGAGAGCAGAGAAAGCCTTTATGTATTGCTTTCGTGGATCTGACTAAGGCATTTGACACAGTCAGCAGGCCAAGTCTTTATAAAATACTGAAGCATATTGGCTGTCCCCAAAGTTGCTCCAATTGATTGTCTCCTTCCATGAGGACATGAAAGCCAGCATACAGTTCGATGGCAGCACATCTGATAGTTTCGAGGTTAAGAGTGGAGTCAAGCAGGGCTGTGTCCTTGCCCCACTCTCTTTGGCATCTTCTTCGCAGTCCTTTTGAACTACGCCTTAGGGGACGCTGATGGTGATGTTTTCATCCGCACTAGATCGGATGGTTTACTCTTTAACTTGGCTCGCTTAAGAGTCAAGACAAAAACGACGGAAATTCTTCTCAATGACCTTCTTTTCGCTGACGATGCTGCCTTAGTCGCCCACAGTGAGACTACACTGCAATGTATAATCAATAATTTGTCAAAGGTATGCGACCTATTTTCTCTGACTATAAGTGTCTCCAAAACAGTTGTATTATGTCAGGAAGGTAACACATCAAATATCACTTTAAATGGTAACCATCTAACACCAGTTCACAAATTCTGCTATCTTGGTCCTAGTCACTGCAGCCTTTCTCTTGATGAAGAAATCAACGCTCGTGTAGGAAGTGCGGCTACTACATTCGGCATACTATCAAAGCGAGCGTGGGACAACACAAAACTGACAGTGCAGACGAAGATCCAAATATATCGAGCCTATGTAATTAGTTCTTTACTATATAGCTCAGAAACATGGACAGCCTACACAAGATACACGAGAGGAGACTTAACATCTTTCACCTTCGATGTCTCCGCAAGATTATGAACATCAGGTGGTACGACAAGATAACCAACTCTGAAGTACTACAACGTGCAAAACTGCCTTCCATCATGGGCATGATCAGCAGTAGACGACTAAGATGGTTAGGACATGTGAGAAGAATGGAAACTTGCCACATACCAAAACAAATGCTGTTCTGTAAACTTTCGGAGGGGAAGAGGCACCAGGGCAGACCACTGCTCAGATATAAAGATGTCTGCAAAGCCTCAATAAAAATCTTTTCTATAGATCCCAGCACATGGGAGGGACTAGCTGATGATAGAGTTGTGTGGAAAGCCAAATTACGAAAGGGCGCAGAGTCTTTGAGAAGAGACTTATATACGAGCTGAACGACAAGAGAGAAAAGCGAAAACTCAGAAGTTGTCACAGTAAAACACTTTCCAATTGACCGTCTGTAAAGACGAAAAGGCATATATATAGATGTAACTATGTAGATGATGTTGTTGTATACAGACATTAGTAGATGTAGCTATGGAGATGATGATGATGTTGAATACAGACATTAGTAGATGTAACTATGGAAATGATGATGATGTTGTATACAGACACTAGTAGATGTATCTATGTAGATGATGAGGTAGATATGAACGGTATAGAAATTCCAGGTAGATATGAAATGTATAGACACACCAGGTAGATATGAAAGGTATGGAGACACACCACAGGTAGATATGAAAGGTATAGAAACACCAGGTAGATATGAATGGTATAGAAACACCAGGTAGATATGAAAACGCATAAATACGTCATGTTCACTTACCTGTTTCTGTGAGAAGTGTCCACAAGCAGAAATCTTCAACTATTTAAAGCCTGGTTTCTGGCTCTGTTCACATTTATTAAAAGTTAAATTGTCATAAATTAAATAAATAAATCTGTTTAATGTGCTGCTATGTTTTAAGTTGTTCTTTGCTATTCATATTCATATAATTAATATACCATTATTTACTGAGCTCTCTGCTGGTTTGATCAAACTGAATGTTAAAATTATCAACTATGATGCACAGGTGACAGTTGCACTATCCTAGTCGAGCACGACGGAGAGAGTTAGTTGCTGCCCTGTGATGTACAAGTGACATGTAGCACTATCCGTAACAGAGCACGAAAGAAAAAGTACTGGAAAAGTTAGATTTTTGATTTCCAACTCAGCAAATCTTCGTCATAATTTTAGATTCCAAAATATTTTTGTTTCAATAATAATTGTATTCATCAAATAGCTAGTCCTGAGCTGAACTTTACCATCCCAACAGTCCTTCGGAATTTCTCGCTCTCTCTCTCTCTCTCTCTCTCTCATAGGCCAAATGTCCTGCCTCTGCAGCCGTCATGTTCAAACCATCGGTGGAGTCAAAGGCGCATGAGGTGGTGTGCCAGGATTAGTGAGCCGGAAAGTACTGTTGCAGTCACAACTAACATCCCGGAAGAACTGGGGCGCGTGATGGTGGCGAACGTAAAATCGCAGTTGCGTTGCTAGCGCCGATTGAAACGACCCTCTACATTATTTTGCTTGGTCACAGGCCGGTGTTTTCGAGGCTAATTCAAATTGCCACGTACCTACACGCGTCTAGAAAATGCTGAGAATGTTCCTACTCTGGAACAAACTCACAAGTGAACGGTAAAGTAAGGTCGACAATGTAAAAATCTGACAGGCTGTTCGGATCCGAACATTGGCGAAGGCCGATACTTTACACGTTGTTTTATACGAGTAAGACGCCGTCTGAGGACAAGCTTTACACGGTGTTTTATACGATTAAGACGCCATCTGAGGACAAGACATAAGCCCCGAGAAATGTTCTTAGTACGGAACGACCTCTTTGTCAGAAAGGGCATAACAGTATAAGTCCCTGTCTTGGCGTAGATCACAAAGCATAAATATACGGCAAAGCTGATCGAAAAGGCGAAGATCCGGAACGACATAGTCGGCAGAAAGGATCGTACCCTAGGGAAAGCTCACCTAGTAAATCAAAGCCGTCTACCTACCTACCTACCTACCTAGTGAAACACGTACAAACAAAGTACTATAGTTTTACAAAATACAGAAACAGTGACAATAAACAGCAACGTTTGAAACAAGGTCTTTATCAAGCAAAAGAACAAACAGGAGTGACAAATTAAATGAAACACAAATGGACGACCAAATACAAACGTATCTAAGGAAATCTGGAATAAAAACGAATAACGAAATAAATGTAACACAAAACACACATAAAAACTAGAAATAGAACGGAAAAAAACAATGAAACATCTAGTAAATATATAACTTGAATACATTCAACATATACCCATATAGATTACAAAGCATGGGTGTGTTTTTTGTGTTACATTTATTTCGTTATTCGTTTTATTCAGATTTTCTTAGATACGTTGGTATTTGGTCGTCATTGTGTTCATTTTCAATTTGTCATCGTTTGATCGCTTGTTGTCAAGCGTTGTTTTTCTGTTTTGTAAACTATAGTCTTTGTACGTGTTCACTTATTTTACTGCAGTCTTCCTTGTTCGTGCTACTGCACCTGCCTGCCTGCCTGCCTGCATGCCTCCCTGCTTCACCCTGCCTGCCTGCCCCATGCCTGTCTGCCTGCTCCTGCCTGCCTACCTGCCTGCCCCTGCCGCCTACCTGCCCTGCTCTGCCCACCTGCCTGCCCCTAGCCCTGCCTGCCTGCCTGCCTCACCTGCCTGCCCCACCTGCCTGCCTGCCCCACCTGCCTGCCTGCCCACCTGCCTCACTACCTGCCCACTGCCTCCACCTGCCTGCCCACCTGCCTGCCTGCCACCTGCCTGCCTGCCCACCTCCTGCCTCACCTGCCTGCACCTGCCACCCCTGCCTGCCTGCCCACCCCTGCCTGCCTGCCTGCCTGCCTCCACCTGCTGCCTTTGCCTGCCCTGCCTGCCTGCCTGCCCCTGCCTGCCTCTGCCTGCCTCTGCCTTTGCCGCCTGCCTGCCTGCCTGCCCACCTCACCTACCTGTCCTACTTGCCTGCCTGCTCCTGCCTGCCTACCTCCACCTACCCACTATCCACTACCCACCTACGCACCTACCCACCTACCCACCTATCTCCACCTGTCTATCTGTCTATCTGTCTATCTGTTCTATTCTATTCTATTCTATTCTATTCTATTCTATGCTATTCTATTCTCTAATCATGCTGTGCCTTGCAGCGTCAGGTCGAAAAAGAAGACACTTGTAGCGAGCCTCTCTTTCCTTCTCTTCTCCAGTCTTGATTTGCCTCACAGCTTCAGAGTAAGAAGAGATTTCTAGAACAGTGCTTTGTGTGCTCTTCGTAAATAGTGTTTTCGTCGCCTGTTATCTCTGATGCCCACCTTTGCTTTATTTAGCTTTTTGCTTTGTATCCATTATATCGGAGCAACATTGCTCTTTGAGGCACACTGTCTATTGGTAATCTGCTTACGTAGCAGAACCATTTAATTTGTTGTTTCTTGATGAAGTCTAGTACTAATGTTGTACCAACTTTTTCCCTGATGTCTTCATTTCTAAACCGGTCTCTTCTTGTTACACCCAGCATTCTACGTAAATACTTCATCTCTGTCATGACTAGTTTTCTTCTATCATTTAATGTCAGTGTCCAGGTTTGGTACTGGACTTTGTCATCAACCACAGTTAACGAGTTGTTGATTTCACTGTACTACGTCCCTATAGTTGCTGAATGCTTCTCTCACTATCTAGTTTAACCGCTGGCACTGCATGACTGTACTACGCCACTATAGTTGTTGAATGCTTCTCTCACTATCTCGTCTAACCGATGGCACTGCATCACTGTACTACGTCGCTATAGTTGTTGAACATATTCCCTTACTTATATTCTCTTCAACTTCATTTCCTGATAGCTGTAATACAGGATGGGGTTGTCAATATCTGGAACTGCATCACTGTACTACGCTCCAATAGTTGTTGAATTCTTCTCTCACTATCTAGTTTAATATCTGACGCTGCATCACTGTATTATGCACCTATATTTACTGAACGCCCTCCTTCTATATTCTCTTCAATTTCATTTACTGACAGCTCATTCACTGTATGGAACTGTGAATTGTGGGGCCGACTCTGACTGGAAACCAACTGGTGCCAAAACTGGCAGGGCAGCGGAGAGACAATCTACAAACAGTATCAAGTTTAAGAAACCCTACGAGTCTATGCCCACAGTGATACTGTCCGTCATACAACTTGACTCTGAACAATCAGAGAATCTCAGATACGAAATTCGTCTTAAATCAGTCACCAACACCTGGTTCCAGTTCAGCTGTGTCACCTGGCATGACACTAAAATTTATTCTTTAAGAGTACACTGGATTACTGTTGACCAATAGAACTGGACACAGACGGCATAAGATAAGAGACAGACTCGACTATACACTCATGATTTCAACAAATAGATTGACAGATAGATGCATACACATTACACATTACATTCTCAGTCATTTGCTGGTTTATAGCACGAACAGTCTCAGTCATTTGATTGTTTATAGCACAGACAGTCTCAGTCACTGATTGTTATAGCACAGACAGTCTAAGTCACTTGTGTCTAATCATCAAGAAAGAAGCTCCTTAATGATCTGACCATAGTTCTCAAATATTGTTAAAGACGTTAAGACAATATTCTAGAACAGCCTGTCTGTGAACACAAATAGAGAGTCATCAGACGCTTCATGTCAAGTTTAATATCAACAATAACAAAACATGAAGTTTGAGATGAACATTTTCAGAATTCAAACAATTCTCACACAAAATAAAAATATATATATACAGAGTTATGTCTCTTAGATGGAAGACAGTAAATAAAAACATGAACAAATCTCATATTTTTGTTTCGTTTTCTTGTTTTTGTTAGTAATAATTGTCGTTATGATTGTTAATACATGTTTTATATGTATGTTGTATATGTAATAAACAATACAACACTGAAACAAGTCCTCGATCTGGGAACATACATAACATCAGATGGAAGATGTCAAACAGAGATTAGGAGTAGAATCGCTCAAAGCGAAAAAGCTTTATGAAAATAAAAATTTGCGTGAATTCACTATCAATGACACTACGGAAGATACTCCATTGCTATATTGAACCAATACTTATACAGACACCAGTAGATGTAACTATGCAGATGATGATGTTGTATACAGACACTAGTAGATGTATCTATGCAGATGTGTATTGTATACAGACATTAGTGAGATGCTAGCTATGCAGATGATGTTGTATACAGACATTAGTAGATGTAGCTATGCAGATGATGATGATGTTGTATACAGACATTAGTAGATGTAGCTATGCAGATGATGATTTGTAGAACTGTAAGATGTAGCTATGCAGATGATGATTTGTATACAACATTAGTAGATGTATCTATGCAAATGATGTTGTATACAGACATTAGTAGATGTATCTATGCAGATGATGTTGTATACAGACACTAGTGGATGTAGCTATGCAGATGATGATGTATACAGACACTAGTAGATGTAGCTATGTAGATGATGATGTTGTATACAGCACTGTTAGTAGATGAGCTGCTGTTGTAGAAGAATACTTTTGAACACTGCGGATACAACAGGTAAACATCAAACACACAAAACACCTACATGTTCATCTTACCTGTCTCTAGAGTAAATGCCAGCAAACAGACATCATCTACTATATAAGAGAAACATAGCCTACCTGTTGACGCACATTTCAAATATTATTACCAGGTCGATGAAAGTAAATATTAACATATATTTACATATATTGTAGGGACTCATTTGATTTGAATAAACTGCATGTAATAACCAAATATAATGGTTCTGCTACGTAAGCAGATTACCAACAGACAGTACACCTCAAAGAGCAATGTTGCTCCGATATAATGGATACAAAGCAAAAGCTAAATAAAGCAAAGGTGGGCATCAGAGATAACAGGCGACGAAAAACACTATTTACGAAGAGCACACAAAAGCCCGTTCTAGAAATCTCTTCTTACTCTGAAGCTGTGAGGCAAATCAAGACTGGAGAAGAGAAGGAAAGAGAGGCTCGCTCCAAGTGTCTCCTTTTTCGACCTGACGCTGCAAGACAAAGCATGATTAGAGAATAGAATAGAATAGAATAGAATAGAATAGAATAGAATAGAATAGAATAGAATAGAATAGCATAGAATAGAATAGAATAGAATAGAATAGAATAGATTAGCATAGAATAGAATAGAATAGCATAGAATAGAATAGACAGATAGACAGATAGACAGGTAGACATGTAGACAGGTAAGAGATAGGTGGGTAGGTTGGTAGGTGGTAGGTGGGTGGTGGGAGGTGGGAGGTGGGTAGTGAGGTGGAGGAAAATAGGAGGTAGGTAGGTAGGTAAGTTGGTAGGTAGGTAGGTAGGTAGGTGGGTAGGTAGGTAGGTGGGTAGGAGTAGGTAGATAGATAGGTGACAGCTTTTGATTTACTATGGTGAGCTTTCCTAGGTACGATCCTTTCTGCCGACTATGTCGGCCCGGATCTTCGCCTTTTCGATCAGCTTTGCCGTATATTTATGATTTGTGATCTACACCAAGACAGTGACTTACGCTGTTATGTCCTTTCTGACTGTGAGATCGTTCCGTATTAAGAACATTTCTGAGGGCTTATAGCTTGTCCTCAGACGGCATCTTACTTGTATAAAACAACGTGTAAAGTATCGGTCTTCGCCAATGTTCGGATCCGGACAGCCTGTCAGATCTTTACATTGTTGACCTTACTTTACCGTTCACTTTTGAGTTTGTTCCGGAGTAGGAACATTCTCAGCCTTTTCTAGACGCGTGTAGGTACGTGGCAATTTGCAGTTAGCCTTGGAAAACACCGGCCTGTGGCCAAGCAAAATAATGTAGAGGGTCGTTTCAATCGGCGCTAGCAACGCAACTAAGATTTTACGCTCGCCGCCATCACCCGCCCCAGTTCTTCCGGTGATGTTAGTTGTGACTGCAACAGTACCTTGCCCGGTTGCCCCAAGGCTGGCAGTTCCATTAGACATCACCCACCTCAGTTCTTCCGGGGATGTTAGTTGTTATCGCAACAGTACCGTGCACGGTTTTCCCAGGAGGGTAGTTTCGTTATGCACTAAAACACAACTTTATGTTTTGCGCTAGGCAAATCTTGCCCAGTAAATGTATTTGCACCAGGCCACCGATGCGGAGTCAGCTGCAATCTTTCCTCCTACCGACACGAGGGTAGACTTTTATTCGTTACGCATCTGACTTATTTATTCTTGCCTCCGAGCTGTTAATGTGTGCCCCCTCCTCAGGGCTTCGAGTTTCGTTCTATGTGGGCACACGTTTCGTCACTGGATGCACCTCTCATCTTTTCATGTTTACTAATCTCCACATCGGCAGAGAAACTGGTAATTTGTGGCGGGACCTTTGATTTACACGTCGAGCCTGTGTATGGAGTCTCCTGCTCTGGAGATGCGATTTGTGTTCGGCCCTTTCTCCGGAGAAGTAGGAATTATATCAGAGACGTTTCGCTGCTGTTTCTTTTTGTTCAGGAACTTCAGTAATATTTTGTTGGACGTCGGACAAGAGATTTGTGCATTTTGTTCGTATGGACCTGTATTTCTTTTTTCGTACTTGCACTGCTACCACTACCAGTAGTTCTTTCCGATCCCTGCCCCCATTAGCCAAACCGGAACCAAAGTCTGTTTCCGCGATCACCAAGTGGAGGTAGGGGACAGGGTCTTGATTAGTGCCGGCTCACTAATCCTGGCACACCACCTCATGCGCCGTTGACTCAACCGATGGTTTGAACATGACGGTTGCAGAGGCAGGACATTTGGCCTATGAGAGAGAGAGAGAGAGAGAAATTCTGAAAGACTGTTGGGATGGTAAAGTTCAGCTCAGGACTGTCAATACATGTTTTATATGTATGTTGTATATGTAATAAACAATACAACACTGAAACAAGTCCTCGATCTGAAAACATACATAAGATCAGATGGAAGATGTCAAACAGAGATTAGGAGTAGAATCGCTAAAGCGAAAGAAGCTTTTATGAAAATAAAAATTTGCGTGAATTCACTATCAATGACACTACGGAAACGAGTACTCCATTGCTATATTGAACCAATACTTATACAGACACCAGTAGATGTAACTACGCAGATGATGATGTTGTATACAGACACTAGTAGATGTAACTTTGTAGATGACGATGATGTATACAGATACTAGTAGATGTAACTATGCAGATGATGATGTTGTATACAGACACTAGTAGATGTATCTATGCAGATGTTGTTGTATACAGACATTAGTAGATGTAGCTATGCAGATGATGTTGTATACAGACATTAGTAGATGTAGCTATGCAGATGATGATGTTGTATACAGACACTAGTAGATGTAGCTATGCAGATGATGATGTTGTATACAGACATTAGTAGATGTATCTATGCAAATGATGTTGTATACAGACATTAGTAGATGTAGCTATGCAGATGATGTTGTATACAGACACTAGTGGATGTATCTATGCAGATGATGATGTATACAGACACTAGTAGATGTAGCTATGTAGATGATGATGTTGTTGTATACAGACACTAGTAGATGTATCTATGTAGATGATGATGTTGTAGACAGACACTAGTAGATGTAGCTAGCTGTTGTAAAAGAATATTCAAACTGCGGATACAACAGGTAAACATCAAACACACAAAACACCTGACATGTTCATCTTACCTGTCTCTAGAGTAAATGCCAGCAAACAGACATCATCTACTATATAAGAGAAATATAGCCTACCTGTTGACGTACATTTCAAATATTATTACCAGGTAGATGAAAGTAAATATTAACATATATTTACATATATTGTAAGGACTAATTTGATTTGAATAAACTGCATGTAATAACCGATATAATGGTTCTGCGACGTAAGCAGATTACCAACAGACAGTACACCTCAAAGAGCAATGTTGCTCCGATATAATGGATACAAAGCAAAAAGCTAAATAAAGCAAAAGGTGGGCAGTTCCATTAGACATCACCCACCTCAGTTCTTCCGGGGATGTTAGTTGTTATCGCAACAGTACCGTGCACGGTTTTCCCAGGGAGGGTAGTTTCGTTATGCACTAAAACACAACTTTATGTTTTGCGCTAGGCAAATCTTGCCCAGTAAATGTATTTGCACCAGGCCACCGATGCGGAGTCAGCTGCAATCTTTCCTCCTACCGACACGAGGGTAGACTTTATTCGTTACGCATCTGACTTATTTATTCTTGCCTCCGAGCTGTTAATGTGTGCCCCCTCCTCAGGGCTTCGAGTTTCGTTCTATGTGGGCACACGTTTCGTCACTGGATGCACCTCTCATCTTTTCATGTTTACTAATCTCCACATCGGCAGAGAAACTGGTAATTTGTGGCGGGACCTTTGATTTACACGTCGAGCCTGTGTATGGAGTCTCCTGCTCTGGAGATGCGATTTGTGTTCGGCCCTTTCTCCGGAGAAGTAGGAATTATATCAGAGACGTTTCGCTGCTGTTTCTTTTTGTTCAGGAACTTCAGTAATATTTTGTTGGACGTCGGACAAGAGATTTGTGCATTTTGTTCGTATGGACCTGTATTTCTTTTTCGTACTTGCACTGCTACCACTACCAGTAGTTCTTTCCGATCCCTGCCCCCATTAGCCAAACCGGAACCAAAGTCTGTTTCCGCGATCACCAAGTGGAGGTAGGGGACAGGGTCTTGATTAGTGCCGGCTCACTAATCCTGGCACACCACCTCATGCGCCGTTGACTCAACCGATGGTTTGAACATGACGGTTGCAGAGGCAGGACATTTGGCCTATGAGAGAGAGAGAGAGAGAGAAATTCTGAAAGACTGTTGGGATGGTAAAGTTCAGCTCAGGACTAGGTATTTGATGAATACAATTATAATTGAAACAAAAATATTTTGGAATCTAAAATTATGATTTGCTGAGCTGGAAATAAAAAATCTAACTTTGCAGTACTTTTTCTGTTTCTTCTTTTCTTCTTCTTTGTTGCTTAAACACAGATCGATAATGCAGTCAGTGGCAGGAAGGATGTCATGGTGTCTTGCAGTGCAACAACAAATCTCTCCCTCGTGCTCGATTAGGGACAGTCGAACGTGTCACCTGTACATCACATGGCAACAACTAAATCTCTCCCTCGTGCTCGGTTAGGGACAGTCCAACGTGTCACCTGTACATCACGTAGCAACAACTAAATCTCTTCCTCGTTCTCGTTAGGATAGTCCAACGTATCACCTGTACATCACATGGCAACAACTAAATCTCTCCCTCGTGCTCGGTTAGGGACAGTCCAACGTGTCACCTGTACATCACATGGCAACAACTAAATCTCTCCCTCGTGCTCGGTTAGGGACAGTCCAACGTATCACCTGTACATCACATGGCAACAACTAAATCTCTCCCTCGTGCTCGGTTAGGGACAGTCCAACGTGTCACCTGTACATCACATGGCAACAACTAAATCTCTCCCTCGTGCTCGGTTAGGGACAGTCCAACGTGTCACCTGTACATCACATAGCAACAACTAAATCTCGTGCTCGGTTACGGATAGTGCAACGTGTCACCTGTGCATCATAGATGATAATTTTGACATTCAGTTCGGTCAAACCAGCAGAGAGCTCAGTAAATAATGGTATATTAATTATATCAATTTGAATATCAAAGTACAAAATTTAAACATAGCGGTACATTAAACAGATTTATTGATTTAATTTATGACAATTTAACTTTTAATGGATGTGAACAGAGACAGGAACCAGGCTTTAAATAGTCGATGATTTCTACTTGTGGACACTTCTCAGAGAAACAGGTAAGTGAACATGACGCATTTGTGTGTTTTCATATCTACCTGTTGTTTCTAAACCTTTCATATCTGTTGATGTTTCCATACCTTTCATAGCTACCTGGTGTGTGACCATATTTTGCATATCTACCTGATGTTTCTATACCTTTCATATCTACCTAGTGTGTGACTCCATTCCTTTCATATCTGCCAGGTGTTTCTATACCTTTCATATATATCTGGTGTTTCTATACCTTTCATATCTACCTAGTGTGTGTCTCCATTCCTTTCATATCTACCTAATGTTTCTATACCTTTCATATCTACCTGATGTTTCTATACCTTTCATATCTACCTGGTGTTTCTATACCTTTCATATCTATCTGGTGTTTCTATACCTTTCATATCTATCTGGTGTGTGCCCATACCTTTCATATCTACCTGGTGTTTCTTACTTTCAAATCTAAAATGTGTTTCTATACCTTTCATATCTACCTGGTGTTTCTATACATGTCATATCTACCTGGTGTTTCTATACCTTTCATATATATCTGGTGTTTCTATACCTTTCATATCTATCTGGTGTGTGACCATACCTTTCATATCTACCTCATGTTTCTATACCTTTGATATCTACCTAGTGTGTGTCTCCATACCTTTCTTTATCTACCTGCTGTGGGCCATACCTTTTATATCTACCTGGAGTTTCTATACCTTTCATATCTATCTGGTGTTTCTATACCTTTCCTATCTACCTAGTGTGTGTCTCCATTCTTTTCATATCTGCCAGGTGTTTCTATACCTTTCATATCTACCTGGTGTTTCTATACCTTTCATATCTACCTGGTGTTTCTATATCATTCATATCTACCTTGTGTTTCTATACCTTTCATATCTATCTGGTGTTTCTATACCTTTCATATCCATCTGCTGTGTGACCATATTTTGCATATCTACCTGATGTTTCTATACCTTTCATATATACCTAATGTGTTTCTCATATACCTTTCATATCTACCTAGTGTGTGTCTCCATTCCTTTTATATCTTCCAGGTTTTTCTATACCTTTCATATCTACCTGGTGTTTCTATACCTTTCATATCCATCTGCTGTGTGACCATATTTTGCATATCTACCTGATGTTTCTATACCTTTCATATATACCTAATGTTGTCTCCATATACCTTTCATATCTACCTAGTGTGTGTCTCATTCCTTTCATATCTGCCAGGTGTTTCTATACCTTTCATATCTACCTGATGTTTCTATACCTTTCATATACACCTAATGTGTTTCTCAGATACCCTTCATATCTACCTAGTGTGTGTCTCCATTCCTTTTATGTCTGCCAGGTTTTTCTATACCTTTCATATTTACCTGGTGTTTCTATACCTTTCATATATATCTGGTGTTTCTATACCTTTCATTTCTACCTAATGTTTATATACCTTTCATATCTACCTTGTATGTGTCTCCATACCTTTCAAATCTACATGTGTTTTATACATTTCATCTTTACCTGGTGTTTCTTACTTTCTTATCTACCTGGTGTTTCTATACCTTTCATATCTACCTGGTGTGCCATACCTTTCATATCTACCTGTGTTTCTATACCTTCATATCTACATGTTGTTTCTATACCTTTCATATCTACCTGGTTTTTCTATACCTTTCATATCTATCTGGTGATTCTATACCTTTCATATCTACCTGATGTTTTTATACCTTTCATATCTACCTAATGTGTCCCACAAACCTTTCATATATACCTGGTGTTTCTATACCATTCATATCTACCTGGTGTTTCTATACCTTTCATATCTACCTGGTGTTTCTATACCTTTCATATCTACCTGGTGTTTCTATACCATTCAGATCTACCTGGTGTTTCTATATCTTTCATATCTACCTGGTGTTTCTATACCATTCAGATCTACACTGGTGTTCTCATCCTTTCATATCTACCTGTTGTGCTCCCATACCTTTCATATCTACCTGGTGTTTTTATACATTTCATCTCTACCTGGTGTTGCTATCTTTCATATCTACCTGGTGTTGCTATACCTTTCATATCTGCCTGGTGTGTGCCCATACCTTTCATATCTACCTAGTGTTTCTGTACCTTTCATATCCATCTGGTGTGTGACCATATTTGCATATCTACCTGAAGTTTCTATACCTTTCATATATACCTAATGTGTTTCTCATATACCTTTCATATCTACCTAGTGTGTGTCTCCATTCCTTTCATATCTGCCAGGTGTTTCTATACCTTTCATATCTACCTGGTGTTTCTATACCTTTCATATATATCTGGTGTTTCTATACCTTTCATTTCTACCTGATGTTTCTATACCTTTCATTTCTACCTTGTGTGTGTCTCCATACCTTTCAAATCTACCAGGTGTTTGTATACATTTCTTCTCTACCTGGTGTTTCTATTACTTTCATATCTTCCTGGTGTTTCTTTACCTATCATATCTTATGGTGTGCCTCATACCTTTTCATATCTACCTGGTGTTTCAATACCTTTCATATCTACCTAGTGTTTCTATACCTTTCATATCTACCTAGTGTGTGTCTCCATACCTTTCATATCTACCTGGTGTTTCTATACCTTTCATATCTACCTGGTGTGTGCCCATACCTTTCAAATCTACGTGGTGTTTCTATACCTGTCATTTCTACCTGTTGTTTCTATATCTTTCATATCTACCTGGTGTTTCTATACCTTTCATATCCATCTGCTGTGTGACCATATTTTGCATATCTACCTGATGTTTCTATACCTTTCATAAGTACCTAATGTGTGTCTCATATACCTTTCATATCTACCTAGTGTGTGTCTCCATTCCTTTCATATCTGCCAGGTGTTTCTATACCTTTCATATCTACCTGGTGTTTCTATACCTTTCATATATATCTGGTGTTTCTATACCTTTCATATCTACCTGGTGTTTCTATTACTTTCATATCTACCTGGTGTTTCTATACCTTTCATATCTACCTGGTGTTTCTATACCTTTCACTAATATCTGGTGTTTCTGTACCTTTCAAATCTAAAATTTTTTTCTTTACCTTTCATATCTACCCGGTGTTTCTATACATGTCATATCTACCTGGTGTTTCTATACCTTTCATATCTATCTGGTAGGTGATCATACCTTTCATATCTACCTGATGTTTCTATACCTTTCATATCTACCTGGTGTTTCTATACCTTTCATATCTACCTGTGTTTCTATACCTCTCATATCTACCTGGAGTTTCTATACCTTTCATATATACCTGATGTTTCTATACCTTTCATATCTACCTGGTGTTTCTATACCTTTCATATCTACCTAGTGTTTTGTCTCCATTCCTTTCATATCTGCTAGGTGTTTCTATACCTTTCATATCTACCTGGTGTTTCTATACCTTTCATATCTACCTAGTGTTTCTATACATTTCATATCTACCTTTTGTTTCTATACCTTTCATATCTATCTGGTGTTTTATATCCTTTCATATCTACCTAATGTTCCCCCATACATTTCATATCTACCTGATGTTTATATATCTTACATATCTACCTGGTTTTTCTATACCTGTCATAGTTACCTGTTGTTTCTATACCATTTATATCTACCTTGTGTTTCTATACCTTTTCATATCCATCTAGGTGTGTACCATATTTTGCATATCTACCTGATGTTTCTATACCTTTCATATATACCTGGTGTGCCCATACTTTTCATATCTACCTGGTGTTTCTGTACCTTTCATATCCATCTGGTGTGTGACCATATTTTGCATATCTACCTGAAGTTTCTATACCTTTCATATATACCTAATGTGTTTCTCATATACCTTTCATATCTACCTAGTGTGTGTCTCCATTCCTTTCATATCTGCCAGGTGTTTCTATACCTTTCATATCTACCTAGTGTTTCTATACCTTTCATATCTACCTGGTTTTTCTATACCTGTCATATCTACCTGATGTTTCTTTACCTTTCATATCTACCTTGTGTGTGTCTCCATACCTTTCAAATCTACCAGGTGTTTTATCATTTCATCTCTACATGGTGTTTCTATTACTTTCATATCTACCTGGTGTTTCTATACCTTTCATATCTACCTGGTGTGCCATACCTTTCATATATACCTGGTGTTTCTGACCTTTAAAATCTAAAATTTGTTTCTATACCTTTCATATCTACCTGGTGTTTCTATATATGTCATATCTACCTGGTGTTTCTATACCTTTCATATCTATCTTGTGTTTTTATACCTTTCATATCTATCTGGTAGGTGATCATACCTTTCATATCTACCTGATGTTTCATACCTTTCATATCTACCTGGTGTTTCTATACCTTTCATATCTACCTGTGTTTCCATACCTCTCATATCTACCTGGAGTTTCTATACCTTTCATATATACCTGATGTTTCTATACCTTTCATATCTACCTGGTGTTTCTATACCTTTCATATCTACCTAGTGTTTGTCTCCATTCCTTTCATATCTGCCAGGTGTTTCTATACCTTTCAAATCTACCTGATGTTTCTATACCTTTCATATCTACCTGGTGTTTCTATACCTTTCATATCTACATGTTGTTTCTATACTTTTCATATCTACCTTTTGTTTCTATACCTTTCATATCTACCTGGTGTTTCTAAACATTCATATTTACCTGGTGTTTCTATACCTTTCATATCTATCTGGTGTTTTTATACCTTTCATATCTACCTAATGTGTCCCTTATACCTTTCATATCTACCTGATGTTTCTATACCTTACATATCTACCTGGTTTTTCTATACCTGTCATATTTACCTGTTGTTTATATACATTTTATATCTACCTGTTGTTTCTATACCCTTTATATCTACCTGGTGTTTCTATACCTTTCATATCTACCTGGTGTTTCTATACCTTTCATATATATCTGGTGTTTATATACCATTCATTTCTACCTGATCTTTCTGTACCTTTCATATATATCTGGTGTTTCTATACCTTTCATTTCTACCGGATGTTTCTTTACCTTTCATATTTACCTTGTGTGTGTCTCCATACCTTTCAAATCTACCAGGTGTTTTTATACCTTTCATATCTACCTGGTGTTTCTATACCTTTCATATATATCTGGTGTTTCTATAACTTTCATATATACCTGGTGTTTCTATTACTTTCATATCTACCTGGTGTTTCTATACCTTTCATATCTACCTGGTGTTTCTATACCTTTCATTAATATCTGGTGTTTCTGTACCTTTTAAATCTAAATTTTTTTTCTTTACCTTTCATATCTACCCGGTGTTTCTATACATGTCATATCTACCTGGTTTTTCTATACCTTTCATATCTATCTGGTAGGTGATCATACCTTTCATATCTACCTGATGTTTCTATACCTTTCATATCTACCTGGTGTTTCTATACCTTTCATATCTACCTGTGTTTCTATACCTCTCATATCTACCTGGAGTTTCTATACCTTTCATATATACCTGATGTTTCTATACCTTTCATATCTACCTGGTGTTTCTATACCTTTCATATCTACCTAGTGTTTGTCTCCATTCCTTTCATATCTACCTGGTGTTTCTATACCTTTCATATCTACCTGGTGTTTCTATAGCTTTCATATCTACCTAGTGTTTCTATACATTTCATATCTACCTTTTGTTTCTATACCTTTCATATCTATCTGGTGTTTTTATACCTTTCATATCTACCTAATGTTCACCCTTACATTTCATATCTACCTGATGTTTATATATCCTTACATATCTACCTGGTTTTTCTATACCTGTCATATTTACCTGTTGTTTCTATACCATTTATATCTACCTTGTGTTTCTATACCTTTCATATCCATCTGGTGTGTGACCATATTTTGCATATCTACCTGATGTTTCTATACCTTTCATATATACCTGGTGTGCCATACTTTCATATCTACCTGGTGTTTCTTACCTTTCATATCCATCTGGTGTGTGACCATATTTTGCATATCTACCTGAAGTTTCTATACCTTTCATATATACCTAATGTGTTTCTCATATACCTTTCATATCTACCTAGTGTTTGTCTCCATTCCTTTCATATCTGCCAGGTGTTTCTATACCTTTCATATCTACCTAGTGTTTCTATACCTTTCATATCTACCTGGTTTTTCTATACCTGTCATATCTACCTGATGTTTCTTTACCTTTCATATCTACCTTGTGTGTGTCTCCATACCTTTCAAATCTACCAGGTGTTTTTATACATTTCATCTCTACATGGTGTTTCTATTACTTTCATATCTACCTGGTGTTTCTATACCTTTCATATCTACCTGGTGTGCCCATACCTTTCATATATACCTGGTGTTTCTGTACCTTTAAAATCTAAAATTTGTTTCTATACCTTTCATATCTACCTGGTGTTTCTATATATGTCATATCTACCTGGTGTTTCTATACCTTTCATATCTATCTTGTGTTTTTATACCTTTCATATCTATCTGGTAGGTGATCATACCTTTCATATCTACCTGATGTTTCTATACCTTTCATATCTACCTGGTGTTTCTATACCTTTCATATCTACCTGTGTTTCCATACCTCTCATATCTACCTGGAGTTTCTATACCTTTCATATATACCTGATGTTTCTATACCTTTCATATCTACCTGGTGTTTCTATACCTTTCATATCTACCTAGTGTTTGTCTCCATTCCTTTCATATCTGCCAGGTGTTTCTATACCTTTCAAATCTACCTGATGTTTCTATACCTTTCATATCTACCTGGTGTTTCTATACCTTTCATATCTACATGTTGTTTCTATACTTTTCATATCTACCTTTTGTTTCTATACCTTTCATATGTACCTGGTGTTTCTAAACATTCATATTTACCTGGTGTTTCTATACCTTTCATATCTATCTGGTGTTTTTATACCTTTCATATCTACCTAATGTGTCCCCCATACCTTTCATATCTACCTGATGTTTCTATACCTTACATATCTACCTGGTTTTTCTATACCTGTCATATTTACCTGTTGTTTCTATACATTTTATATCTACCTGTTGTTTCTATACCCTTTATATCTACCTGGTGTTTCTATACCTTTCATATCTACCTGGTGTTTCTATACCTTTCATATATATCTGGTGTTTCTATACCATTCATTTCTACCTGATCTTTCTGTACCTTTCATATATATCTGGTGTTTCTATACCTTTCATTTCTACCGGATGTTTCTTTACCTTTCATATTTACCTTGTGTGTGTCTCCATACCTTTCAAATCTACCAGGTGTTTTTATACATTTCATCTCTACCTGGTGTTTCTATTACTTTCATATCTACCTGGTGTTTCTATTCCTTTCATATCTACCTGGTGTGCACATACTTTTCATATCTACCTGGTGTTTCTGTACCTTTCATATCCATCTGGTGTGTGACCATATTTTGCATATCTACCGAAAGTTTCTATACCTTTCATATATACCTAATGTGTTTCTCATATACCTTTCATATCTACCTAGTGTGTGTCTCCATTCCTTTCATATCTGCCAGGTGTTTCTATACCTTTCATATCTACCTGGTGTTTCTATACCTTTCATATATATCTGGTGTTTCTATACCTTTCATTTCTACCTGATGTTTCTATACCTTTCATATCTACCTTGTGTGTGTCTCCATATCTTTCAAATCTACCTGGTGTTCTTATACATTTCATCTCTACCTGGTGTTTCTATTACTTTCATATCTTCCTGGTGTTTCTATACCTTTCATATCTACGTGGTGTGCCCATACCTTTCATATCTACGTGGTGTGCCCATACCTTTCATATCTACTTAGTGTTTCTATACATTTCAACTCTACCTGGTGTTTCTATTACTTTCATATCTTCCTGGTGTTTCTATACCTTTCATATCTACCTGGTGTGCCCATACCTTTCATATCTACCTGTTGTTTCTATACCCTTTATATCTACCTGGTGTTTCTATACCTTTCATATCTACCTGGTGTTTCTATACCTTTCTATATTCTGGTGTTTCTATACCATTCATTTCTACCTGATGTTTCTGTACCTTTCATATATATCTGGTGTTTCTATACCTTTCATTTCTACCGGATGTTTCTTTACCTTTCATATTTACCTTGTGTGTGTCTCCATACCTTTCAAATCTACCAGGTGTTTTTATACATTTCATCTCTACCTGGGTTTCTATACTTTCATATCTACCTGGTGTTTCTATTCCTTTCATATCTACCTGGTGTGCACATACTTTTCATATCTACCTGGTGTTTCTGTACCTTTCATATCCATCTGGTGTGTGACCATATTTTGCATATCTACCTGAAGTTTCTATACCTTTCATATATACCTAATGTGTTTCTCATATACCTTTCATATCTACCTAGTGTGTGTCTCCACTCCTTTCATATCTGCCAGGTGTTTCTATACCTTTCATATCTACCTGGTGTTTCTATACCTTTCATATATATCTGGTGTTTCTATACCTTTCATTTCTACCTGATGTTTCTATACCTTTCATATCTACCTGTGTGTGTCTCCATATCTTTCAAATCTACCTGGTGTTCTTATACATTTCATCTCTACCTGGTGTTTCTATTACTTTCATATCTTCCTGGTGTTTCTATACCTTTCACTATCTCACGTGGTGTGCCCATACCTTTCATATCTACGTGGTGTGCCCATACCTTTCATATCTACTTAGTGTTTCTATACATTTCAACTCTACCTGGTGTTTCTATTACTTTCATATCTTCCTGGTGTTTCTATACCTTTCATATCTACGTGGTGTGCCCATACCTTTCATATCTACCTGGTGTTTCAATACCTTTCATATCTACTTAGTGTTTCTATACATTTCATATCTGCCTAGTATTTCTATACCTTTCATATCTACCTGTTGTTTCTATAACTTTCATATCTACCTGATGTTTCTATACCTTTCATATCTACATAGTGTGTGTCTCCATACCTTTCATATCTACCTGGTGTTTCTATACCTTTCATATCTACCTGGTGTGTGCCCATACCTTTCATATCTACCTGATGTTTCTATATATTTCATATCTACCTGTTGTTTCTATACCTTTCATTTCTACCTGGTGTTTCTATACCTTTCATATCCATCTGGTGTGTGACCATATTTTGCATATCTACCTGATGTTTCTATACCTTTAATATATATCCTAATGTGTTCTCATATATCTTTCTTATCTACCTAGTGTGTGTCTCCATTCCTTTCATATCTGCCAGGTGTTTCTATACCTTTCATATCTACCTCGTGTTTCTATACCTTTCATATATATCTGGTGTTTCTATACCTTTCATATCTACCTGTTTTTTTCTAAACCTGTCATATCTACCTGATGTTTCTATACCTTTCATATCTACATTGTGTGTGTCTCCATACCTTTCAAATCTACCAGGTGTTTTTATACATTTCATCTCTACATGGTGTTTCTATTACTTTCATATCTACCTGGTGTTTCTATACCTTTCATATCTACCTGGTGTGTCCATTCCTTTCATATCTACCTGATGTTTCTATACCTTTTATATCTAACTAGTGTTTCTATACCTTTCATATCTACCTGATTTTTCTATACCTTTCATATCTACCTGATTTTTCTATACCTTTCATATCTACCTTGTGTGTGTCTCCATACCTTTCATATCTACCTGGTGTTTCTATACCTTTCATATCTAAATGTTGTTTCTATACCTTTCGTATCTACCTGGTGTTTCTATACCTTTCATATCTATCTTTTGTCTGTGCCCATACATTTCATATCTACCTGGTGTTTCTATACCTTTCATATCTACATGTTGTTTCTATACCTATCATATCTACCTGGTGTTTCTATACCTTTCATATCTACATGGTGATTCTATACCTTTCATATCTACCTGGTGTTTCTATACCTTTCAAATATAAAATTTGTTTCTATACCTTTCATATCTACCTGGTGTTTCTATACCTTTCATATCTACCTAGTGTTTCTATACCTTTCATATCTACCTGATGTTTCTATACCTTTCATATCTACCTGGTGTGTGGGTGTACATAACTTTCATATCTACCTGGTCTGTGTGTGTGTACATACCTGTAATATTCTTGTAGTACTATGACAGAGATTGAACTGATTCTCTTAAAGTAAGTTTCGTTCTTGTTGTTAATGTTGCTGTCGTCAAGCAACCAGAAATTGTAGAGAGCAAAGAATAGTAACACTGCGTGGTTACTACAAGGCATGTCGTAAGAGGCGACTGAGATAGACGGTTGGGGAAGCTACCCTAGTAAAAAAATCATCACAGAAATCGGATGTGCTGACCTACTTGTAGGCGCATAATTGACACAACGTAATATCGCTCTTAGGCTCCGATCACATACAAATCACAAAAAGTGGTTAACGAGTTGTCTGGTCGATATGGAGCGTTCGAAGAAGAGGAAGAAAAAGACAATATATTTGATAACTAGAAACTTGAAGTTAGTCAATAAATGTTGTAGAAGTTAGTCAATAAATGTTGTAGAAGTTAGTCAATAAATGTTGTAGAAGATAGTCAATAAATGTTGTTGAAGATAGTCAATAAATGTTGTAGAAGTTAGTCAATAAATGTTGTAGAAGTTAGTCAATAAATGTTGTAGAAGATAGTCAATAAATGTTGTAGAAGTTAGTCAATAAATGTTGTAGAAGTTAGTCAATAAATGTTGTAGAAGATAGTCAATAAATGTTGTTGAAGATAGTCAATAAATGTTGTAGAATTATCAATAAATGTTGTAGAAGTAGTCAATAAATGTTGTAGAAGATAGTCAATAAATATTGTTGAAGATAGTCAATAAATGTTGTAGAAGTTAGTCAATAAATGTTGTAGAAGATAGTCAATAAATGTTGTTGAAGATAGTCAATAAATGTTGTTGAAGATAGTCAATAAATGTTGTAGAAGATAGTCAATAAATGTTGTTGAAGATAGTCAATAAATGTTGTAGGTTAGTCAATAAATGTTGTAGAAGTTAGTCAATAAATGTTTAGAAGTTAGTCAATAAATGTTGTAGAAGTTAGTCAATAAATGTTGTAGAAGTTAGTCAATAAATGTTGTAGAATTTAGTCAATAAATGTTGTAAAAGTTAGTCAATAAATGTTGTAGACGTTAGTCAATAGATGTTGTAGAAGTTAGTCAATAAATGTTGTAGAAGTTAGTCAATAAATGTTGTAGAAGTTAGTCAATAAATGTTGTACAAGTTAGTCAATAAATGTTGTAGAAGATTGTCAATAAATGTTGTAGGGGTTTGTCAATAAATGTTGTAGAAGTTAGTCAATAAATGTTGTAGAAGTTAGTCAATAAATGTTGTAGAAGATAGTCAATAAATAATGTAGAAGATAGTCAATAAATGTTGTAGAAGATTGTCAATAAATGTTGTAGAAGTCAGTCAATAAATGTTGTAGAAATTAGTCAATAAATGTTGTAGAAGTTAGTCAATAAATGTTGTAGAAGATTGTCAATAAATGTTGTAGAGGTTTGTCAATAAATGTTGTAGAAGTTAGTCAATAAATG